>CM029607.1:38091594-38626973 GCA_017311375.1 Mytilus coruscus | reverse complement strand
TTTCAAAGTCGACGCCCGGAGAATAATCTTCATTTAATGAATGATCACTATAGAGTAGAACATAGACTGAATTCGCATGTACCTACCGGAATGGAAAAGGTATATAAATCCACTGGGATACAGCTTATGCATTGCAAGAGTTTTGTTTAATTAAAATTCTGTAATTTACTGATAAATGAACTAACTTTCTAAGTCAAAATTATATTTTTAAACTCACAGCAGCAATTGTAGGCGAGACCAAGGTTTCCGCGGAACCCTTATGCATTATTGTTATTAGGGATGTATAAAATACGTGTGATTTTGATGTCTTCTTTGTATCGATCTGATGAGTTAAGCACTGTTTATCCATCTGTTTTGTCTTGTCTTTTCGGATTCAAAAAGAGATAAAGGTATGCTGGTTCTGGCGTCATCAATGTTTTAGTTTGTGATTAGGTCAGTTTATGGGAGCCATTAATAGTAGGTAAATGATATTTGGCATACAGTTGTTACATCTCATTGGCTCATCCTATTTCCATGGAGATAGGTTTCGCCCTTCCCTCAGTCGTGGTCTATAGACTTTGAAAACATTAGCTTAGTTTACATGATTTTTGTGATTAAGTCAGTTTATGGGGAACCACTAGTGGTAGGCTAGTGATATTTGGTATGGAGTTGTATAAGTATTGGCCGCACATCTCATATCCATGGAAATTATTTTGCCCTACCCTCTCAGTCATGGTGTATTGACTTTTAAACGTTTAATTAGTTTATATATTAGTTTTTGATTAGGTCAGATTATGGGAACCATTAGTGGTAGGTCAATGATATTTGGTATGTAGTTGTATAAGTATTGGCGTATCTCATTTCCATGGAGATTATTTGGCCCCGCCCTTAGTCATGGTCTATTGGTTTTAAAACGTTTGGTTAGTTTGCATATAACAGTTTTTGATTAAGTCAATTTATGGTGAACCACTAGTGGTAGGTCAATGTTATTTGGTATACAGTTGTATAAGAATCGGCACATTTTTAGTTTGTTCTGATGTTGTACTGTAACACCACGGTCCCCGCCACATTCAATATTTGCCTGTCTAAAGTCAGGAGCCTATAGTTCAGTGGTTGTCGTTGGTTCATGTTTGCCATATCTGTTTTTCGTAAATTGTTTTGTTATAAATTAGGCTGTTAGTTTTCTCAATTAATTTTTCATACGTTCATTGTCCTTAACCTCATTTTCATGGTTAACTATGACTGCTTGACAAAATGTACTGTTTTGTGTCATGTTAATGACTCGCTTATTTTTATTAATATGCTAACGATATTTGATTGATTGATTCCTTGCCAGATCCACATGTCTGTCAGAGTTGATCTGACCTCAACCTCATCTCAGTAATCAAGGCTATGTTTTCGTTGTAAAGTTCGTATCTCTGACACTTTAAGCAATAAGTCAACCATATTAAGTGTATGGAAATATTGTATCGTAAGGTGTATAGGTCTGTCTAGCCGGTTTCATTTGACATTGACCCCTATTTTATGTATTTATCAGTATCCCATGGATTTAAAAAAGTGGGATTTTGCATAATCCCATGAGATTTTATATTATCCCATGGGATATTTATAGTCCTATCGGATTTAGTTTATCCCATGGGAAAAATCCCATGGGACAAATAAAATCACATGGGACAAAAAAATCCCATGGATTTGAATTATAAATATACAGTAATGTTTATGTTTAAATGAAATCTGTATGGTAGTAAACTGTTATAAGTTTGATAGTTGATGCACTCATTTGCAAATCCGCAGCCGCCCTTTCTTAAAGACACGGGTCCTATAAAAACCAAAATGTGCGAAATAAAGATGGGATTCATTAAATACGTAGTTTTTAAAGCTCTAAACTATAAAGTTGATATGGAATTTGAATTTAAAAACATGGGAATTTGCATTTGACATTGACCCTATTTTATGTATTTATCAGTATCCCATGGATTTAAAAAAAAACGTGGGATTTTGCATAATCCCATGAGATTTTACATTATCCCATGGATATTTATAGTCCTATCGGTTTAGTTTATCCATGGGAAAAATCCCATGGGACAAATAAAATCACATAGGACAAAAAAATGAAATCTGTATGGTAGTAAACTGTTATAAGTTTGATAGTTGATGCACTCATTTGCAAATCCGCAGCCGCCCTTTCTTAAAGACACGGGGTCCTATAAAAACCAAAATGTGCGAAATAAAGATGGGATTCATTAAATACGTAGTTTTTAAAGCTCTTAACTATAAAGTTGATATGGAATTTGAATTTAAAAACATGGAATTTGCATAATCCCATGGATATAAAATAATCATGAGATTTTGCTAAATCCCATTGGATTTTACATTATCCCATGGAATCCCATGGCCATAGGATTTGTGTAGTCCCATGGATTTAATTTATCCCATGGGACATTATAAAATCCCATGGGATTCAAATTATAAATATACAATAATGTGTATGTTTAAATGAATTATGTATGGTAGTAAACAGTTATAAGTTCATAAAATAGTTAATGTGGTATTAGGAATGCAAGTCACTAAACTATAATAAAAGGTTTGAAGAATTCTATTTGTAGTCAATGAAATAAAATTATGACATGTCATATGCATTTGTTATATATATCAGATACTATACGCAATAAGTCAACCATATTTGGTGTATGGAAATATTGTATCGTAAGGTATATATATCTGTCTGGCCGGTTTCATTTTACCTTGACCCTATTTCATGTTTCATTGGACAATGTTTTGTTTTTGTGGTTTAACACTGAAACCTTAATTTGCAAAACACTCATTGGCAAATCCATGGCCGTACTTTCTTAAAAATGCAGGGTCATATAAATAACCAAAATGTGCACAATAAAATGGGATTCATTAAATACGCAGTTTTAAATCTGTGACTAAAAAGTTGATATGGAATTTGAATTTAAAAACAGGGAGTTTGCATATTCCCATGGGATTTAATTATCCCATGGATTTTATTTGAAGACGGTGAAATAAAATCCTTTAATTGAACTAAAATAAAGACACATCATATGCATTTGTTATATATTATTTTGTAAAAAAAAAGGACATAAGTACTGCTTTGAAATCTTTGTCTTGTTTATTTCATTATGAAAACTACAACTGAAACAAAATATTTCATATACCGACTGAATAAATTGACAAAGCACAGTTTATAGTTTACTCTTTCGCGAGGTATTGTTTTCTTTGGTATTGTTTCATTGCAATACATTTATAAGCAACCGATTTGAATTTCATACCATTTTGATATTATAATATCATGTTCATATTTGCAGATTTAATAAAATATAAACTTTTCGTGTTAAGTTTTACTTTTCTTCAGTTTCAGCTTTCTGTGTTACATTTTCAACCCACTATATAACAGTCCAGTGTATAAATTATTCCATCCACTAGACATATTCTTACAATTCTTAGAGAAAACATTTTGCAATTTGTTCTTCAAAGATCTTTCTCTGTACATCTTTATTGGATCTAGCCATGTAAATGAGTGGACAAATCAATTGTTCATTTCAACAACAAAATACTAATTTTTCTCCATTTTTCCTTCTTTCATTGAATATTTATGTTGTTGAATTTACACAATTATATTCTTGTGCATCGATGATAGTACTCCTATTTTGTTTATCCACTATGTTAAAATTCCTATCTCTTTTGTAAAAAACCACATTCCATTTCATATTAATAAAAAAGCATACAATGTAGAAAGTATCACCTTTGAGTCTCTCTTCAGTATTGACCTGTTGATGATCATGTAAACCAAGATGTTTAACCTATAAATACACAAAGTTCATAAAAGATATAAATGGAGAGATAAACAGCAATTAAAAGCATATTTTATGATATTTATGAACATTTTGACGAACTTTCATTTTTAGCTAGCTATAAAACCAGGTTCAATCCACCATTTTCTACATACGAAAATGCCTGTACCAAGTCAGGAATATGACAGTTATTATCCATTCTTTGATGTGTTTGAGCTTTTGATTTTGCCATTTGATTATGGACTTTCCGTTTTGAATTTTCCTCGGAGTTCAGTATTTTGTGATTTTACTTTTTTGGCATATCAATTATGAGTACTCTTAATTCAGTGCTTTGTCTCTATGGTTTTCATATTATTTGTTTTTGTGCCTTGTAGCAATCTTTCGAGTTATGCCAATTGTAACAAATGTTTTGCTGTTAAACCACTGTTCCAGGTTAGGGTGGGTTGAGTGCTAACAAATTTGTTTTTATAAGTTGTTATTGGTTTCGAACTAGCTGTCAGTAACTGTACTTTGTGTACTTTTGTTATATGGGATGAATTTCCAGCCACACCAGGTCTGTGTTTTGTCAGCTGTTTTCTGCTTAGTTACGTTCTGATGAGTTAATAAAATTAAGAATGGAAACGGGGAATGTATCGAATAAACTCATCATAGAGACCAGGATTAAAATTTTATATTTACGCCAGACGCGCGTTTCGTCTGCAAAAGACTCATCAGTGACGCTCGAATAAAAAATGTTTTAAAAGGCCAAATAAAGTACGAAGTTGAAGAGCATTGAGGGCCAATGACAATAACCCGACCAAAGAGCAGAAAACAGCACTTCCCAACTGACTTTTATAGTTTGTTTTATATTTCACTGTTGCAATACTTTCCCAGGTAAGGGAGGGTTAGCCGCCTGAAAACATGTTAAACCCCACATTTTGTAAGTCTCTGTCCGAAGAAAGGGCTAGTAATTCAGTGGTCGTTTTTGTTTTTTTTTTTTTTTTTTTTGTTTTGCTGTATATCATATTTAATTTCGGTTATTGTTTCGCACATAAATCAGCACTAAGCCTTCTCCTTTGAATTGTTTTACATTTGTTATTTCGGGCCTTTTAAAGCTTGCTATACGGTTTATGTTTTGCTCATTGTAAAAGTTTGTACAGTGATCTGTATTTGTTAACTTCAACGTCATTTGGTCTCTATTGGAGAACTCTCACTTGCAATCATGTACGAGAAGCTGAACCCAAGCCATACAGACAAATATGATGTATCAATTCTCAATCACAATTATGAAAGGTATATTCTTACTCAATTCTTAATAGCAGAACACTAAGTACATTATTATAGCAATACACTATGCCCATTCTTGTTGTATAGCATTAGCTCTATTCTTGATAGCAGACCAATAGGTACATTATTGTAACAATATACTATGTTCATACTTATAGCATAGCAGTAGATCCAATCTTATAGCAGAACATTAAGTCCAATCTTATAGCATAACATTTGGTCCAATCTTATAGTAGATCACTAGGTACATTATCATAGCAATACAATATGTCCATTCTTACAGCATATATCATGCGTTCCATTTTAATAGCAGAACACTAGTTATATTATTTTAGAAATACACTAGGTATTTCTTCAAAGCATTGCATTAGGTCTAATCTTATAGCAGACCACTAGGTCCATTATTATAGTCAAACACTAGGTCCATTCTTAAAGCAGAACACTAGAAACATTATTATAGTTATACACTAGGTCCATTCTTAAAATAGCACCAAATGAGAAGCTGTACCCTTCCTCAATAAAATGTAGATTAGACTGGAACCATATTCTGATATGCAAAGCTGTGCCCTTACTCAGTCAGATGCATATGAGACAGCTTGGGATCTCAAGCAGATGTATGTGAAAGCATCACCCTAAGCCATACAAACAAATATGATGTATCCCTTCTTAATCACATAAACGAGAAGGTGTAATCTTACTCAATTCTTAATAGCAGACCACTAAGTACATTATTATAGCAATTAAAGGTTCATTATTATAGCCATACACTAGGTCCATTCTTATAGCAGCACACTAGGCACATTAGTATAGCCATACACTAGGTCCATTCTTATAGCATAGCATTAGGTCCAATCTTACAGCAGAACACTAAGTACATTATTATAGCAATACACTAGGTTCATTCTTATAGCAGAACATAGGTTTATGCATAATAGCAGTCCAGGTACATTCTTATAGCAATACACAACATGAACAGGGTGAGTTCTTATAGCATAGCATTAGGTCAAATCCTATACGAAAAAGCAGGGTTCATTGTTATTTTTATGCACAAGTTTCATTCTTATAACAAAATATTTGGTCCATTCTTAAGGCAGATAACTAGGTCTATGCTTATGGCACAGCATTATGTCCATTCTCATATTATAGCATTATGTCCATACTTATAGCATAGCATCAGGTCCATTCTTATAGCAGAACTTTAGGACTATTCTAATAGCATAGCATTATGTCCATTCTTATAGCAGAACACTATGTACATTATTATAGCAATACACTAGGTTATATTTATAGCATAGAATGAGGACATTTCTAAATAGAAGACTACAAGGTACATTATAATAGCAATACACTAGATTCATTCTTATAGCATAGCATCAGGTCCATACTATAGCACAACACTAGGTACATAATTATAGTTATACACTATGATCATTCTTAAAGCATAGCATTATGGCCATTCTCAATAGCAGACCAATAGGTACTTTATTACAGTTAAACAATATGTCCATTTAAAAAAAAAACACTAAGTACTCAATCAGATGAATGAGAAGCTTAACACTTCCTCAGTCAGATGTATATCCTTTTCTGATATGCAAAGCTGTGCCCTTCTTCAAACTGATCCATATGAGATAGCTTGGGATCTTAAGCAGATATATGGGAAGCTTCACCTTAAGCCCTACAGACAAATTTGATGTATCTCTTCTTAATCACATTTTATTATTCAATTCGTAAAGGCATACCATTTAATACATTATTATAGCAATACTCTATGTCCATTCTTATAGCAAAGCAATATGTCGATTCTTATATCACAGCATTAGGTTCATTCTCAATAGCAGACCACTAGTTACATTATTATAGCAATACACTAAGTCCATTCTTATTGCATAACATTAGGTCCATCCTATAGCAAACCACTAGGTACATTATTATAGCAATACACTAGGTTCATTCTTATAGCATAGCATTAGGTCCATTCTTATAGCAGAACACTAGGTACATTATAATAGCAATACACTAGGTTTATTTTCATAGCGTAGCATTAGGTCCATTGTTAATAGCAGACCACCAGCTAGTTACATTATTAGAGCAATACACTTTGTCTATTCTTTTAGCATAGCATTAGGTCCATCCTATAGCAGAACACTTGGTACTTTATTATAGCACAAATTAGGTTAGTTCTAATAGCATAGCATTAGGTCAATCCTATAGCAGAACACTTGGTACTTTATTACAGCAAAACACTAGGTTAACTTTTATAGCATAGCATTAGGTCCATTCTTCATAGCAGACCACTAGGTACATCATTATAGCAATACACTAAGTTCATTCTTATAGCATAGCATTATGTCCATTTTATAGCAGAACACTCAATCCATACTTATAGCATAGCATAGCATATCATAGAAATACACTAGGTTTATTCTCATAGCATATCATTAGGTTCATTGTTAATAACTGACCACTAGGTACATTATAAAAGTTATACACTAGGCCCATTCTTAAAATAGCACTGAATGAGAAGCTGTGCACTTACTCAATAAAATGTAGATTAGACTGGATCCATATTCTGATATGCAAAGCTGTGCCCTTACTCAAACAGATGCATATGAGACAAGCTTGGGATCTCAAGCAGATGTATGAGAAAGCTTCACCCTAAGCCATACAGACAAATATGATGTATCCATTCTCAATCACATGTATGAGAAGGTGTATTCTTACTCAATTCCTAATAGCAGAACACTAGGTACATTATTATAGCAATACACTAGGTCAATTCTTTTAGCAAAGCCATAGGTCTAATCTTATAGCAGCAGACTAGGTAGATTAGTATAGTTATACACTAGGTCCATTCTTATAGCATAGCAATAGGTCCAATCTTATAGCAGAAAACTAAGTACATTATTATAGCAATACACTAGGTCCATTTTGATAGCATAGCATTAGGTCCATCCTTTAGCAGAACACTTGGTACATCATTATAGCAAAACACTAGGTTAGTTCTTATAGCATAGCATTAGGTCCATTCTTATAGCAGAACACTAGGTACATTATTATACCAATATACTAGGTCCATTCTGATAGCATACCATTAGGTCCATCCTATAGCTGAACACTTGGTACTTTATTATAGCAAAACATTGGGTTAGTTCTTATAGGATAGCATTAGGTCCATCCTATAGCAGAACATTAGGCCATTTTATAGCATAGCATTAGGTCTATTCTTATATCAAAATAACAAGGTACTTCATTATAGCAATACACTAGGTTCATTATTATAGCATAGCATTATGTCCATTTTATAGCAGAACTCTAACTCCATTTTTATAGCATAGCATAGCATATCAAAGCAATACACTAGGTTTATTCTCATAACATATCATTAGGTTCGTTGTTAATAGCAGACCACTATGTACATTATTAAAGTATACACTAGGTCTATTCTTGAAATAGCACTAATTACTCAATCAGATGAATGAGAAGCTGTACCCTTACTCAACAAAATGTAGATTAGATTGGATCCATCTTCTGATATGCAAAGCTGTGCCAGATGCGTATGAGACAAGTTTGAGATCTCTAGCAGATGTATGAGAAAGCTTCACCCTAAGCCATACAGACACATATGATGTATTCCTACTTAATGACATATATGAGAAGGTGTATTCTTTCTCAATTATTAATAGCAGACCAATAGTTACATTATTATAGCAATACACTATGTCCGTTCTTATAACAAAGCAATAGGTCTCATCTTATAGAAGCACACTAGGTCGATTATTATAGCAATACACTAGGTCCATTCTGAAAGGATAGCATTAGGTCCATCATATAGCAGATCACTTAGTATATTATTATAGGAAAACACTAGGTTAGTTCTTATACCATAGCTATGGGTCCATTCTTATAGCAAAGCACTAGGTACATTATTATAGCAATACACTCGGTTCATTCTTATAGCAAAGCATAAGGTCCATTCGATTAGCAGAACACTTGGTACATTATTATAGCAAAACACTAGGTTAGTTCTTATAGCATAGCACTTTGTCCATTCTTATAGAACATTAAGTTCATTCTTATAGCATGGCATTAGGTCTATTCTTATGGCAAATAACTAGGTACATTATTATTGCAATACACTAGGTTCATTCTTATAGCATAGCATATTGTCCATTTTATAGCAGAACACTCACTCCATTCTTATAGCATAGCATAGCATATCATAGCAATACACTAGGTTAATTTTCATAGCGTATCATTAGGTTCATTGTTACTAGCAGACCACTATGTACATTATTATAGTTATACACTAGGTCCTTTCTTGAAATAGCACTAACAACTCAATAAAATGTAGATTAGACTGGAACCATATTCTGATATGCAAAGCTGTGCCCTTACTCAAACAGATGCCTATGAGACAAGCTTGGGATCTCTAGCAGATGAATGAGAAGGCGTCAACCTACACTATACAGACACATATGATGTATCCGTTCTTAATCACATGTATGAGAAGGTGTATTTTACTCAAATCTTAATAGAAGACCACTGAGTACATTATAAAAGCAATATACTAGGTCCATTCTTACAGCATATCGTTAGGTCAATTCTTATAGCAGAACACTAACTACATTATTATAGCAATACACTAGGTCCATTCTTATAGCATAGCATTAGGTCCATTCTTATAGCAGAACACTAGGTACATTATTATAGTAATACACTCAATTCATTCTTATAGCATAGCATTAGGCCCATTCTTATAGCAGAACACTAGGTACATTATTATAGCAATACACTAGGTTCATTCTTATAGCATATCATAAGGTCTATTCCTAATAGCAGATCACTAGGTACATTATTATAGCAATACACTAGGTTCATTCTTATAGCATAGCATTAGGTCCATTCTTATAGCAGAACACTGGGTACATTATTATAGCAATACACTCGGTTCATTCTTATAGCAAAGCATAAGGTCCGTTCGTTTAGAAGAACACTTGGTACATTATTATATCAAAACACTATGTTAGTTGTTATAGCATAGCATTATGTCCATTCTTATAGCAGAACATTAAGTTTATTTTATAGCATAGCATTAGGTCTATTATTATAGCAAATAACTAGGTACATCATTATAGCAGTACACTGGGTTCAATCTTATATATTACAGCATAGCATTATGTCAATTTACCTAGCAGAACACTCATTCCATTCTTATAGCATAGCATAGCATAGCAATACACTAAGTTTATTCTCATAGCATGGCATTAGGTTCATTGTTAATAGCAGACCACTATGTACATTATTATAGTTATACACTAGGTCCATTCTTGAAATACCACTAATTACTCAATCAGATGAATGAGAAACTGTACAAGTACTAAATAAAATGTTGATTAGACTGGAACCATATTCTGATACAAATGTATGCAAAGCTGTGTCCTTACTCAATCAGATGCATATAAGACAAGCTTGGGATCTCTAGCTAAGCCATACAGACACATATGATGTATCCTTCTTAATCACATGTATGAGAAGGTGTATTCTTACTCAAATCTTAATAGCAGACCACTGGGTACCTTATTATAGCAATAAACTAGGTCCATTCTTAAAGCAAAGCATAAGGTCAAATCTTATAGCAGAACATTAGGTACATTATTAGAGCAATACACTAGGTCCAATCTTACAGCATAGCATTAGGTCCAATCTTATAGCAGAACACTATGTACTTTATTAGAGTAATACACTAGGTCCAATCTTACAGCATAGCGTTAGGTCAAATCTTATAGCAGAATAGTTAGTACAATATATAGCAATACACTAGGTTCATTTTACAGCATAGCATTATGTTCATTCTCATAGAAGAACACCTTATGTCCATTCTTATAGCATAAGAGTTTTTGCAAAATGTTGGGTGACATATGACCTTGACAAATGTCAACCAGAAGTGACCTTTAGTGAACCGGAAGTATTTTTTGGCACTTATTTCATGTAAAAGTACATAGAAACCATATATTGTTTGAATGGTCATACATAAACCTATCATTTGAGACCGGGAGTGATATTTTAAAACCGGAAGTAGCATATTATCTCCTTTTTACAGGCATATGTATATACAAACTATATATTTTCGGAATCTCATATTCCTCAACACTGTGTTATTTTTATAAAGGGCATACTACCACTTCTAACCGTGTATTGAAATAAGCCCCGCCTACTAATCTAATATGGAACCTTACTAGCCTAATATGGAATATACACGGTTTCAATGCGGTTGCTTTTAGCCAATCATATTCCTAGAAATGTATAGGAGGTAAGATAAGTAGTTGTCTTATTGGCAATCGCACCGATCGCGATCAATCGGCAATCCTCGGTAAATCCGCTACTCTCCTTCTATCAACCGAGTTGTGACGAATGCGATCGCGATCAATCGCTCCATAAGTATTTGAATGAATGATACAACAAAACGGACCATATTTGGAAAAAATGAAACATAATTGTCTCGTTTGTTTTCAAAATATTCCACTGAGGTATACATTTTCATTGACTATTCCTAAATTGCTTTGTAACATTTCAGTTTCATAATTTATACAAACAACATTCTCAATCTGTAAAATTTTATAATGAAATCGATCAAAATAGATACTTGTGACTTATTGTCCTCTCTTCTATTTATCAGAATAAAACTAAAACTTGACCTAACAAATTTTTACACAATTCTTTAAAGTTTATGTCACAATAAGCATACTGTTCTATGTCAGGAGCTTGTTGTTCAGTGATTGTCGTTTGTTGGTGTGGTTCATAGGTAAAATTGAGAATGGAAATGGGGAATGTGTCAAAGAGACAACAACCCGACCATAGAACAGACAACAGCAGAAGGTCACCAACAGGTCTTCAGTGCAGCGAGAAATTCCCGCACCCGGAGGCGTCCTTCAGCTGGCCCCTAAACAAATATATATACTAGTTCAGTGATAATGAACGCCATACTAAACTCAAATTGTACACAAGAAACTAAAATTAAAAATAATACAAGACTAACAAAGGCTAGAGGCTCCTGACTTGGGACAGGCGCAAAAATGCGGCGGGGTTAAACATGTTTATGAGATCTCAACCTCCCCTATACCTCTAGCCAATGTAGAAAAGTAAACGCATAACAATACGCACATTAAAATTCAGTTCAAAAGAAGTCCGAGTCTGATGTCAGAAGATGTAACCAAAGAAAATAAACAAAATGACAATAATACATAAATAACAACAGACTACTAGCAGTTAACTGACATGCCAGCTCCAGACTTCAATTAAACTGATTGAAAGATTATGTCTTCATCATATGAATATCAGGCACAATCCTTCCCGTTAGGGTTTAGTATCATACCATCATAACATATATGAGAAGAACATAAACCGTGTCATGCCAACAACTGGTTTTAAATAAATGTGTTTAGTTCCGATGCAAAGACCCTATAAGTGAATCAATATTAACGCCAAAATATGCAATCTTTAATGACCTGACAACAGTATCGTAACTATATCCCTTCTTAAGGTGGTATAGGTGTCTAAAATAAAAATGATAGATTTTTCTTAAACTTTGCACAGTTGATCCCTACAAGGTATATATCGAAAATATAAAAAAAACTGGGGTCACCGGCCATATAAGAAAATTACATGAACCTTAAAAAACATAAATTTCAGCTTATTTTGTATAGATATATAGGGAAAATAGTCACCTTCTAAGCTTAAAGTCATATTTTCATTAAAAAAACAAATGATAGAAATTTGTTATATTTTAGAGATGAAGTGCTGATACTATAAGCTCTTAAAAAGCAGGGAAAAAAATATAGGTCACCGTGCATATAAGAAAGAAAAATATCATTTTATTTCCGTTTCCATGGAAACTTTACCGATATTTCTTGAAAATATTCAATTCAGGGATAGTTACAGGCTCAAATGGTGGAATTTTATTAATGTTTTATCAATGATGTAAAGGTGCAAGAAAATAGACTTTAAAAAATACTAATAAAAAACGGTTGCTATGGAAACAAATGAAACAATCACATTGAAGTTGGTTATCTTGTCCCTATATTTACATGCAAAATGAAAATACTCAATTGAAAATGCAGTTACATATGACCTAGATGGATGTTTTAAAAGAGTTTAAAAAAAAAAAACAATTAAATAAATGAATTGGTTGACATAACTATCGAGGAAAAATATTTATATGAATGCTTTGTTACTAGGAAACTAGAAATATAAAACCAGAAAACGCAATTGATTTTCTAGAGAATTTTTGTTGTTGTAAATCATATTTGTTTTTGTTCAGTGAATTGTTAATATATCAGCTCATATATTTTTCGTATGAATTGTTTTACTTTGTTATTTATGGGCCTTTTATAACTGATTATGCAGTATGGATTTGGTTCATTGTTGAATGCTAATTGTGACCTTTAGCGGTAACCTCTATGTCAATTGGTTTCTGTGAAGGAGAGTTACCGCTATGTCAATTGGTATCTGTGAAGGAGAGTTGTCTATTTGACAGGATTGCTTTTCTGTTATTTAATACCTAGTCAGCCATAACCTGTTGAGCTTATGAAAATTTAAAAAAAGGCTGCCTTTTGTCACAGAGGTCATTGGTTTGAGTCCAGGAGGAGATAACCTATTTTGAATGTAGAACCATGCTCTCTTGCTACATATTCTAATTGGCAGTCATGACACATATTATTATATACTGCTCAATAATAGAAATGATGATTCATATTGCAATACAGCTGCAATGTATTTGATTTAAAACTCTATGTTGTATATTTGTGTTGCTTGATTGCTGTCTCATCAAGCTATCCCAATATGTCCTGTAACTAATAATTCTGAGTGTAATAAACTGCACATGTATTTGTGTGAAGGTTGAAACTTGACAGGTTGTGTAATATACAACCGGAACAGGCAGAATTATGTATTATTTGGATGAAAATGTTTTGTAAAGCCTGCGACTGTTGTTATTTTAGAAGGTGGAAGAATTGGATACTGGATACTTTATATATATATATAGATGCCTCGATCATGATTTGAAGTTTCCGTCTGTCACATGTCTATTGTCCTTGACCTGATTTTCAGTGACTACTTGAAGAAATATGTCTAGTTTATTGGTGTATGTAAGGACTGTAAGGTGTACATGACAGACTGGCAGGTGTCATCTGATCTTGACCTCATTTTCAGGGGTTCAGTGGTTAAAATTCAGTTTTGTGTTTTTGTCTTTTTTCTTATACTGTATGCAATATGTCTACTATATTTGTTGAATCAGATGCGGATTTAGAGGGTTTTTAGGGGCCCAGCCCCCTTTGGGGAAAAAATTGGTTGATTATATAGGGAATCACTGAAGCATGACTGGAGCGGGCCCTCTTAGGCAGTCAGTGGGCCCCACTTATGAAAATTTCTGGATCCGCCACTGTGAATGGAAAGATTGTTATGTGTACCTGTCTAACTGGCAGGTGTCATAAGACCTTGACCACTTTTCATGGTTCGGTAGTCTAGAAAGTTACGTTTTGAGGTTTTGTCTTTTTTATAATACTAAATGCAATAGGTCTACTATATTTGGTGTATGGAAATATTTTATGATGTACATGTCTGCCTGGCATGGTTCATTTGACCTTGACCTCATTTCCATGGTTCATTGGTCAATGTTTTGTTTTCTTAGTTAGTTCTGCTTCTTTGAAACTTTATGCAATAGGTCAACTGTATTTAGTATATTGAATGATTGTAAGGTGTACATGAATTTCTTATCAGGTTTTATGACCTTGACTTCATTTTCTTTGATCCTGTTGAGTTTATATGATAGTTGTAGTAAAGGTTTATATTTAGGACTATCAACATAATATCAATGATTAATTAAGAAGGCCATACATTTCATCGTCTGCACTCTTGTTTTAAAGAATTAAGAAATTATAGAATAAGCCAAAAAGAATGGTAAAATGTTTTTATTGTCAGTACTATAAACACAGGTGCAGTCAAACACAAATATGACCAAGTAGGCAACAGACTGTTAGTACTCAATGTGATAACTACAAACATAAAAATAAAAAATGTATATGGTTCTGGAGCATTTTTTTTTTTAAGTATTAAACTTTATCAAAATGCTACAAGTAAGTTGTCAATGCTCTTTGTTACTGAGAAGAGTTAGATATAGCATGTAAATGCCATATTACATTCACAAACAAAAAAAAGACTAGTAGCAGAAAAATTAAACACCAGCAGAAAAATTCCAATTTGCTGGAGAAAGGACCGACAAATTAGATTCAATGTATTAACAGTAAAAGTTAAAGAAGTTATTTCTGTAAAGGTCATGTGAGAATACAATTTCTGTGAATGAAAGTCACTGTATGTAGAACTATTATATTCTTCATCATTTATAACAAAAAATAAATTCCTAAATAATGTATTTTGTGTAGAGAATAAAACTAAATTATCTATTTATATACACTTTCTCCCGCCTGTTCAATATTTTTATACAGCTTATGATGCATTAAAAATATATTACAAATCTTCTGACCACACTTCACCATATTCTAAGAAATTGGTTTATAATCATTTCAATAATACACACATTGACATATAGGCCAAATAAAATAATTGATATCAACATTGTACAGTGTCAATGTACATGTACTAGTAATTAATGAAGGCCAAGTAAAAAATCAAATCCATAAAGTTTTATAATCATCTATAAGATTGTCATTATGTACTAATAATTATTATAGGCAATGTAAAATAATTCATGTACACATTCTTACATTGTCATATATAGTTATAATTAATGAACACCAGCAAAATAATAACACCAACAGTCTTATATAATCATGTTAAACATTGCTTCGTAGTATTTTTAACTAATGTAGGCAAAGTGAGAAAAAATATTATCTACACTTATGTAACAATCTCTAGTATTTTCAAATATATGACCAAATAATTGATGTAGGCCAAGCAAAAAATCAACTCATATCCACTGTCTAATATCATCATTTCTGCATCATCATACTAATGTAGGCCAAGTTAAAAACTCCACATACACTTTTTTATGTAGTCTTCTCTAAGATTGTCTTACGTGTACGAATTACATATGTAAGTCAAGATAAAAAATATCATACCTAATTTGTCTTTTATCATCATCTCTTATTAATGCAGTCCAAGTAAAAAATCATATCCATCTCGAACATTGTCATACATGTACTAAAAATAGATGTAGGTCAAGTAAAAACTTTACTTTCACATTCATACATTGTCATATATCTAACATTATGATACATCTACTAAAAATAGATGTAGGTCAAGTTAAAACTTTACTTTCACATTCATACATTGTCATATCTAACATTATGATACATCTACTAAAAATAGATGTAGGTCAAATTTTAATATGTTAAATTTGATGTATGCCCCTGTTTGTGCTTCTTCGTAACATTTGTTTGTTTTATAGTAATTAAGATGATAACACAATGTTGACTGCTGTAACCCTATTTTTGACATTTTACCAATTGTGTCTGTTTGTTTTGTTCACGCATCGTTGTCAATATAATGGAATTTGATACGACTGTCATACAAGTGAGAGGTTTGGCTAGCCATAAAACCAGGTTCAATCCACCATTTTCTACATAAGAAAATGCCTGTACCAAGTCAGGAATATGACAGTTGTTATCCATTCGTTTGATGTGTTTGAACTTTTGATTTTGCCATTTGATTGAGGACTTTCCTTTTGAATTTTCCTCGAGTTCAGTATTTTTGTGATTTTACTTTTTTGAAGTAAAAACTTTACTTTCACATTCATACATTGTCATATCTAACATTATGATACATGTACTAAAAATAGATGTAGGTCAAGTAAAAACTTTACTTTCACATTCATACATTGTCATATCTAACATTATGATACATGTACTAAAAATAGATGTAGGTCAAGTAAAAACTTTACTTTCACATTCATACATCATCGCTAACATTTTAACAATAAAAATCGTGGTTACCCTTCTATCGATAAGTGTCATGCCAAAAATGACTTACATGTCCCCGTCTTTCCACCAACAATACGGTAAGGTCCACGTTTAATGGTCGCACATTTTCTTTAAATTTTGAAACTGATATAACTTGAAAAACAAACAGTATTATTTATTTACTCACATGAAACAAACCGGGATGCGGTATTCAGTACGTAGGTGAAACTGGGCGATTTTATCTAAACGCACGCAAGAACACCTGTATCGTTTTAAAAGACCCAATAAATTCAAAAGTATCATTTATCAACACCTTAAGAAGCACAATCATCCTATTAAATATTTAACAGTTCAACCTTTAGAAGTAGTAAATAAGCAGCCTGGTGAATCTCATTCAAAGTTTGTACGATCACGGAAAATAATTGAATTAAATTGGATTAAAAAATTACAGACAGTCTACCCTCTCGGTCTTAATGATAATATCATGGGAATTGGTAATATATCAAGAACCGATTCTGTTAACATTTTGGATATAGTTTCTAAAACTGTTCGTAAAACCGTTCTCATGGTCGTAGAAAAATCGCAATCAAAGAAAATTTCGGACCAATCATACCAATATTTCGGACCTAATTTCTATTTCAAAAACAACGGCAGACATTATCTGTTAACAAAGCTCTGTTCATTACCGGTTAATAAGTTAAATAAAATTTTAGAGGATTGCAACACAATTTCATATAGCAGTCCTAAGTATGAAATCGTTCAAATTATAATGGCATATTGTTATTCTAAACTGTTTCCCAAAATTGATCGCCCTGAAGATCATAAAAACATTTTATTAAAATAAAGTATGTCAATAAAGGTTTTGATTTTGTAAATATTGCCGGTATTTTAACGACCATTCTGTTAAAGAACAAATTCCTGGATATTTTGATAATACTGAGCTCCCTCTTATTTGTTATATTTACAAGAAATCTACCCGGAAATATGTGTTTAATTATAGCCAATTGTGTAAAGATGTTAATATCAGTGAAAATACACCTACTTCATGTAATTGTAGTAATTCCGAATACATTTATGGACCCATTTCCCATGTTATAACAGGAGATCTTAACATCGTTCAAGACCGAGAGTTAAAATCATTCCTCAGTAAAGGACCTAAATATCGTCCCCCGTCAATCATTAATTGGAATGAGTGTCGTAATATCATCCACGACTCACTCCATACGTACTGTTTAAAATGGATAAAACGGGAAAAAGCTGACAAAAATCTTTGGACTCTTTTTTCATTCAGTAATGAACATAGTTGATATACGTATTCAACATTTTAAAGAACATTTACTCTTAACAACAACCATAATAAACCTATTTCTCGTATCAAACATAAACTTAAAGAACTAGCCAAGGAATTTGTTTTTGTCCCGGCCGATAAAGCTGCTAATAATATCATTATTGTTTGACGTAAATTTTACATTGAGGTCCTGAAAAGAAATCACCAATTCACCAACATTCCAACTGACTCCATTTTCAGAAAACGACATCTGTAATAAACATAAACTTTTAGCTACCTCTTTACAAGCAGAACCAAATACAATGAAAGTCCCAACTATGTACTGGCTTCCGAAGCTACATAAAACACCTTACAAATATAGATTTATTTCGTCTTCAAGCCATTGTTCCACTACTAAATTGTCTATTCTTCTTACCAGTTCACTTGGTACAATCAAAACCTGATAATAAATTGTTCAAATAAGGCCTTTGAAAATAGTGGAATTAATTACTTTTGGAGTGTCAAAAACTCGTTGGAAGTACTTGATAAATTGCATGCTTATATTGGTGATTTTGAATCTGTTCAAAGTTTTGATTTTCTACCTTGTATACCACATTGCCTCACATTCTCATTAAGAAAAATTCACACACCTAATTAAATGGGCATTTAAAAGTCAGAATGTGAATACATATGTTCTAACTCTTTTAGGTCATTTTTTAGTAGCAATAAACAAAAGAAATATGTCAATTGGACATGCTTTGATACTATATCTGCCCTTGAATTTTTACTAGATAATATTTTTGTTCGCTTTGGAGATTCCGTATATCGTCAGGTTATCGGAATTCCAATGGGGACTAACTGTGCACCACTTATTGCGGACCTGTTTTGTATTGCTATGAGTTACAATTTATGACTAAAATCAGCAAAGACCCATCGAAACAACATCTGATACAAAAATTTAATAATACTTTTAGATATTTGGATGATATATTGGCTCTCAATAATGACGACTTCAGTATGTATACTAAAGAAATTTATCCTGTTGAACTTACTTTAAATAAAGCTAATACTAACAATGACCACTGCCCTTTCCTCGATCTTGATATCCATATCATTAACGGAAAGCTTAATACAAAATTTATGATAAAAGAGATGATTTTCATTTCCTATCGTTAATTATCCATTTTTAGATGGTGACGTTCCTTGTCACCATCTTACGGTGTTATATATCTCAACTTGTACGATTCGCTCGTGTATGTAACAACGTTTCAGATTTTAACGAAAGAAATTTATGTATTACTGAAAATTATTACACCAGGGTTTTCGATATCACAAACTTGTCAAAACATTTACTAAATTTTATCATCGGTATAAGGACATCATTCGTAAATATAGCTCAACATGCAGACTTCTTATACGTTCAGGTATTTCACATCCAATCTTTTATGGTAATATTCTTTATAAAGCACTAAAATGTCAGTATTCACCTCAGAAGCTAACAAAACCTTTAAATAGACTTATTAAGAAGGGATATAGTTACGATACTGTTGTCAGGTCATTAAAGATTGCATATTTTGGCTTTAATATTGATTCACTTATAGGGTCTTTGCATCGGAACTAAACACATTTATTTAAAACCAGTTGTTGGCATGACACGGGTTATGCTCTTCTCATATATTTTATGATGGTATGATACTAAACCCTAACGGGAGGGATTGTGCCTGATATTCATATGATGAAGACATAATCTTTCAATCAGTTTAATTGAGGTCTGGAGCTGGCATGTCAGTTAACTGCTAGTAGTCTGTTGTTATTTATGTATTATTGTCATTTTGTTTATTTTCTTTTGTTACATCTTCTGACATCGGACTCGGACTTCTCTTTAACTGACTTTTAATGTGCGTATTGTTATGCGTTTACTTTTCTACATTGGCTAGAGGTATAGGGGAGGTTGAGATCTCATAAACATGTTTAACCCGCCGTATTTTTGCGCCTGTCCCAAGTCAGGAGCCTCTGGCCTTTGTTAGTCTTGTATTATTTTACTTTTAGTTTCTTGTGTATAATTTGGAGTTTAGTATGACGTCCATTATCACTGAACTAGTATATATATTTGTTTAGGGGCCAGCTTAAGGACGCCTCCGGGTGCAGGAATTTCTCGCTGTATTGAAGACCTATTGGTGACCTTCTGTTGTTGTCTGTTCTGTGGTCGGGTTGTTGTCTCCTTGACACATTCCCCATTTCCATTCTCAATTTTATTGTCATATCTAACATTATGAAACATCTACTAAAAATAGATGTAGGTCAAGTAAAAACTTTACTTTCACATTCATACATTGTCATATCTAACATTACATGGCTTTAACTTTGGTTGATAGTTGTCACCTTGGTATTCGTAACACATCTCTTCATTGTTACACTTCATAGGTGCAAATTAACATGTAAATATCCCAACAGATTTCTATTTGTGTTGAAATCTTTCTTAAATTTACCAATTGAACTTTGGTATGTTGTTCCTTCCTTCGTTTCAGACAATACTGTTCTTTTGGCTCTTTTCTTTTTCAAGAATATTCTCTTCTTCTTCCATTCCTTACTTTGGGTGTCACTTTCTATTTCAGTCTCTGCAGGTTCAGCTTTGAACCCCTCTGTATTGTCTCATTCCCTGATAATAGTCCTATAGATGCATTTAACTGAAATTTAAGAAGGTAATCCATATTCACATCATATATATGTGTCAACGTAAATACAAGACAGCAAACAGAATATTTTGTTTCTTGCCCATATCTATTACTTTATACTACTTACAAATTAATTATATAGTGTAAACATGAATATGGTTTAGATATATGCAGTGACACATTATAAAGCATCATCTGATGGGCTGACTGCTTATAATGTTGTATGAACTATATTGCTAATTAATTCTAATGATGCCTTAGCTGTACTTGATATGGCTTATTTTTTCTAAACTTGATTTTGAAAAGTTCTGTAATTCGTATAGATCTTGACAAATTTTATCATTATTCAGAAAAAATAATTATTGTAAGGAGATAAGGTTCAGTTGACAATTTCAGCCAAGCTGACCGATTTGTGTGGATCTTATTATGTTGAATTGTTGAAAAGATAAGTATTTCAAGGGCAATAACTTCTATAATAGGTCAATTGACAATTTCTCCATTTTAACTTAATTGAAGATCATATTGGTTGAACGTTTTTACTATCCAAAGGTACTCTCTATCAACTTTAGGTTTAGTTTCCTCAAAGATGAAAACTAGAGGCTCTCAAGAGCCTGTGTCGCTCACCTGTATTTACTGATGCTTTGAAAATCATGTAAAATAAGGTTAAAATCATAAGTAATAGTATTAGATATAAAATATTATTAGATACTATAATGATATCTAAGATAATAACAAAAACTGTAAAATTTCCGTAAAATTACTAGCTCAGGGCAGCAACCCAACAACGGGTTGTAGGACTCGTCTGAAAATTTCAGGGTAGATAAATCTAAATCTGATGAACATTTTGCCACCTGCAAGGTTTCTCTAAATGCTTTGGTTTCAGATATATAAACCAAAATCTACATTTTCCCTATGTTATATTTTTAGCCATGGCCACCATCTTGGTTGGCAGGCAGGGTCTTGGACACATTTTTTAACTAGATACCCCAATGATGTTTAAGTTTGACACAGTAGTTTCAGAGAAGAAGATTTTGTAAAGATTACATAAATTCACGAAAAATTGTTAAAATTGACTATAATAGGCAATAACTTGTTAGGGTCAACTGACAATTTTGGTTATGTTGACTTATTTGTAGATCTGACTTTGCTGAACATTACTGCTGTTAACAGTTTAACTCTATCTATAATAATATTCAAGATAATAACCAAAACTGCAAAATTTCCTTTAAATCACCAATTCAGGGTGGTTAGATCATAATGTGATGAACCTTTTAATCCATGTCAGATTTGCTCTAAATGCTTTAGTTTCGAGATATAAGCCAAAATTGCATTTACCCTATGTCCTATTTTTAGCCATGGTGGCCATTTTGGTTTGAAGGCGGGGTCATCAGACACATTTTTAAACTAGATACCTAGTGATGATTTTGGCCAAGTTTGGTTAAATTTGGCCGGGTAGTTTCAGAGAGAAGATTTTTGTAAAGTTAACAGACGACGACGACTACGGCGGACAACGGACGCCAAGTGATGAGAAAGCTCACTTGACCTTTCAGGTCAGGTTAGCTAACAAAGGGTTAAAATAAAAAAATAAAAGGCATCAACTCCTCTAAGAAGACATCTTCAAATGTAGGTCAGGTGAGCTAGAACTGAAAAAAAAAGACAGGATTTAAATAGTTTTATTACCTCTGAAATGTAATGATATCCCTCATTCTTTTGCAGTACAGCAGAGCTGACTCTGTAGTTCAAACTGGAAGATGAGGAATAATGTTTGGTCTTTTGAGCTTTTAAAGCTATTATATTCTTGACGCTTGCATTTGCTTGTGAAGACCCTAATTTGGACAATTTGTCTGACTGTGGTACCATTTGCTTTATGAATAGATTCTCTAGGTCTGAATTTAGTGAAGCAGAAGATAAATCTTTTCCATATGGAAGGTTTGAGTGGACATAGTTTTCTTTGTTTTTTCAGATATCCACACCAATTTTCTGTACAATTTTGGTGGTCACCATACATATGGTTGACTGTTGCATGAAAACCTTTATTTGGCATTAATAGTTTTGCCCTGTCAAAACCAGTCGAGTCATCATCACCTACAACCTGTGAAACTACTATGTCTTTGTCATCCAGTCCTTTAAGCATCTCTACAACCATATCTGGCTCCATACCCTAAGAAAGAAATTGCAAGAATGTATACCAGAAATTGTCTCTCCTGTATAATGAACTGGATTATCAAAATAAACTAGGAAAGTTTAAAATGAGTTATCTCCTTTGAACAGAAATCTATATATGTAATTGATAAGTATTTCATCAAAATTCAATTCTAATGAAAGGGCTTTAACTGAACAAGGAGAAAAGCTAAAATCGGGAAAATCGACCTTGACCTTTATTCTTAAATTCTTTGAAAGTTACAACTTTTTATAAAAAGATGACAACCCCTATAAATATAATTCAAAATACACATTTGAACTTGTGAATGACTGTACTTGTAATTTTAATGTGTACAATGTTTGTTTTTTTAATAATTTATTTCAAATTCATAATTTTGCCATAGTTTGGAAAACAAACTAATTCCCTTGTATGGAAATTTAATTATGAACATCAGTATTATATAATGATATTTGTTTTTGTTGGTAGACTACCTTAGCAGATTCACTCCAATTTTTTCTACATTGATGTTTCCTTGGAATCATCTCCTTTGATCTGGCCTTTTCACATATTTTACAAGACGAAATTCTCAATCGGTGATCCACCACTTTTCCTGTTTTTGTCCCTATCAAAGTTGAAACACCTGCACATAGTTCAAAAAAAATCTCCATGCATATAAACTTATTTTTGTAAACAGGATAGTCGTTGTAAGACCAACAGTAAATCCCTCTTTGTCATAAAAGCAAACCAATGTAATGATATTGAGACTTTAAGCAGCCACTTCAAGGTTCATGTATGTGATTCAGAGTTTAGTGTTACTTCCATTTTCACTCAACTAGTATACATAATGGTTAGGGGACCAGCTGAAGCCCCATCTGCTGTGTTGACTGTGTTGAAGATTTATATAGGTGGCCTTGGGCTGTATTTGCTCTTTAGTCATGTTGTTGTCTCCATGGCACTTTCCCCAATTTCATTCCGAATTTTATGTTTGACAAACAAAATGTTGTATAAAATTCCTATGGACACATATTTTTTTAAATGGATACAAGTGTGGACACAGATCAGTGTGGATAGTATGTTTGGATGTTTGACAGTGTTTTCTGACAAAAGAGTTCTCTGGTTTTCCCCATAGGGTTCTATGTTGAACTGTTGTCCCCAGTGACAGTCAACCTGTACCAAACACTGAAAATAGCAGTCTTATATTCAATATTGCGTTTTACTGTTCAATGTTTATAAGAAGATGTGTTACGAGTGCCAATGAGACAACTCTCCATCAAGTCACACTTTGTAAAGTAAACCATTATCAGGTCAATCAAGACTGTCATGTAGGAAACACTACTTTAAATCAGTGTTGACCGTTCATAGATTTTATTTAGCTAGACATTGCTTTTAATATCAAATCAACATATTGGCAAACGTGCTATGATTGCTTCCTGTATATTAGATGTACATTCCTGAAAATATGGATATTAATTAGTTAGGTTATTGATAATTATGAAATCCGAAATCCAGGTCAGTGGAATATTTATGGATGTAGAATCTCATTAAATCAATTGACTTACATTTTGTACATAATTCAATAGTAATAGTTTATGAATATTTGTACAAGGAGGAAATTCCATGGTAAACCATATATACCTGACAAACTATTGTAGGATCTTCCAGAGCCCTTCTTCTGCCAGCATGTGTCGGTTGATACAGATATACCTGTTTGTGTGTTACCATTTTTCTCTGCGTGAAAATTCATATATTAAAATCATGATAATTAAGAAAGAAAGATTTTGTTTCCTATAGCTAGGATATACAGTGGTTATATTTTCACTATTTGTACTATAGTGTAATAAACAGTGATTTCAAATAAGACAACTTAGGGAATATCAGTACTGTAGGAAAAGATTTAAAACAATAGAAATAAATATTTATTAAAGAATTTTGTAAATGATAAGATGGAAGGTTTTAGATAATTTACTGCTGAAACAGAAAATAATGAAATTAAAATAGCAATACTTTTTAACACGTAAATCATAAAAATAGTCAGTCACTGAACCATGTCATAACTGAAGGAATATGGCCAATATTCAATAAAAGTTGAGAAATAAGATATGACAATAATAATTCTACTGCATATTAAATATCATAGACTTGCAATTAAGGGTTTGCTGTAAAATGAACTTTAATATGTAAAATATGCAAAAGTTTCAAAGTCAATGGACCAACCCAAATAATCTCCATGGAAAATAAATGTCAAGGCTTGTTAATATTTAAATTTAAACACTGGTTCCATTTGAAAATTCTAATGACCTTTGTCTAATTTCACTTCAAAGTCTGTATATTATGTAAAAATGCTCAAGTTCCTTTTTTTTTTTAGTAATTTCCATATTAAACATGATTAAAATGATAATACATATAGATGAACTTTATTTCAAGTATTCAATTATAAATTCAAGTAAATCTTAAAATAAGTAACAATGCCACACAGATGTCCAGTTTCATAGAAGTTTTGTGTCTGGCTAATTTAAATGTTAAACCTGTAAATGACTGGTTTATTTCGTCTAGTAAGTATTTTTCCTCAGATATCTCTGCTTGTGCTTCTAGAGCAGCTCCAGTTTCATTTTCTCTCTCTTTTAATGCATTAAGATCAATGCTATGTATGTTGAGTACAGACAAAAAGTTGCTCAATTGCGTCCTCCGATGCCGGAATGTATCATACCTGGATATAAACCAGTAAAAACAACATTGTTACACATTGACATACATGTAGGAAAATGAACCGGTAAATGAATATACAATATATATCTACATGTATTGTAAGCTTACATATTTACAATATTGGAAATGATTTTAAAAAAACCAAGATGGACTGTGAGCTAGCTATTAATTACTTATGTATGTTATACACATTATAACTGTTTTATGATTTTTATACAAGACAAAATCATCAGAAAACAGTCACTTTTTGACCCAAATTGCTCTGATTATATCTCTTCTGGTGGGTCTTACTTGACCAAGTGCAAGGATGTCACACCAAAGACTAGGCAACCTGCCTAAAAGTTATATAATTTGAGGTAACTTACTGTAAAATAAGGTAATATGAAAAAAGTCTTTTTTTTAATTATTTCAAATTTATCATGTAAGCCTTTTATAGCCGACCATACAGTACATGCAGTATGGGTTTTTCACTTTTCTTTTCTTATCAATTTTTAATACTGACATTTTGTGCTTTATAAAGAATATTTCCATAAAAAATTGGATGTGAAATACCTGAACGTATAAGAAGTCTGCATGTTGAGCTATATTTACGAATGATGTCCTTATACCGATGATAAAATTTAGTAAATGTTTTGACTAGTTTGTGATATCGAAAACCCTGGTGTAATAATTTTTCAGTAATACATAAATTTCTCTCGTTAAAATCTAAAACATTGTTACATACACGAGCGAATCGTACAAGTTGAGATATATAAACACCGTAAGATGGTGACAAGGGAACGTCACCATCTAAAAATGGATAATTAACGATAGGAAATGAAAAATCATCTCTTTTATCATATATTTTAGTATTAAGCTTTCCGTTAATGATATAGATATCAAGATCGAGGAAAGGGCAGTGGTCATTGTTAGTATTAGCTTTATTTAAAGTAAGTTCAACAGGATAAATTTCTTTAGTATACATACTGAAGTCGTCATTATTTAGAGCCAAAATATCATCCAAATATCTAAAAGTGTTATTAAATTTGTGTATCAGATGTTGTTTCGATGGGTCTTTGCTGATTTTTATCATAAATTGTAACTCATAGCAATACAAAAAAAGGTCCGCAATAAGTGGTGCACAGTTAGTCCCCATTGGAATTCCGATAACCTGACGATATACGGAATCTCCAAAGTGAACAAAAATGTTATCTAGTAAAATTCAAGGGCATATATAGTATCAAAGCATGTCAAATTGACATAGTTTTTTGTTTATTGCTACTAAAAATGACCTAAAGAGTTTGAACATATATATTCACATTCTGACTTTTTAAATGCCCATTTAATTAGGTGTGTGAATTTTTCTTAATGAGAATGTGAGGCAATGTGGTATATAGGGTAGAAAAATCAAAACTTTGAACAGATTCAAAATCACCAATATATGCATGCAATTTATCAAGTACTTCCAACGAGTTCTTGACACTCCAAAAGTAATTAATTCCACTATTTTCGAAGGCTTTATTTTAACAATTTATTATCAGGTTTTTGATTGTACCAAGTGTACTGGTAAGAAGAATAGACAATTTAGTAGTGGAACAATGGCTTGAAGACGAAATGAATCTATATTTGTAAGGTGTTTTGTGTAGCTTCGGAAGCCAATACATAGTTGGGACTTTCATTGTATTTGGTTCTGCTTGTAAATCGTTTTAAATCTGCTTGTAAATCGTGTTTATCGTTTTGTTATAGTCATTTTGAGGCCATTTATAGTATATGTTTGATGTGGGCCAACGCTCCGTGATGTAGACGGTACTTTAATCAATAACTGTTATCTTTTTAATACATTATGACTTGGATGGAGAGCTGTCTCATTAGCCCTCATATTACATCTTCCGATTGCTCTACCTTTATTTGATCACAACTTCCTGGTGAACTTCTTCTATGTTGTGTCATCTGTACTATTATTTGTCTATTTGTCTTTTATTTTTGACCATGGCGTTGTCAGTTTGTTTTCGATCTATGAGTTTGACTGTCCTCTGGTATCTTTCGTCCCTCTTTTAGACTGATCACACCGTCACATTTCAATAAAGAACAGTAAATTTTGGGTCAAAACCGTACTTAATCATTATCAAACATAGTAATCTTTAATAAATAACGTGTACGTGTACTTAAATTAGTTTTAATTCGATTTGACTAACTTAAGCTTTACACTTTTACAATGATATCTTCAGAGAAACCATATAATTCATTTATGTTGATGACATTTAAAACCTCATCATAAACTACTATGACCAAAACCATTCATGGCTATGGCATTATAATACAGCTGATCATCATCCTGTGCTTAGTAATGCAATGGTATGAAAAGTTTAAATTCATTATCAGACTTCATGTAAATACAGTGTGATGCAGGTTTAGGTCCATTGACATCACTTTTTTATTTTCTAAATACATACTTCTTATAACACATAATGGCCATGTATGATATTTTTGTCAATTTTCTGAGGATCTATAAAAAAAAAAGCTTCCATAGATTTTTCATTTTTCGTTTTCATACTGAAGTTTTATAATACTACATTGGATTTCAAAATAATAGAATGGATATGGTATTCCAAATTTTTGTGAGGGTTTTATTGTTTGCACCCTAATTATTGTGATTAGGAGATTTTTGTTGTATATAATGTTTTTTTTAGTTTAACCAACCTTTACATAGTAAGGTTGGGGTACTCAACTATTGGAGAAAGATATAGAGGAAAGAAGAAAAGAAGGGCTCGTTTATTACCAGAAAGAACGAATGACATATTCATCCAAGGTCAACTTTCAAAGTGTCTAAAGGAGTTGAAATCATAATCCCTTTTACTGTAACACATTCTGCGATGAATATGAATAGTTGAATTTCCACGCTTTTAGAAAGTTTGTTTATAATTAATTGCAACCCACAATGTTTTGTCAATTTGTTTATGTTTTGTTGTTTTCAATCTAATTAAATCAAATCTCACTTGCTCCTCGTTGTTTATATGTCGCGCACGCGCGTATAAAGAACGAGGAGCAAGTGTGAGATTTGATTTTAATTAGATTGTTGATTTTGTGAGGATATTCTGGAAAAAAACATGACTTTATGACTAGAGCCAGTAGAGGAAAAAGAAAGAATTGAAACATTAGACTAGAAGATATGTAAATACTATCAAAAATAAAATGAATAAATTCATATTATTTTTGCTATGTAAAAATTGATACATTCTCTTATTGAAAAAAATATTTATAGAAAACTTAAAATTATGAGTTATCTCCTCTTGTATGTCAAATTAAAAGAAATAATAATCTTGGAGTTTTTGTCCTCTAAGGAATAGACGTATTTACACTTGTATGCAAATTTGTCCGCCATTACGTAAAATCACACAGGTTCCTGTAAACTTTGACATCATAATTCAAAACATTTGACGTCACAAAATTTAAAAAGTGATTGTTGCCTGATGTCAAAAGGTGATTCGGAGTAGATCTAAGGTCATTCGGAGGCAAAATATAGCTAGATACCAAAATGTAAATACGTTTATTGGTAACGATTACAGATCTATAGATAAAAAATTGTTGATAATCAACAGCATTAGATTTATTAGCAACTATTTTGGACTTTATTAGAGCTTGACCTATTCATATAAAGTCTTGTATACGTCATATTAAAAATAAGGAGATGTGGTATGATTGCAAATGAGAAAATTTAATCAACCAGAGTTCAACTGAAGTAAATGGAAACAATTATATGCTATGATTCATGCGACCTTCAATAATGAGAAAAACCCATACCATATAGTCGGCTAAAAAGGCCCCTACATGAAAAATATGAAACAATTCAATTGAGAAAACTAAAGGCCTAATTTATAACAAAACAATTTACTAAAAAACAACTAAGACCGACATAAATCAAAGACAATCCCTGAACCACAGGCTCTTGACTTAATTGCACTTGGGACAGGCAAATGTATAGAATGTGGGAGGGTATATTAAACTGTAAATACATATGGTAACTTTATAAACACAAAATAATTTTAAACTTTTCAGTAACCAAAACAATTGAAGAATTTTAACTATCATGACTAGGAAGATAACTCAGATATCAACTAATGATTTGATGGAATAGGTCAATTCTCTGTATGCCCAAATGAGTGATTTTCAGGGGCAGGGTGTAGCAAGGTGATTTTTATTACAATTTATGCAAAAATGATATAATTTCCGATCAATGGGAAGGAGGTGCATCTTTAAATATATATTTATAATATCTTTCTAATTTAATGTACCTGTTGAAAAGGATAGATAGCCTTCTTTGAGCCTATCATTGTGTAAAAATTTGGTGATCATTTATTTAAGCATGCTTAAAAATATAAAGTGAGACTGCCTGGAATGTGGAAGTAGTGGATGGACTAGCAGATGGACAAAGGGTACCATGAAAGATTCTTCTTCTTTACTTATGTATTAGCTTTATAGACTGGTATGGATGATTTTAAGATTTAAGTTGTTTCAGAGTTTTGGGACTTAAACATGTTTATTCATCAAATCTTTAAACTATTTGTTATGTACCACAAAAACTCATGTAAAATTGTTTTCACCAGTCCTATGAAATATTTACACAATGTTAAAGGTAGGTTTTATATATAAACAAAGTTTTGATAGGTAATTTCAAAATTCTGGGACTTTAAACATCAATAACTAGGTATTTTGTTATATCTCATTGGAGAATGCTTTCAGAAATATTTATAGAAAATTTATGGATTGTTTTGTTCATTATATAAGTATCACTTATTAAATCTATATGTCCACTCTCACTAATTTTTGATAGGCATATAAATTGCATGTGCTGTTGAACAGTGTTGGCTTAGCTACTTATTTCATTAAACTAATCAAATTTCTCTTTGTGTCAGTATGGAATAAGATAAGATAAGATAAGATAAGATAAGAACTTTATTAATCTAATCAAGAACCCATAAAGGGCATCATTTTACAACAATATTATGCACAATATGATTGGAAAAAGCAAAACAGAAACCTAATACCATTCTATAACGTTATGGACAGGATCAGAGCCTAACACAACATGTGTCTTACATAACTAGTACATCAAATCTCATAATAATAAAATATTATTTCATATATTTTGTTTACATCTGGATCTTATTTCTAAACCTTTAATAATGTAATTTCCTAGGCACATGAGAGTTGGTAAATGCTCATTTGTGAACAGCCAGAAATATTTTTATCCTTAGGTAGTTCTTTAAAATTAGTACAGAAAGTGTTTACTTTATCAAATAATAATTTCCTCTGTTCATTATATAAAGGACAATTTACTGTAAAATGGGTCTCATCTTCAATAGAATTTGATCCATGTGATAAGCAGTAATGACATAGTCGCTGAGTTCTCTCTGTGTATTTTTACTATATCTATCTTTCTCAATTCTAAGATCATGAGCACTTAATTATTCCCATTTTACATATAGCTCTTCTTATATTAAAATCTTTAATTGATAAATAAGCCTCCTTTACGAAGTCAGTCTTGAGGTTGAAATAATTTTCTAATTTACTATTACCTTGTGATAAGGTATCAGATCTTTGACCACCCAAAATGTTTTAAAAGTTAAACTGTTACAAAGTTTACATTTTACAAATTTAATTAATTTATTGAGCTTTGTATTCAAATTTTGTATATCAAGTGATTGAAGTACATATCTCATAGATGAATACCAACAATAAATGTTTCCTGCATCTAAAATTTTATTACAAACATTAGCATCATAAAGTAACCCTTCGTCCTTAGTAAGTCAGTCTTTGATATAGCTATTCAGCTTATTCCATTTAAAATATACTCTAATTCCAATTGGTTTAAGTGTAAAATATCAAGTTTTCACTTAAGGTTTTAACTTTAAGTAATGCCTCTGTTAAGTAGCAAGACAGATGTTAATCTGTAAATTATATGCACAATTTAATTCTATGGATAATCATTATACGTTTGGATTATGATGTCAAACAAGCATATTTAGTTAGTTTTAATTAAAATAGGATTAATTGAAATGCATGTGTCAGCAGACATGTATTTACCAACATTACTCCAAAAAAAGTACTGTGAGACAGTGCTTACAAATGAGCTGCGTCGGATAGAAATCGACCTTATGCAAATCAACATCAATACATATGTTAACCTATTTCGATTTTGAAAAAATTTCAACGGAAAGTCTCAGACTGTTTGCAAGTTGAATTGTTAATCGACTGCTACAAAACAGAATAAGATTCATCTTTTATTTCTTTGTATTTTGTATATGAATGTTCCAAAATCAATCAGAGTCTAATACATGTACATATTTACGTACACTTGGATAAGGTCGATTTCTATCCGACGCAGCTCAATAATAAAAAATTGCAAATTCCTTATTAATTTGATGGAACAAGCAAAATACATAAAATTATAAAACTTTGAACCAAACTTTGAATATTTTCAAAAACAGGTATCTTTTCTTTAACTCAAATTTATTTGATCAATTTTATTCTGACTTATGGACGTTACTTAAGGCTTACACATTTTATAATAGATGAATTCAATCCATATGACTGTCTCATGATCTGAGTCTTTGGGTTTCTGGACAAATCTTTGAGCCATAATTTTTTTTACCAAACTTGGTATGATAATGACCCATTGAAAAAGAAAGAACCCTATTTATTTGGGGTCAATAGATCAAAGGTCAACATCACAGTGCTCCGCATATATAGACTAAAATCTGGGCAAACAACTTTTTTCCCTGATTTAATTGTTCTTTATATCCATAATTATAACTCAGATAACAAACTTGTTTTTTAATACATGTTTTTAAAATAATTGAAAAGGAAGAAAATGGTAACATTTGGAAATTTATTGGGTATTAATTAAGATGCAGATAGCTTGAATAATACAATGAATTAAGCAAAATGTATAACACAATTTTGATATTCCTTTTTAAGAATTTGAAAATTCAGTTTGAATGCCTTTCATTATTTAATATTCATTTATTTCAGATGAATTATTAACCTTTTAAACATTCATCATAAAATACACTAGTTGTAATACTTATTAGACATATTACGGTAATGCACTTCACGATGGAATATAACTATAAGCCAATGTCCTAAGCCAAAATTGAATATTAAGTAGTTCATAAATTGAAAATCAAATCAAAATCCTTGGGAATGACTTTTCTATAGGTTTCTACCTGTCCACATATTTCAGAGGGAAAGTTTCAATATACATTAGAATTAATCATTTGTTTGAAAGGGATGCTATGATCTGGTTGAATGGTTTTACAATAATAAAGGAAAGAAAATTTCATTTTAGGTTTAGAATGCATTTAAGTGGAATGGATTTATCTATCTGGAAAGAAAACATACATTGATTTTTAAATCTGGCTTCTGAAGTTTTGATCCTGTTCAGGTAACGATAACAATAGTTAGAATAATCGACCACGATTTATTACTTGTTTAAGATTGAATACATACTGCATTTCCATGTATACTTGCAAAGTTAAAAGAATAATTAATTCCCATGACAAATGGGTATACCTGTATGTTATCTGTAGAAACGTAAGGTTTCCATTCGAGTACTAGAGCATGATTTTATTTTCAACTTTGTCAAAAGATTATACGTGATAAAAACACAATTTATTACTTGACAAATTGAATGCATGGAGACGTTTTCAATTAACGGTAGATATTTTACCGTGATGACATAACTTAGACTGATCCATTTACATATTTATGGAAAAGTGGGAAAAAATGAGAGATTTATTTCAACAATATTGTAAGGTATTTAATCTGTTCAGTTTTCAAATCTTTTGTAGTTTTAGTTTTTTCTTTTAACATGTTTAATTTAATTTAGAGGTTATATTGCATATATTTAATTTGGTTCTTTGCTTTAGTATTAGGGCTGTTAACTTGTGAAAAGTAAATCCTTTTCAGTTAATAAGATTTAAATACTTGGTCTTATATTTGTATATCCAACATGTCAAAGATAGGAACAAGCCTTTATTTGGATATATTTTCTACAACTCCTAACTTATAGTACTTACTTATAATGGGTGCATTACTGGTGAGGTACTTTTCTTTATGGTTGAGGTGAAAAAAGATACAAGTGTTTAACAAAAAATGTACTAAGTTCCTGTATGTATGCAGAATTTTTCAAAAATTCTGTTATGAATCAAGCTTCATAAAACATAAAAATAAGAAGATGTGGTATAATTGCCAACGAGACAACTCTCCACAACAGACCAAATGACACAGAAATTAACAACTATAGGTCACTGTACGGCCTTCAAGGATGAGAAAAACCCATACCGCATAGTCAGCTATAAAAAGCCCCGAAATGACAAATGTAAAACAATTCAAACGAGAAAACTAACGGCCTAATTTATGTACAAAATAATGAACGAAAAACAAATATGATACACAGAAATGCATTTTTCTTAACTATCTCCTCAATTTTTTTGTGTTGTTTAAAACATTTTTAAGGGAATCAGAAAATTAAACAAATTTTGAAAATACTTCAATATTTTTTAACATTTTTTGTTAATAGCAGGTCTTTTTAATGTTTTATATTAGTATTTGTTTGATATGCGTTCAAGTTTTTGGTTCATCTAGCCAAGACATTAGAACCTAAGCTAAGAAGTTATATTTAGCAGTCATATATTTTATTTTGGGTCAAATAAAGAAAAGGTATGTGTTTAGGATTTCCAGTGTGGCCCTAATTTTGACCGCTGACCCTAACTTTTTTATAAGGATTTTTTTCAACAACTTTTCACCAATACCAGCAGTTGATATTTCTAACTTATTTCTTTAAAACATGTCTGACCTACCATCCCAATTATTTTAAAGAAGGAAATCATAAGCAGACATTTTGTTTGTCCTAGGAATTAAAAAATAATACCTTTTGTACAAAGGACAAAAATGTACATCAATGAGACAGCAGGTCAATGACACAAAAGAATGACCTACAAGGGTTTCAATACAAAAATCTACTTCCACAACTTAAGTCTAAACTACTCCTTTAAAAATGCATTTGAGGGGTTTGAAGTACTTTATTATATTTTTCTCACAGTAATCAGCCAAATTTGAAGCCTAATTTAATCAAAATTATTGAAAATTTAAGCTTTTCCTAAAAAAAAGTTATACATGTATATATACCTCATCATGACAGTACATTATTGACTTTTGAGAGCTGTAAACTGGGAAATTTTGTGCTGTTCTTCATTTGTGATTTGCTTAATCATCATCGATTTCAAATTTTGCAATGCTTTATGTATAGTGCATCATCCTATGAATCGAGTTTCCTAGAAATACTTGTGGTTGTTTTCATTTTTCGCGTATCATCTCTTTCTGCAAAAGTGAAATATAAAACTGCCGCCAAAATTTCCTTGTTTACATGCAGTACCTAAAAATGATCTTACAACTTTTTTACTGTAAGAACTGTCCCATACTTACACAAGGTCATCTGGAGATACAAATTCACCTCTGCCAAACACTGATCTTCTGCTTAAGTTGAGTGAAAAATGGTTTAAACTATTAGACATTGTTGAAAAATTTGGCAATATTTGGTTGGACAATAGTCAAAATTATTCAAATTGATCTTCTGAGCCTTAGCCTTGTGTTAAAAAAGAAAATAGACAAAAAACAATAAAATTTTCAAAAATTGATGCAGTCTTGTGGAGTCAATTTATATTTATGGAGTTTGTTTGTTGATCCAGAGTTGTAGGACTTGACAACAAAAGGATTTGTTTCTTGTTTTATTATAGGTGGTGCTGCTAGAGACAAGAAACGGTAATGGCCCAGTGTAGTTTTTGGAGTACAGAAAGACACAAAGACAAGTCCAACCTAAGATCAAGAAAAAACAAGGTACTATCTTTCAAGATTCTGTCGTAAGCATGAATAGGCTTGTACATATATTTCATGGGTAATAACACAGGCTCCACAGTTCCTCAGGACCCTAGAGCCCATGTATCTTGAGACTGGACCCTAATGATGCACCTCATAGCCAAACCATTGGATCCTGGAGTTCTGTGCCCAACAGTGGAGCTCAAACTCCATTACATTGATCAAAGGAGCCTTGAGCCCAACAATAAAATAAGGATGGAGCTGGGAGCTTAGATACGTATTCAGTTCTGATAACTAAATTAGCATATCTTCAGATTTCTAGCAGACATTGTTCTTATGTTGTGTTGTTACACCACTGTCTCACAAACATATTAATCCAGCAAAATTCTTCATGTGTCTGTCCCAAGTCAGGAGCCTGCAATTCAATGGTTGTCCAGTTGCTGTCTGCTGTATCTGGTTTTTTTGGGGTCATAAATCAGGCTTTTTGTTTTCTCGTTTGAATTGTTTCACATTGTATTATGTCATGACCTTTACATGTTTTATAGCTTGCTATGCTGTATGTGTTTTACATGTTTTATAGCTTGCTATGCTGTATGTGTTTTACATGTTTTATAGCTTGCTATGCTGTATGTGTTTTACATGTTTTATAGCTTGCTATGCTGTATGTGTTTTACATGTTTTATAGCTTGCTATGCTGTATGTGTTTTACCTGTTTTATAGCTTGCTATGCTGTATGTATTTTACATGTTTTATAGCTTGCTATGCTGTATGTGTTCTACATGTTTTATAGCTTGCTATGCTGTATGTGTTTTACATGTTTTATAGCTTGCTATGCTGTATGTATTTTACATGTTTTATAGCTTGCTATGCTGTATGTGTTTTACATGTTTTATAGCTTGCTATGCTGTATGTGTTTACATGTTTTATAGCTTGCTATGCTGTATGTGTTTTACATGTTTTATAGCTTGCTATGCTGTATGTGTTTTACATGTTTTATAGCTTGCTATGCTGTATGTGTTTTACATGTTTTATAGCTTGCTATGCTGTATGTGTTTTACATGTTTTATAGCTTGCTATGCTGTATGTGTTTTACATGTTTTATAGCTTGCTATGCTGTATGTGTTTTACATGTTTTATAGCTTGCTATGCTGTATGTGTTTTGCTCACTGTTGAAAGCCATTCATTATTTCCTGTATAAAATGTCTGATACTCAAGCAACCCCACAATTGGAAAAATTCACAATGTAGGGATTCAAATTTACCTTAAAAATGAAAGTTCCCATGTTGTTAGAATTTTATAAATAAAAAGTTAAAGGTTCAGTCACAGAAAAGACGGGTCCCATGCTTTAGTGAGGCCCCTACTAATTGGACATCCTGACCAGTTACCAATACATGTATTAATATACTGTTGATTCAGAAATTATTGCAATTTTTGAGGAATAAACAAAAATGTGAGATAAATTATTGTGATTTCCGAAATATTCGCATAAAGATATATGTATCAAGTTTCAGAGGGCAAGCTCTAAATATTGAATACCTTTTCATATATTGCGTAGGTAAAAATGTAATCTTTTCCCATATTGTTTGGGTTTCGTGTGGTGTGTTGGAAAAGTGGAATATTTAAGGCTAAGATTCTGTATGTAATGTTTCGTTATGTCGAGACTTTCGGCTGTGAAAAAATGACAGGGCTTTTCATATACAAGTAATTGGAACTTTATTGACCTTATCATATATTTCTGATAGTTTTCCCCACCTATTCACATATTTTCAAGCTGGAAAATGTGACCTATTCAATCGGCACGTCCTATCACCTGGTATATAGGAAGTGCCTCCCCCCAAGGCCAAAACTCACCCATTAAATGATTTCTGAATTTACAGTATTTCAACTCTTACGTACAATATGAACCTCTTTGAAGATTAAATGATTTCCTGGTGCAATATAACAACTTTAAACTATTTTATACAAATTACTCAATAAACTATTTGTATGCTTCAATAACGTTCTTATTGATGTTTTAATTGATAGTTTAATTTTGATGTGATAGGATTATTAAACCATGCCAAAACATTTAGATTACAACTAAGATTATATGATAAAATTGTCTTTGTGTCAACTATAACAGGTAGGGGTCGTTTGGGTATTGGCCTAAACTCATGTTTAAATGGCTCGGCAGTTTTTGGATTAGAATTTTAGTATATATGGATTATTATAAGAAATTTAGAAAAAAATTTGTTTATTGGATAATCTTGGATTAACTTGAGACTATTACTGACTTTGAGGTAATTTTATGTGTTATAGTAAAAAAAAACATAAATTTCTGAGGTAAGCCTTATCTTATATATCTTTGTTTTTTTTTTACTTTTAATTTAAAAAATATGATGCTTCTGAACCAGTCTAAGTTATAGCAAATTTGTTTTATATTGTCAAATATATTAAATTTCCCATCAGTGTGACTCAAAAAATCGTGAAAATGATCATACATATTGTCCCATCTTAAGTCAAGTGAGATCAGATACTCTTATCAGGCCTGTTTTATTGTTCTCCTTTATGTGGACCTTAATAAGATAGACTACTGGTGTGAGAGCAGTTTCATCCTTATTTAAGTCTGTAACTTTTTTGTAATTTAACTGCTTACCAGATGCCACTGTCTTAGTAGACTTAGTTTTGACTTAAGGAATGGCCGAATTTGAGAGTGGACATTGTTATATGCATTCAATCTGCTTTTTTTAAGGTTTTATTTGTTTGTTTTTTATAAGAAACATTTTTGGATCAATCTAAGGGAATCTCAATCAGCCAACTAAAGAACTTGAATGTTAGATAGTTAAAGATTTGGTTTTGCTGCTGTGTATATGAGGAAACATGAATAATGCAAAGTTCCCCTAGGGAATAAAAGTGGCATAAGTGGCACCATTTATTTTGTTATATTTTTTTGTAGAAGAGGTGTCCACAGTTAGGAGGGTAAAAATTCTTACCAACTGAGATGGATTAAATTGAGAGTAAATTGTTTCACACTGAGTATTCATATTTAAAACGTTGAATTTCCTGTGTTTGAAATAAAATGGACTGCATGTTTTCTGAATTTTTGACGATTTTTATGACTTCCCAAGATTCAGACATTAAATATATAGAAAAATAAAAAGATATTTAAAACTGTGATTAGAAGACTACTGCCAGAAGAAATATGTTAAAATTTAACCAAGCATATAAAACAAATCATATCATAACATTGCATATAATATAATACATTATAATATTGCCAAGTTTTAAGTTGTCAGCTTGACACGATCAGTACATATTGTTATATGATATCGAATGGTTTAATTACACAATACTAGCTGTGTAAGTGTATTTTATAATATTTTAGCATTTGATTGATAAAAGTAAATATTTAAATTGTACTTGAATATTTGTTTAAAATCAAAAGATTTTAATATTGTTTTAAAGAAATTCAAACTGTTTTTGAGAAAGTGTTGAATATTTGTTTATTTAAATTACAAAGGTTGCATTGTGTAGGATCATAGTAACTTTAGAAAACCCAGATTGCAGTTTGATTGATATGAAACTATATTTAAAAGAAGACTTCATATACTTTAATTATGTATAGATCGTGCAAATATGATAGAAAGGGAACAGTAAGTAGCTGAATTAATTTGTTGTGTATTGAATTTCGTTAAAGAGAATTTAATATCTCGATATGCATTGTTAACAGGATGAAATGAAAACTTGAATGGAATGCAAAATTTAAAGTTATTGATAAAAAAGAACCGTTAACTCAAAGTAACAATAGAACCTGGTAGTTTTATTGTTCAAGATTATAATAGCTCACAAGAAAAGCTTTGCTTACATTTAAAATGTCTTTGTTTTCATTTTGAATGACAAGGGGTATTTAAAGGGTGCATATTACAACTAAATTTTTTGTAGTCGAAATGATTTGCTAGAACTGTATGTTTTATAAAAATCTTGTTTTTAGTAAATAATGAAATTAAGTGGTTTCTAGATTTAGTAATACTAGTTAAATGAACAAGTCAGGAGCCTCTGGCCTTTGTAAGTCTTGTATGTTTTTTTAATTTTAGTTCATTTATATGTTTTGGAGTTTAGTGTGACGTCGATTTTCATTGAACTAGTACACATTTTTGTTTAGGGCCAGCTGAAGCCCCCAGGTGCTGGATTTTCTCGCTGTGTTGAAGACCCATTGGTGGCCTTCGGCTGTTTTCTGCTCTTTGGTCGGGTTGTTGTCTCTTTGACATATTCCCCATTTCCATTCTCAATTTTAACTTTGTATTCTGTCTGAAAAATTATAAGTACATTAACAGCAGACTTATGATTGTGGAGGCAACCCAGTGCCATAATATGAATTTGCCTGTCCCATGTCAGAAGCCTGTAATTCAGTGGTTGTGATAGGTTGCTGTCTATGATATTTGTTTTATGCCCCGCCGTAGGTGACAGGGGCATTAAGTGTTACCCTTGACTGTCTGTCTTTCCATCGTTTCATCCGTCCGTCCCATTATCGTTTGTTTGAAGCTTGAGAGGGGGCATTCTTGTCCTCAGACACATTCTTTTTCATTTGCTAATGTTGATTATTTTATCATAAATTAGGACGTTGGTTTTCTCCATTAAATTGTTTTACATTTGTCATTTTTGGGTCTTTTATAGCTTATTTTATGGTTTGGGTTTTGTACAAAAATATCTTGTATTGGTCTTGGAAACATTCATATATATATATAAATTATATAACTTTGTTCAGTTGAAAGCATGTTAATTTTAAATCAAGATTGACTTGCAATTTTTATATTTTGGGATTTGATTAAAGACAAACAGAAATTATTTTAATAGATATATTGATGGATTGTTGGTGTTTTAATGCCACTTTTAGCACTATTGGCTATATTGTAGCAGTTAGTTTTTATTAGGTTCAAGCTAACAACCTTAGTGTTAACAGGCATAGTGATACAGTAGATGAACTACTTAAATCACTCGGCCACCAAGGCCCCACAAGAGATATCTATATATATATATTTCATATTTTCTTTGTTGATACATGTAAATTATATTACAATATTTTGTCCAAGTTTCATCACTCGGATAAGGAATTCAATTTTAAATTGAATTGAATATCGTCTAGAGCACCTTCTAAATTTCATTGAATATAAAGATTTGTATTCCTAAAAATTGGAGCATTTAAATATACTGTACTACATGTTGTTTGTATGAACTTAATGAATACAAATACTTTTTACCTAGATTGAGCCCCGTATAGTATGAACAAGAGATATGTATTGATTGACGTTATGCACATTAAACACTTATTGAATATATTTAAACTTATTAAATATACAAATTACTTTTAATACAATTCTATAATAGAAAGTGAAGTTAAAACATTTCAGTGAATATGAACTGGCTTCTAATTCATGTGAATTTCTAAGTTTATCCACATGGGACTAACGTTAAATGGTTTCTAGGGTGAAAGTTTAACACAAGGATGCTGTTTGAATACCAGGTAATTATTTGTTTGTCTCTGTTTCTTTTGATTTTAGAAATTGTGTTGCAATATTTATGTATTGTCAAAAAAATTTAAAATGAAGTTGGCTTTGTTTCATTGTGCAGTATATCTCTAAAAGAAAAATTAATCTTAAGATATTTTCATTTCAAAAATTCAAATACTGTAAACTCAACTTAATTAATCCATTTGAGAGGGATTTACTTACTTAAGGAGAAAAAAATGTATTTAAATTGCATCAAATATGTCAAACTTGGATCTTATCTTATACATTTTTTTTTTAAAAATTTTTTTTTTTTATTTCCAACGATTAAAGCATATATATACATTTCATATGAATATAAAAACATTGAAATCACGACAAAAAATATCATCATGAAATCGGCTAGAAAAGCAAGGCTATTCATGAAAACAAGTTGGTTTACAGTATGCAACAAAATGCAAAAATAAGTGGTGCAGAAGGATCTTTTCTAGGACGTCAGGATTTGGCTTTTGTTTTTACCAGAATTTGGGATTAAAACTTTTGTGATCCGAGAAAGAATCCTATAAGGTTTTAGGAATTTAGGATTCAGCAGTTATTCCCTCCTACCCACCCTCCCATCATACAACCTTACAGTTCCTACTTCTGTAGGACTTAAAAAAAAAGTTTAACCTGAACCTTTTTCTGCATTTCATGAATGGAGGTTGCAGATTGAGTTTACTTGCTATGATAAGAATGCACTAAAGTATGTTTTGCTGTTGGCCCAAATAGGTCTAACATTTTCAAGTTCCAAGATTATGTAAATGAAAAAATTCTCATTATATAAGACACCAAGCATTCAAGTAAATTAGAATCACATTGTAAATTCATAATACATGTATGTAACAATGTGAAAATAAGAACAAACAGAACATGGATATTTTGAGCGAGAAACTGTAGTTATCTCCCTTAGTTAAGATTGTTTGCAAGCAATATTTCTGGATTATTCATATATTATTAATGAATATGAAAACATCTTTATAGTAAATGCAAATACTAAAATCTTAATTGTGTCAGAATTTTGTAGAAATGAGAGAATATTAGATGTTTTGTAACCTAGGGCCCTGCCTATGATAGCATTTATAATTAATGTGGTTTCTAGTCTGTTCATGCATCTGTCCATCCATCCATCTCGCATCAGATTTAAGGGGTAACCCAACATTTTGACTAAATAGATTTGGCTGGTTTAATTTTCATAAAATTTTGACAAAATATTTACTTTGACCTGTTGACAAAATATAAAAATTTCAAGAAATTGACCACCCACTTTATCGGAAAATTTCATTGGATATATAGCAGTTTGACAAGCACTAATTTTGATCATTGAGAAGCTTAATATTTCCTTAACAATAGAAAGTGATTAAAACATTCAGCTGATTTTACAGAGTTATCTCCTGTAGTGTTGTGTACCACCTTAAGTTTTGGTTAAAGGTAGTTTAACATGAAGTTCACATCAACTTGAAACTTGGTACACATGTTCATTTATATGCCAAATTTGAGTTTTGATCCAGATCATACAATTCACTTAACATGGAAATGTGATATTGCGAGCAGGGCAATTGTGTTCTTTGGACACCTGTTTTTGTTTATGATTTCCTATGTACATACATGTCTTAGTCTGACTTAATTTGTACTCTTTCTAAAGGTCCATAAAAAATAAATGTTAGACTTAGTATTTTCCTGTTTTTAAAACCCTTGTACTATGTCAGAAAGATCTTACATTTCACTGGGAAATATTAAAATGTCAGTATTCCCAGATCCGATCATTTCAATAATTCAGACAAATTCAGCATTGAAATAAGAATTTTTAAGTTGCAATAGTTTCAACTCATGCAGGTCACAGGACTTCAACCAGTTTTTTAGTTATGCCCTGCCGTAGTGGAGGGGGCATTAAGTTTTACCCTTGTCCGTCTGTACGTCTGTACGTCACAAAGTTGGTTTCTGTTCTCTAACTTTAGTTTGCCTCTACCAAATATTATGAAACTTATACACAATGCTTATTACCAAAAACACAGATCAAGTTTGAATTTTGGTGGCGTCACTTTAACTGTTCTAGAGTGATGCCCTTTATAAATAGAAAAATTGCTGAATTTTAGTTTCCTTTTCTCTAACTTTAGTTTGCCTCAACCAAATGTTATGATACTTATACACAATACTTATTACCACAAAACTCAGATCAAGTACAAATTTGGGTAGCGTCACTTTTACCGTTCTTCAGTTATGTCCCTTTAAAACTATATATGATCTGCAAGCAGGGCTTTATCTGTGTCCCATGGACACATTCCCCATTAATTTTGCCCCCTCCCAACACCACCACCACTACCACCACCACCACCACCACCACCACCACCACCACCACCACCACCACATCAAATATCTTTAATTTCATATTTATTTTATTCAAAGGAGAAAACTTGACATGCCCTTGTTAATGTAATATCTTTAAAATCATCAGTCAGAATGATTTCCCACAGTTATAACAAATTCATTAAACTTTTATCACTTGTGGAATCATGCACCAATTGTAATTTATCAATAGATCTGAGTTAAATGCAGTCACATTTCCATTTTATTTTATATTCACCAAGTCAAACAATTTACTTTTTCACTTTTTATTGAACAAACATTGTGACTAATAATCATAAGATAAACCCTTATTATTTTGCCAATTGAACATTACCTAGCTCTGTTTGAGAAAGTAATTTGTTCGGTATATTGGGTTATCAGGCTACATCATATGGCAAGAGATTAAGACACCCGTAATATAAACTATATCAGATTCAGGAAAGTATTGTTCAACTTACAGCCTTATCAGGCTACATCATACAGAGAGAGATTTAGGCACCCGTAATAAACCACTTCAGATCTATTATAATACATACAGATATGAAAAGTTTAATTTAAAATTTACGGTATAAGATATGGCAGCTCTCAATGAATGAGGAAACAAACAAGACTGATATGTGAACAATCTAAGTTATTCTGTTTAACCATAGACTCTGATTAGGACTATGATTCTTTAGTATACATTTGACTGAAAGGTAGGTAGGTTAAAATTTACTTTCATTTTATCTACTGTTAGAAAAAGTTGGAAAATAGAAGTTAAACGTACAGATGGTTATTTTTCAATGAAATTACTTGTATTAAAATTTATGAAAATGATAACTTATGATATAAAATTGAGAATGGAAATGGGAATGTGTCAAAGAGACAACAACCCGACCAAAGAGCAGAAAACAGCCCATTTTTAGGTCACCAATGGGTCTTCAACACAGCGAGAAAATCCCACACCTGGAGGCAGCTTCAACTTTGTATTTTTTTTTATTGATGAAAACAAAGGTCAGACAACACTGGTCAAGTATGAGTTCTGACCATATTGATTTCTAATTGATCCAGTAGAAATATATATCTTAAAAGTCAAATGGATCTTACATTTGAGTTGGAAATATAATATAAAATGGTCATTCATAGTTGTACCTTTTATGTGCATGTCCTTGGTTCTGTCATGCAAAATTGCTGACTTAACTAAGCACACACAATTTTTATTTGAAGTATACATGTCTGGTAAATTACACAATGGTGCCTATGAAATGTATACATACAATTTTTATTCTTTCAAAAATTTTAAGTTCTTATGTAAACCCATTATAGGCTTAAGGGCAAAGACATTGTATATTTTGAAGAATCTATGTAATATCTTTTGTAAATATTGATTCATCATAAGAGTTTAAACACTTAATATGTCCAGAATGATGCTTAAGAAGGATTATTGTTAGATTCATTGTTCATGCTCAGTTTTATGTATACCAGTGGCATATGACATCTTTTATGCTTAAACTGATGAATTATACATGTTACCTTTAACAATTTATCATTATTTATGGGTGTGTTTAAACTCTTAGCATGGTTAAAGTGAGGCATGAGGATCCATTACATGTAGGCCACTTAAAGTCATAGATTCGTGTTTTATAACCATCAGACTGCAGTTGTTATCTTATGTCATGTTTTTATGCCCCGCCGTAGTGGAGGGGCATTAAGTTTGACCCTTGTCTGTCTGTACGCACGTCAGTACGTCCCAAAATTGGTTTCCGTTCTCTAACTTGAGATTGCCTCAACCAAATGTTATGAAACTTATACACAATGCTTATTACCACAAAACACAGATCAAGTTTGAATTTTGGTGGCGTCACTTCAACCGTTATAGAGTTATGCCCTTTATAAATGGAAAATTGCAAAATTTTAGTTTCCGTCTCTAACTTAAATTTGACTCAACCAAATGTTATGAAACTTATACACAATGCTTATTACCACAAAACACAGATCAAATTTGAATTTTGGTGGCTTCACTTTAACCGTTCTAGAGTTATGCCCTTTATAAATGGAAAAATTGCAAAATTTTTATTTTCTTCTAAAGATCAAGTTATTTTTAAAATTGAGTTATCTTCCTTTGTCCATGATTATAGTTGAATCAACTACAATCAATGCTTTATACAATGCAATGTTTAATTTTGACTTCCACTAATAAAACACAGATCAAGTTGAATTTGGGTAGTGTCACTTTAACCATTATTGAGTTATGCCCCTTTATAAATCGAAAGATTGCAAAATTTTAGTTTCCATTCTGTAACTTAGGTTTGCCCCAACCAAACATTATGAAACCTATACACAATATTCATTACCACAAAACTAAGATCAAGTACAAATTTTTGTTTCCGTTTTCTAACTTTAGTTTGCCTCAACCAAATGTTATGAAACTTATACACAATGCTTATTACTACATAATACAGATTAAGTACGAAATTTGGTAGCGACACTTTAACCATTCTTGAGTTATGTCCTTTATAAACATAAAATTGCTGAATTTTTAGTTTGTCTCAACCAAATGTTATAAAACTTATACACAACCGTTCTAGAGTTATGCGTGATTACACCGACCACAGAAAGACAACAACAGAAGGTCACCAATAGGTCTTCAATGCAGCAAGAAATTCCCGCACCGAGGCGCCCTTAAGCTGGCCCCTAAACAAATATATATACTAGTTCAGTGATAATGGATGTCATACTTAACTCCAAAGTATTGTTTTGATGTTTGCCCAAAAAGGTTTAACATTTCCAAGTTCAAGATTATGTAAATGAAAAAAGTCTCTTATAGTTGTTAATTTCTGTGTCATTTGGTCTCTTGTGGAGAATTGTCTCATTGCATTGGTAATCATACCACATCTTCTTATTTTTATCATTATATAAGACACCAAGCTTTCAAGTAAATAAGAATTACATTGTATATTCATATGTAACAATGTGAAAAATAAGAACAAACAGAACATGGATATTTTGAGTGAGAAACCCTAGCTAGTTATCTCCCTTGGTTTAGATTAGATTTCCAGTAATCCACTCATAATTTATTGTTTGCAAGCAATATTTTCGGATTATTTACATCTTTGTTACTCGTCGGCAAAGACTTAAGTTAGCCATAACCAAATGTTATGAGACTTACTAAATGTAATTTTATGCTTAGTTTTACCACAAAACTCAGATCAAGTTCAAATTTGGCAGAGCGATTGTCACTTTGGACACCTGTTCTTGTTATTTCCTATTTACATACATGTCTTAGTTTGACTTCATTTGTACTCTTTCTAGAGGTTCCTAAAAAATAAATGTTAAACATAGCATTTTCCTGTTTTAAAACCCACTTGCTTCATGTCAGAAAGATCTTACATTTCACAAGGAAATATAAAATGTCAGTAATCCCAGAGATTCAGACAAATTCAGTATTGAAATAAGAACTTTTAAGTTGCAATAGTTTCAACTCATGCAAGTCATAGGACTTAAACAAGTTTTTTTTCAAAGGAGAAGACTTGACATGCCCTTGTATGTATAATATCTTGAAAATGACATCAGTCAGAATGATTTCCCACAGTTATAACAAATTCATTAAACTTTTATCACTTGTCGAATCATGCACCAATTGTAATTTATCAATAGATCTGTTAAATGCAGTCACATTTCCTTTTCATTTTATTTTTACCAAGTCAAACAATTTACTTTTTCACTTTTTATTGAACAAACATTGTGACTAATATTCGTAAGATAAACCCTTATTATTTTGCCAATTGAACATTACCTAGCTCTGTTTGAGAAAGTAATTTGTTCGGTATGTTGGGTTATCAGGCTACATCATATGGCAAGAGATTAAGGCACCCGTAATATAAACTATATCAGATTCGGGAAAGTATTGTTCAACTTACTGCCTTATCAGGCTACATCATACGGAGAGAGATTTAGGCACCCGTAATAAACCACTTCAGATCTATTATAATAAATACAGATATGAAAAGTTTAATTCAAAATTTACGGTATAAGATATGGCAGCTCTCAATGAATAGAGAAACAAACAAGACTGATATGTGAACAATCCAAGTTATTCTGTTTAACCATAGACTCTTAGATTAGGACTATGATTCTTTAGTATACATTTGACTGAAAGGTAGGTAGGTTAAAATTTACTTACATTTTATCTACTGTTAGAAAAAAGTTGGAAAATCTAAGTTACATGTACAGATGGTTTTTTTTTCAATGAAATTACTTATATTAAAATTTATGAAAATGATAACTTATGATATAAAATTGAGAATGGAAATGGGGAATGTGTCAAAGACACAACAACCTGACCAAAGAGCAGAAAACAGCCCAAGGCCACCAATGGGTCTTCAACACAGTGAGAAAATCCCGCATCCGGAGGCGGGTTTCGGCTTTGTATTTTTTTTTATTGATGAAAAGCAAGGTCAGGCACTGGTCAAGTATGAGGTTCTGACCATATTGATTTTCTAATTGATCCAGTAGAAATATATATCTTAAAAGTCAAAAGGATCTTACATTTCAGTAGGAAATATAATATAAAATGGTCCCTCATAGTTTTATCTTTTAGGTGCATGTCATTAGTTCTGTGATGCAAAATTGCTGACTTAACTAAGCACACACAATTTTTATTTGAAGTATACTTGTCTGGTAAATTACACAATGGTGCCTACAAATTGTATGCATACAATTTTTTATACTTTTAAAAATTTTAAGTCCTTATGTAAACCCATTATAGGCTTAAGGGCGAAGACATTGTATATTTTGAAGAATCCATGTAATATCTTTTGTAAATATTGATTCATCATAAGAGTTTAAACACTTAATATGTCCAGAATGATGCTTTAGAAGGGATTATTGTTAGATTCATTGTTCATGCTCAGTTTTATGTATACCAGTGGCATATGACATCTTTTATGCTTAAACTGATGAATTATACATGTTGCCTTAATTAACAATTTATCATTATTTATGGGTGTGTTTAAACTCTTAGCATGGTTAAAGTGAGGCATGAGTATCCATTACATGTAGGTCACATAAAGTCATAGATTCGTGTATTTATCCATCAGACTGCAGTGGTTATCTTATGTCATTTTTTTTTTTTTTTTCCAATTTGCAGAATTTAGTGTTGATTGTAGATCTTTCATCTTGTTCATAATTTCTTTATTATTATTTCATGGCGTTTTTTAGACTCATGGTACTTGGAGCTTGACATGATGTGTATGTGCCTGTCTATTGGTAAAGACTGTGTCTACGACCTCCCGAAGTCTTTTGGTCATATGTGTCATTGGGTTAATGTTTCATTGATGTCATAAACCCGACATTTCCTTATATTTATATTCAAATATGCATATTGTGGCACTTGTGCAACTAAGTATACTCCAAAAGTCTTTTCTTTTGTGCTTTTTGTCTTTCTTTACAGGGAGAAATAAGACAAAAAATGGTTGAATTATGTTGCTGTGCATTCATTCATCGTTATTTTCATGGATACTAATTTTCGTGAATTGAGGAAAATGTATCTTCGCGGATATTAAATCATTTCAGAGTATCCCAAAGTCTCCATAGCCTATAGAAAATTGTCATTTTAATATAATTTTGTTGGAACAAAAGTTTTACAATTTTCTTGGTTGTTGGTGATAAGAATGTATAAATACAAGTGGATTGACAACCTAAGTATACTTAGTCTAGAATTATCATTTATAAATCTATTCAAAAATTCATACAGGTTTATTATAACAGTAGTCATTCATCTTTAACACATATTTATACCAAATTTTCTTACAAGTGGTTGATTTAATTCAGAATATTTTTTTTAAAAGAAAATTGCAAGTTGTTAAAATCAAAATTTATCAAATTACACATTTATAGTTTAGGCAACTTTTATCTTGATTTACCTGTGGTCTACCTGTGCAAGTTATTCATGCATCATCTTTGTGTTTTAACAGTGTTTTGATGGAATTTCTAGCAGCAAACATAGCTAAAACACATTTACAATTCAATAGCTTAAATCTTGTGTCAAAGACATTGTCAGTTTGATTCCTCAAGAAATTGATCTAATAACAATCTTTAAGGAACAATCTGATTTAAATGGATTCATGTACCAAAAACCCTTACCTATGAATAAGAGGTACAGTAAATTCAAACAAACATAATTTTAGTGATGATAAATGGAAGCATAAGTGTCATTCATTTTATCCTTGCTGACCCAAAAGTTCACACAAAACTTAAAATAGTCCTAGGCAAGCCCAAACCAGATTTAGGTATATGACTCTTAATCTACCTTAACATATTGTTAAAGCTTTAAGTCTGCCCTCTTCTCCTTTACATCATCTCAAATTGTTGACTTTAAATTTAGTGACTTGGTAACAATAATATTTTTATATCCTATCAAGTTTTCTTTTCATATAGACACAGACTGATCTTTATAGCTATAATAGCCGTAAAATGTTGACGAAACCTCTTACTGATAGAATACCTTTATTTGTATACAATATATCTAATCCTTTAAGTGTCTGTGATCATCTCTTAGGACTTTTACTTGTTAAACTTAAAAAGAAACAATTATAATGGTACTTAATTTTATGACAACAATGAAATAAATTTTAACTGAAGTTTGGGATACATTTTACAATAAATGACTATGAGGACAAGATGACTTTTCAAATTCAAAATTAGCATTTTGTGTATAAATGCTTTGATGTGCATGATAGAAAGGTAATGATAAAATCAGGTGAAATATGGATCTGCTTTTGGTTGTTAAGGTTTTAAATAACTGTGCAAAAAATGGCATGTGAACTGGGGGATGACCGTTAAAATTATTGTATAAGATATGCATTGTAGAAGGGTAACTATAAAATCAAGTCAAATATGGATTTGCTTTTGGTTGTTAAGGTTTTAAATAACTGTGCAAAAAATGGCATGTGAACTGGGGATGACCCATTGTAGAAGGGTAACTATAAAATCAAGTCAAATATGGATTTGCTTTTGGTTGTTAAGGTTTTAAATAACTGTGCAAAAAGCATGAACTGGGGATGACCGTTAAAATTATTGTATAAGATGTGCATTGTAGAAGGGTAACTATAAAATCAAGTCAAATATGGATTTGCTTTTGGTTGTTAAGGTTTTATATAACTGTGCAAAAAATGGCATGTGAACTGGCGGATGCCTGTTAAAATTATTGTATAAAAATAAATCTGTATCAGAACCAGTTGCACTGGACTTTTAAACAAACAACAATCATTTAATCCACAAATCATTTTTAGTATCTGATTATTTTTTTCTGGTTAATTATAATCAACCTTAAACAGAATTTACTACTTAAATTATTGTTGTAAGAATTAAGGAGAGGGATCACATAGTACGGAAATGAGCTAAAGGAGAAGAGGGCAGACTTGAACAGTATAGAAAATTTACCGTATACTTTTGTATACTTTTTTCGGGCATGTATTGAACATTTCGTACAATGTTATTGAAGTCATCAAGATTTCAGATTCATTGATTTGTGATGTTTAAACATAGAAAAGGCTGGTAGCATCATTATTAAATAATCAATATAAACATCATTTTCTATGATTAAAGTCACTTGAAAATTAAAATGAAGTCTGATCAGGCGAAATGGATAAGTACCGTATACTCTAGTTAGAAATGTAATAATTTCTGAGGCCATCCACGGACATTTTGGGATTTTGTTTCTCACAAAACGATTTCTGAACATCATGACCGCTTTGCATATCAAAACACTAATGTAATTTGCTATTATATAATTTTACTGCTTTTTATGCCCCCACCATAGTGGAGGGGGCATTAAGTGTTACCCTTGTCTGTCCGTCCCGTCTGTTCATCCCGAACATCCTCAAAATTGGTTTCCGTTCTCTAACTTTAGTTTGCCTCAACCAAATGTTATAAAACTTATACACAATGCTTATATTACCACAAAACACAGATCAAGTTCGAAATTGGGTGGCGTCACTTTTACCGTTCATGAGTTATGCCCTTTATAAACATAAAAATTGCTGAATTTTTTCGTTTCCGTTCTATAACTTTAGTTTGACTCAACCAAATGTATATAAAACTTATACACAATACTTATTACCACAAAACACAGATCAAGTTCGAAATTGGGTGGCGTCACTTTTACCGTTGAGTTATACCTCTTTATAAATGGAGAAATTGCTAAATCTGTCGTTTCCATTCTCTGTTACTTTAGGGTTACCTCAACCAAATGTTATGAAACTTATTCACAATGCTTATAATCACAGAACAGTCTTAACATGTGAATCCTGAATCTGTATGTGGAAGTTGACTCGTGCATATTTACAAGTGGGGGCATCTGTGGCCCATAGACACATTCTCCATTTATTTTAAATTATGTATACTGTTAAGTTATTTCCCTTACCAGGTAGGCCAAAAAATATAGTTGTGTTTCCTGTCTCCTTAACCTATTCTTATTTGTCATGCCTTAAAACCTCATTATTATAACATTTTATGGACATTTTGGTAAAGCACCATCAAAAGTCCTGAAATGTTTGGTTTAGCACTGTTGAAGTCTAGATCATTTTCCTATAAAGTCTATGTAAAACATTCTAAAAAATAAAATCATTATACCAATCTATAACCTATTTTTTTCTGTCTGGAGGCTGAAAACAGGTATATACTTGTAAGGGGCCTTAAAAGGACTAAAAAGTGCATAAATTAAATGTTAAACTTTTACTTTACAAGATAACTAAAAAAATTATTTCAAATCATGTCACGTAAAAGTTTTCTATCAAATCAGTATCGATCATCATGATCAAAAAGAAAATTAATTTTAGAAACAAAATGTTGACTTAACTGTTAAAGTGATCTATCAAAATTCATGTTTATTACATTAAATTTGGTACCAGATCAAAAATCTTTTTATTGCTTTTAAATTTCACTAAAGGTAATAGATTTGATTTGAGGTTTTGTTATGAATTTGTATACAATTTTAAACGGTTTGTTTATTCCCTATAGCTGCAAATGAATTGAATTTTGAGCGTATATTTATTTAATTTAAAATATGATATAAATTTTTTAACATCTTATGATTTCTTTTTACTTTCTGAATGATATTTTAATGAAATTTACCTCCAAAGTATGAAATTGAATAATAAATTTCATGTATGATTACGCTGCTTTATACCTTTATTATAAATGCACCTGAAAATGTAAGTAGCAAACTGGCAAGATTTTTACAGTTGAATGTTGAATTCAATTTTGTGGCAGTTTTTAAAATGAAAAAGGAGCATACTGATTCCTATTGTTAGCTTAATCAGACATATTTCAGAGGAAAAATAGGAAAATCAGAGCTTTAGAATTGTGAGGTATGTTGAAAATTTTTTTTTAAACATATAAAAGATAAGAATATGTAGTATGATTGTCATATTAATGAGACAACTAATTCAACAGTGACAGATTAACATGGATTAAAGTTACTATAGAGGCCTTCAACAATGATCAAAATCCCATATCCTATATAGTCAGCTATAAAAGGCCCCAACATGACAAAATGTGAAACAATTCAAACGAAGAAAAGAAAAAAACACCTGATTTACCCGTTGATAAAAAGGAAAAACAAATATAACAGACTATAAGCAACCAAAGACAACCACTCTGAATTCCAGGCCTTGCGGTCATAAAACTTTCGAGCACGATTTTCGTACTCAGACTCAGAAATCAACCAATCAAAATCATGGATTTGGTGTTTCGAGCACAAATTTTGTACTCCGAGTACTGAGTAAAGTTTTATGACCGTGAGCCCAGGCTCCTGATTTGGAGTCTCATAATTTTGTTTTCTTATAATGTTGTCTTTTGTATACTGTTTGTCATTTGGTAGTTTTTCATTTCTTGCCATGACATTGTCATTTTGTTTTCAACTTATGAGTTTGAATATCCCTTGGTATCTTTCACCTCTCTTTTACAAATCTTGCAGAATGGGAAAATAGCATTATTTTTAGACAAGGAGTTGCAAGGTGTTTATAGAACAACATTTACAGTATGACATCAGTTTTCCCTCTGCAAACTTAGTAAACCTTATTGATTAGAATTTTTCAATGGGTTTTCTATATATTTTCTTGTGTCCTTTGGGTTGCTGTTGCATTGACAAATACCCAACATCTCTTTTAATTGATATTTGATTCAGCTTAGTCATCTAATTTTAAGGTCTTTATAGTTTTTGTCAAGGACATTGGTTAAACTATTGATTTTCATTAAACACTGAAAGATAAAAATTGATATTTCCTCATTCTGGACATTGTTTACTGCTGTCTCTGTACATACAAACTATTTGTGTATTTATTAATTTTTAGTTTCCTTTATGTATTGATTATAAGAAAAGTAAAAGGATTATAATACAAGCAGACATACTATGTCAAATTTCCACTGTGAAATGGTGTTAACTTTAATCTTAAGCTGATTAAACTGGATTATGGTTAAACTGTGTATTGCCAGAATTTATCCATTGGAAGACTATCAAAATGAAAGCTGTTCCATATATTAATGGGAAGATTTTATTACCAATTTAAACTTTGGTGGTTTTTTTGAAGAAACATTTTCATTGATAATGGATGATTCTGTTGATTTAACATGGTATATGGTATGTGATTTCACTTCCAGTTTATATGATCATTTTTAATATGTCAAAATGACTGACAATGTATACCTGACTTATTTTCTGTATCAAATTTAGTTTACCAGATGTAATGAAAACTTTAAAGTCCTAGAAAACATAAGATAGGTATTTTTAAGTTAAAGCAGTAGTATGTACACATTTAAAATTCCTATTTTTTTCCAAAAACAAATTAATATCTCTTGCAATTATGATTTTTTACATCATACTAGAATGCTTGCCTATTACCTCAGGCTTAACCTCAACCCCCCACCAAGGGTGACTGGGGAATAGAAATATGGTCACTTAGGTCTTCTTGCCAAAGTGTGGTGAACGTTTGGCTGTGCAGGATGTACAAGTACAAAACCACATCCGGTCAGAATGGGGATGTTAAATCTGATGCTTCCTGAAGAGAGTGTGCCCAGTGCTCTCTGCATGGTAAAGAATCCTAAATGCAACAACTCTTAGAGGGGCAAAATTTCTGTCCCTATCCAATATACCCTCATTTTTCAGTGGCAGTCCAAATTTCCCTGACCTTCATCCGAGACATCCACTATTACAGGACCTACCTTTTTTATTTATTGTAAGTTTGTTCTCGTCCTGAACTTGAATATTTGTCACTGGACGTTAAGCAATCAACAATAAATATTCAATCAAAATAAATATTTGCCTCTTGTACGGAAATTTTTTGATCTGCTCATTTAGATGGGTCTTTGAAAATCTCCCCTAGGTCAAATTGTACAGAAATGTATAAATGTATATTCCATCTGGATTAAGGCTTATTGTACAATACTTAGAAATTATACTTGTATCTAAACTCTCCCACATTTTATTCTGTTCAAGACAAGTATAAAATACTAAATATATTACAGTATTGCATTTTGTTTTAAAATAGCAGTAGCCTATCTTTATGGACAGTTTATATTAACTTTTAATGATAAAAATATCAGAGAATCGAAGGTACTAAGATATTTTGTCAATAATAAATCTTTCTGTAATCGTTATTAAATCCTCTTCACACCTTTGTTGTATGACATAACTAAAGTAACCTGTCAATTGAATGTAACGAATTCTATCTGTCACCTTCTAAACTTACTGTTTAACATGTTTAAAGGGTGGTATAGGAGATAGTTAAAGTTTTATGAAAGTTGTGCATGAAAAGTGATAGGTACAATTTTATGAATTTTAAACAAGCTATCTAAGCTCACCTATCCAAAGAATCAGTATGAAAACTTGTCAAGGATACCAGGCTCAGGTAATTCAGTACACCATACACATGTTTTATCTACATAAGACTCATCAGTGGGGCTTGGATTAAAACAGTTTGAAGTTCAAATCATATATGAAGTTGAATAGCATTAAAAAACCCAAAATTCTGAGAAGTTTTGCCAAATATGGCTTATGCAATCTTATATAATGCCTGGGGTAGAAAACATTAGTGGTTCAAATAATTAAACATTTGTAAAATGTCAGGTTTTGGTCTGGTACAACTTTCTCTAAAAGTCATACATATAAATGCTAATCGACCAGTGTCAACTGTGGCATAAACTTTATGTATATAAAGCTTTAACGGTGTATATCAGATGGCAGAAGAGCTTGATAGTCCATATTATGTATGCCATGACTGAATAAAAATTAAATTATGATTTTAGTTACTAGAATAGCTTGTAACACCTGATGATCGGGTAGACTGGTATTAATTACTGAACAATGCAGGCGAGATATTTAAGTGTGTCCTCCCTTAACTTAGATATTTAGTGCTGTGAATTTATTATTATTTCTTGGGTAACAATTTTTATGATTTCGTTGAAAGAGCGAAAACATGAATTTAAATGTTCAAAGAAGTGTAAATTTTCTATATGGTACGTGTACACAAACAATTGCAAAATCACGAAATCAAATATTCATGAAAATACTATTTTCCAAAATCCACGAAAATTGGTACCCATGAACATAAATTACAGTATTGCATGTATAAACAAATGAAATTACAGTATTGCATGTATAAACTTTTACATTATCTTATCCAATTTAATCCAGTGGCTAGTTTGCAGCAATTGTGGTCCAAATCATCAAGTGACATTCCTTAGATGTAAATTATAGATGGCATTTGTTACTATAAATAAAGATTAACAGGAACAAACAATATGTTGTATTATTACTGATTACCTTTTTATTTATTTATATTTTTAGAACAACAATGCTGCTTTGTGGTCCAGCATAGACTGGTCAGCCCAGCCTGTGACATCACATCGGTCAAAATCCTCCAAGTCTAGCAATTCAAGCCACAACATAAAGATGGATGTCGATGATGATTTACAGTGTCCAGTCTGTTTAGAACTATATTCTTATCCAATCATCCTTCCCTGTTCGCATGTTTTATGTCGAGAACCATGTGCTGAACACCTGTTTGATTTTAATTTCATTCGCTGTCCTGTGTGTCGTGATAACTGTTATGTAAGTGGAGGAATTAGTAGTCTACCAAGAGTTCTAGCCCTTGAAAATATAATATGTAGATACAAAGAAGACCAGCGAAAAGGAGAGAAAGAAAAACAAAAATCGTCTTCACCTGTAAAGGAAGATGTAGTTCAACCAATTATAGAACAAGTTGCAGAAAATCCTATTTTATGCCAGCATTGTGATTCATCACTGAAAAAACTTGCCAAAAAATCTTGCCTTGATTGTTGTTCCTCATACTGCAGCAGGTGCTTTAGACATTCTCATCCATCCAGAGAGCCATATTCAAGTCATGAAATAGTGGAACCAAGGACAGATCTCATTAAAAAGACTGAACCTATACAGACGTTTTCTCATTCAGGAAAGTGCTCATTACATAAAGAGAAATTAAGTTTATATTGTTCTGAATGTTCACAGTCATGTTGTACTAAGTGTAATAGTATGGAGTGCCATAGAGGACATAGCATAATCTTGATTGAAGATGCATATTCAGACTTGAAGGTAATTACAAAAAATAGATATGCTTTGATTTCATACTGCTCAAGTATATGTCCTTTGTCAAGAAAATAAAAAAATCATAAAAAAGAAACATAAAAATAAAAAAATTCAAAATCACTGAAGGTGTCTCACAACCAATCATATTGAAAACATATGTAAAAGTAGCCATACTCTGACAAAATACAGTGTTTTTAGCTCACCGTTCTGAAGGAACTGTGAACTTTAGCCATCACTTGGTGTCCGTCGTCATCCGTCGTCGTCGTCATCCGTCTGGTGTAAACTATTTCAAACATCTTCTCCTCTGAAACTACTGAACCAATTCCAACCAAACTTAAGCTGAATGATCCTTAGGGTATCTAGTATAAAGTTTGTGTTTTATTTTCTGTTTTGTTAAAAACATGGCCGCCATAGCTAAAAATAGAACATAGGGGTAAAATGCAGTTTTTGGCTTATATCTCAAAAACCAAAGCAGTTAGAGCAAATCTGACATGGGGTAAAAGTGTTCATAAGGTAAAGTTCTATCAGCCCTGAAAATTTCATATGAATCTAATAACCCATTGTTGGGTTGCTGCCACTAAATTGGTAATTGTAAGGAAATTTTGCAGATTTTGGTTATTATCTTGAATAGTATTAATGATAAAGATAAACTGTAAACAGCAAATATGTTCAGGAAAGTAAGATCTACAAATAAGTTTATATGACCAAAATTGTCAATTGACCCCTTAAAGAGTTATTGCCCTTTAAGGACAATTTTACACAATTTGTTTATCATGTTTTCTAACTTTAAAAAATCTTCTCCTCTAAAACCACTGAACCAATTCCAACCAATCTTAAGCTGAATGATCCTTAGGGTATCTAGAATAAAGTTTGTGTTTTATTTTCTGTTTCATCAAAAAAAATGGCCACCATGGCTAAAAATAGAACATAGGGTAAAATGCAGTTTTTGGCTTATACCTAAAAACCAAAGGAGTTAGAACAAATCTGACATGGGGTAAAAGTGTTCATTAGGTGAAGTTCTATCAGCCCTGAAATTTTCAGATGAATTTAATAACCCATTGTTGGGTTGCTGCCACTAAATTGGTAATTTTAAGGAAATTTTGCAGTTTTTGGTTATTTAATATCTTGAATAGTATTAATGATAAAGATAAACTGTAAACAGCAAATATGTTCAGCAAAGTAAGATCTACAAATAAGTTTAAAGACCAAAATTGTCAATTGACCCCTTAAGGAGTATTGCCCTTTGAGGACAACTTTACACTATTTGTTTATCATGTTTTCTAACTTTAAAAAATCTTCTCCTCTGAAACTACTGAACCAATTCCAACCAAACTTAAGTTGAATGATCCTTAGGGTATCTAGAATAAAGATTGTGTTTCATTTTCTGTTTCGTCAAAAAACATGGCTGCCATAGCTAAAATTAGAACATAGGGGTAAAATGCAGTTTTGGCTAATATAGCTCAAACACTTAAGCAATTAGAGCAAATCTGATGAGAGGTTAAAATGTTCATTAGGCCAAGTTCTATCAGCCATGAAATTTTCAGACGAATCTAACAGTCCATTGTTGGGTTGCTGCCACTAAATTGGTAATTTTAAGGAATTTTGCAGTTTTTGGTTATTATCTTGAATATTATTAATGATAAACATAAACTGTGAACAGCAAAAATGTTCAGCAAAGTAAGATCTACAAATAAGTTAATATGACCAAAATTGTCAAATGTGTTCTTAAGGAGTTATTGCCCTTTAAAGACAATTTTTCACAATTTGTTCATCTAGTTTGCTTACTTTAAAAAATCTTCACCTTTGAAACTGCTGAATCAATTTCAGCCAAACTTGGGCTGAATGAGTTTCAGAGTATCTAGTATAAATTTTGTATTTTATTTTCTTGTACGTTAAGAAACATAGCCACTATGGCTAAAATGGAACATAGGGGTAAAATGTATTTCTTTGCTTTTGAAGAAAATATGACGGATACAAAGAACATCTCAATGGAATTTTTAAGCCACTCATTAATATATATTAAAAAGCAAAAATAATCATAGATGAAAGATTTAAGCAAAAAATTATAGGTGAGCAATTCAGGCTCTTGATAGCCTCTTGTTTTATATTGTTGTTACTTGCACAATGTCAAATGGATTTACACAATTAAACCTTTTGCAGAATGAGAGCTATATTTGGATCAATTTGAGCTTAAATTTACAATTTTAGGGTATATTTGATACATATTTGCTTATTAGAGATTTTTGGAAAACCAGAGTGCTATTTTTAGTAGTAGGTGACTTCTTGAATGTCATTTGTCACAAGAAGACATAAGCTTTGGTCGAAAATTGGCACGTAGAAAGGTGAAGAATGCACAATTCAGGGAAATCTGTATAGAATGTTATTATTAAAAGTCCATTCCATTTTTAAACAGCAAAATCTGGTATGGAATAGTTTATTTAAAAGTCCATTCCATTTTCAAACTAGGAAATCTGGTATGGAATAGTTCATTTAAAAGTCCATTCCATTTTTAAACAGCAAAATCTGGTATGGAATAATTAACTTAAAAGTCCATTCCATTTTTATACTAGAAAACTGACTGGTATGAAATAGTTCATTTAAAAGTCCATTCCATTTTTAAACTAGGAAATCTGGTATGGAATAGTTCATTTAAAAGTCCATTTCATTTTTAAACTAGGAAATCTGGTATGGAATAGTTCATTTAAAAGTCCATTCCATTTTTAAACAGCGAAATCTGTTATGGAATAGTTTATTTAAAAGTCCATTCCATTTTCAAACTAGGAAATCTGGTATGGAATAGTTCATTTAAAGGTCCCACCTATTTTTCAACATGGAAATCTGGTATGGAACAGTTTATTTAGAAGTCCATTCCATTTTTTGACAGGGAAATCTGACTATTCCATTTTTTGATAGTTAAGTTAGACTTAACTTTGTAAATCTGAATAATGTTAAGAACTGAGCAGTTGTAGTAGATCCATGCAAACTCATTCATAGGTGAAAGAAACAAAAAGAATTGTATTCACATGCTCATCTTCTGTTCACTATTGATATGTTAGTGAACACATCTTGATAATAACTCATTTGTTCAAAAATCCAGATTTGTGATCTACTATTCACTGTTGATATATATTACTATTAGTGAACAAATGTTGATAGTAACTCTTGTGTTCCAAAATCCAGAATGTGTTTTGTATCTGTAAACTGATAAATTGTGAAATCCCCTAAATAAAATCTCAATAATATCAAGAAGTTTTACCTTTTGTTGTAAATTGTATAATAATATGTTGCTCACAGACAGAATATAGACTAATTAGTGATAACTTTTAGAAGTAAAATATATAAGATAAGGAGGTGACCATGAAATCTTAACCGACACTGTCAACTCTTTCAAAATATACTTCTGCTGTTTTTATTCTAAAGGTTACGGAAGAAATGATTCTATTGACCTTTTGAAAGAGAATTCCTGTCTTTCTCCCAGGTTTTGTCTAACTAGACTCGGCAACACAAGTTACACACCACTTCTTCCCATATTTATAGTAGTTTCACAGTTTATATGGTTCTAAGTATTAATAAAACTTAAAGTTAGATATAGAGAGAGCTGTACAAATTGTATATAAAGATGGTTGAATATATAGGGATTTTGAATTGGTGGTTTGACACCTGAATAAATATGAACAATCTGATAATGGGAGATAATTCTATTTTTTCAAATTATTTTTCAGATTTCATTAAATAACAGTTTATCCAAACTAGACACCAGTCAAGCACATGTTACAACTTCATTAAAATGTCAGAGAGATAACCTAAAGGATATGCAGGTAGGTATTAGTTCTTACTCAGGATGACTTGTACATTCATCAAGGTATGAATTAAAAGAAAATAGATGGATTAATTTTTGGTGTTTAACTCCACTTTCAGCATTCTTTGCTATACTACATTAGATGGTTTTTATTGGTAGAGGAGACCTGAGTACCCAGAGAGAATCACATTCTGATCAAAATACAGATAATTTTTCCGCACTACACTTACAGTGAGTTGACAACACTTTGAACTACTTTCTGACCTGGAAATAAGTGAATTGGTCAATGAAATTTCAGCCTTCAAATTTGTGAAGTTGTGTATCATGATGACAAAACCAGAGGATCCTAAAAGCATTTTGAAAAGTAAAAAAAAGCTGTCTGGTCATTGAAAGCGAAGTGTGAACATATGTATTTCAATCAGATTAAGAGGGCGACGATGGTTGGTAGGAAAACTGGCATTTCTAGTCAATTAAGATAGGAGTCTATTTTTGTAAGTGCAGGGTATGAACTTGCAACCTCAGTATTGACAGGCTATTGATCTTCGCAAACAAACTACTTAGACGACTCTGCCACAGAGGCCCCATAAGAAAATCAAAAGAAAATCAAAACACTGTGCAATGATGTTTGAGCTTAGTTTTAAAGATTATTTTTTTAACATGACATATTATGTTAATTTTAAGAGTCATCAACAGAGAATTTATGCTTTAGATGATGTTTATTTTCTGACTTCCCAAATTAATTGGCTCTTCCAAATCTGTTTTTGAATTCTTGCAAAAATCTACAGGAAATTTTGTATCATGAATGTGATCATATATTAATCTATATTCTGTGTGAATAATAAATGTTAAGGAAGAATAAAATGCATAATTAAAATATTTAAACATGAGCAGCAAGCACATATAATGCTAGTTTGTAATGGGAGATAACTCCATTTACTTTTTCATTATACTCCATTTGCTTTTTCATTAATTTTCAATGAATTGATGAAAATATTACATTTGAGAGACTTGTATCATGTACATATTTCAAATAAATAGAATTTCATTTGTTTTTACTTTTAAATATATTATTTAGGTTTATATTTTACACTTTCTTTAACTTAATGAAAAGGGAATTAATTCATGAAACAAAATCACTGCACATATGGTTTTTTTTGTCTATGATACACTAGAGACATATAATACAAGAGATTGTTAGTTCTTTTAATGGTAAAAAAATCTAATGAAATACCATAAGGCTCTCTAATTGTTTTTTAAGAATACTTTTTCGCCTACTGACATATCCCTTCTCTTTTAATTTAATTTTTAATTTTAAATTTTGTTCGTAGTTTTGGTTTTAAAGGTTTGAAAAAGTATTTTTTTAAATTTAAAGTTATGAACAATGAAAAGTAACAGAAAGAGGGGATAATGTCTATATGGTTGATACTCCTTTTTTGTTTTTGATAGTACATGTACAAAAATGATGTTATAAAACTTGGAAATCTAAATGATTTCTTTATAGGGTATTGCAGGTATAATTTAAATATTTTTTGTGATTTTTGAGAGAGAAAATTGTACTTTTTCAAATAAATCATGAGGGCCGCATGATATCATGAGCTTTTTGCCTGGTTGGAAATCTCTTGTATTATGTGTCTCTGATGATTCAGAAGTTAGGAAAGTAAAACTGTTATTTTTTTAACAGCAAGCTATAAATAGAAGAAGAGATGAAATAAATATGCATTGTGATGCATTAATGGCAGAAATAGAAAATAAAAGGAACTTTTTCCTTGCTGACCTTGAATATGAAGAAAGAATTAGACAAAATGACATGGAAGACATGGTGAAAGCCATTGAAAGAATACAGGGGTCATCTCAAGCACTACAAAACTTTGCAAAAGAACTTCTCAAAGAAAATGTCCCAGAATTCCTTGAGGTATGTACTTAAGTACAATAAACATCATGTACAGGAACATTTTTTTATCTTACTTCTTTTCATATTAAATAGTGGTTTGCAGTATTTTTTCAAATTATCAGTTATTTTGATATTTTTGTAGTTAAAAAGATGTTTAAGATTTAAAAGTTTCAGTTGGAATGTTGCATCTGCTTCAACTACACTTGAACAAATAACTCATAAATTTCAAGAAAAGAAGTAGAAATGTCTAAAAAATTTCACAAATGAAAATAATTTATACGGAAGTAATACTATAAATATCAAATACCAAATCAATTTACCCAATTGCAAATAACAAAAATGATAGTTAATCAGTGTAGGGGAGATAACACAGTTTAAAACATTTACCATTTGTATTTCAGGAGGCTTGTTCATTAAATGACAAGTGAGTAGACCTTTTTTTTAATTTAGTTAGTTCATCCTTTTGAGTACAATATTTGTTCATTTGAAAAAAATATATATTTAAAAACACTACATTTGATTTTCCTTGTGAATCTAATAACCCATTTTTAGCTCACCTGGCCCAAAGGGCCAAGTGAGCTTTTCTCATCACTTGGCGTCCGTGTCGTCCGTCGTCGTCCGTCGTCGTCCGTCGTCCGTTAACTTTACAAAAATCTTCTCCTCTGAAACTACTTGGCCAAATTTAACCAAACTTGGCCACAATCATCATTGGGGTATCTAGTTTAAAAATTGTGTCCGTGACCCGCCAACCAACCAAGATGGCGCCATGGCTAAAAATAGAACATAGGGTAAAATGTATATTTTGGCTTATATCTCTGAAACCAAAGCATTTAGAGCAAATCTGACATGGGGTAAAATTGTTGATCAAGTCAAGATCTATCTGCCCTGAAATTTTCAGATGAATCGGACAATGGGTTGTTGGGTTGCTGCCCTGAATTAGTAATTTTAAGGATTTTTTCCGTTTTCGGTTATTATCTTGAAAATTATTATAGATAGAGATAAACTGTAAACAGCAATAATGTTCAGCAAAGTAAGATCTACAAATAAGTCAACATGATCAAAATGGTCAGTTGACCCTTAAGGAGTTATTGCCCTTTAAAGTAATTTTTACCGATTTTTGTAAATTTTGTAATCTTTTACAAAATCTTCTCCTCTGAAACTACTGGACCAAATTCAACCAAACTTAGCCACAATTATTATTAGGGTATTTAGTTTAAAAATGTGTGCGATGACCCAGCTAACCAACCAAGATGGCTGCCATGGCTAAAAATAGAACATAGGGTAAAATGTAGATTTTGGCTTGTAACTCTGAAACCAAAACATTTAAAGCAAATCTTACAGGGATTAACTTGTTTATCAAGTAAATATCTATCTGCCCTCAAATTTTCAGATGAATTGGACAACTGGTTGTTGGGTTGCTGCCCTGAATTGGTAATTTTAAGGAAATTTTGCCGTTTTGGTTATTATCTTGAAAATTATTACAGATAGAGATAAACTGTAAACAGCAATAATGTTCAGCAAAGTAAGATCTTCAAATAAGTCAACATGATCAAAATGGTCAGTTGACCCCTTAAGGAGTTATTGCCCTTTAAAGTAATTTTTTACCAATTTTTATACGACCGCAAAAAATTTTGTGGTCGTATATTGGTATGATGTTGGCGTCGGCGTCGTCGTCGTCGTCCGAAGACACATTGGTTTTCGCACTCTAACTTTAGTTTAAGTGAATGGATCTCTATGAAATTTTACCATAAGGTTCAATATCACAAAAGGAAGGTTGGGATTGATTTTGGGGGTTATGGTACCAACAGTTAAGGAATTAGGGGCCAAAAGGGGCCAAAATAAGCATTTTGTAACTTCCAGACATAACTTGTGTGTTAGTGTATGGATCTCTCTGACTTTGTACCACAAGGTTCCATATCACAAAGGGAATGCTGGGATTGATTTTGGGGTAATTGCCTCAAAATTTTAGGAATTAGGGGCCAAAAGGGCAAAAACAAGCATTTTCTAGTTTCATGACAATAACTTGTATGTAAGTGTATGGATCTTTCTGAAATTGTACTACAAGGTTGCATATCACAAAGGAAAGCTGGAATTGAGTTTGGGGTAATTGCCTGATACGTTTAGGAATAAGGGGCCAAAAGGGCCAAAATAAGCATTTTCTAGTTTCCAGACAGTAACTTGTGTTCAAGTGTATGGATCTCTCTGAAATTGTACTGCAAGGTACCATACCTCAAAGGAAGGCTGGGATTGAGTTTGGGGTGATGAATCATAAGGGGTTCAAAAATTGGGGGATTTTTTTTTTCCTTTTTTCCTTTTTTTTCTTTAAAATTTTCCATTTTAAGTTGGTTATTTCTGATTTATATTTAAAAGCAAATAATAATGATATGGCAGGAGATACACACCAAACAGGATGTGTAAATTATTATATAATAAGTATTGTGCAATAGCAAGAAATTTTCAATTGTACAGTATTGCGCAATAGCAAGAAATCTTCAATTGCACAGTATTGCGCAATAGCAAGAAATATCCAATATCACAATATTGCGCAATAGCAAGAAATTGTCAATTGTACAGTATTGCGCAATAGCAAGAAATATTCAATTGCACAGTATTGCGCAATTGCAAGAAATATTCAATTACACAGTATTGTGCAAAGAAGATTCTTTGTATAAATTGCTTATTTCTTGACCAATTTCGATGGGGTTTTATTCTTGAACTCTTGGGGTTCTTTAATACGCTGAATCTAACCGTGTATTAAGTTTTTGGATTTTGGGCCCGTTTTTAAATTGGTCCACATTGAGGTCCAAAGGGTCCAAAATTAAACTTTGTTTGATTTCATCAAAATTAAATTATTGGGGTTCTTTGATATGCCGAATCTAACCGTGTATTTAGGTTCTTAATTTTGGTCCCGTTTTCAAATTGGTCTACATTAAGGTCCAAAGGGTCCAAAATTAAACTTAGTTTGATTTTAACAAAATTGAATTCTTAGGGTTCTTTGATATGCTGAATCTAAACATGTATTTAGATTTTTGATTATGGGCCCAGTTTTCAAGTTGGTCCAAATCTGGGTCCAAAATTAAACTTTGTTTGATTTCAACAAAATTGAATATATGGGGTTCTTTGATATGCTGAATCTAACCATGTATTTAGATATTTGATTTTTGGGCCCGTGATCAACTTTGGCCACATTGAGGTCAAAAGGGTCCAAAATTAAACTTTATTTGATTTCATCAAAAATTGAATTATTGGGGTTCTTTGATATGCCGAATCTAACCGTGTATTTAGATTCTTAATTTTTGGTCCCATTTTCAAATTGGTCTACATTAAGGTCCAAAGGGTCCAAAATTAAACTTAGTTTGATTTTAACAAAAATTGAATTCTTAGGGTTCTTTGATATGCTGAATCTAAACATGTATTTAGATTTTTGATTATGGGCCCAGTTTTCAAGTCGGTCCAAATCGGGGTCCAAAATTAAACTTTGTTTGATTTCAACAAAAATTGAATATATGGGGTTCTTTGATATGCTGAATCTAACCATGTATTTAGATTTTTGATTTTTGGGCCCCATGATCAACTTTGTCCACATTGAGGTCAAAAGGGTCCAAAATTAAACTTTGTTTGATTTCATCAAAAATTGAACTCTTGGGGTTCTTTGATATGCTGAATCTAACCATGTATTTAGATTTTGGATATTGGACCATAATAGGTGAATGTCCAATTTAAAATTTTTAAGTTCTTAGACCACATTCATTCTGTGTCAGAAACCTATGCTGTGTCAAATATTTAATCACAATCCAAATTCAGAGCTGTATGAAGCTTGAATGTTGTGTCCATACTTGCCCCAACTATTCAGGGTTCGACCTCTGCGGTTGTATCAAGCTGCGCCCTGTGGAGCATTTTATTGTAAATTTTGTAATCTTTACAAAATCTTCTCCTCTGAAACTACAGGACCAAATTCAACTGAACTTAGCCACAATCATTATTAGGGTATTTAGTTTTAAAATGTGTGCGGTGACCCAGCCAACCAACCAAGATGGCTGCCATGGCTAAAAATAGAACATAGGGTAAAATGTAGATTTTGGCTTGTAACTCTGAAACCAAAGCATTTAAAGCAAATCTTACAGTGATTAACTTGTTTATCAAGTAAATATCTATCTGCCCTCAAATTTTCAGATGAATTGGACAACTGGTTGTTGGGTTGCTGCCCTGAATTGATAATTTTAAGGAAATTTTGCTGTTTTTGGTTATTATCTTGAAAATTATTACAGATAGAGATAAACTGTAAACAGCAATAATGTTCAGCAAAGTAAGATCTTCAAATAAGTCAACATGATCAAAATGGTCAGTTGACCCTTAAGGAGTTATTGCCCTTTAAAGTAATTTTTACCAATTTTTGTAAATTTTTGTAATCTTTACAAAATCTTCTCCTCTGAAACTACTGGACCAAATTCAACCAAACTTAGCCACAATCATTATTAGGGTATTTAGTTTAAAAATTTGTGCGGTGACCCAGCCAACCAACCAAGATGGCTGCCATGGCTAAAAATAGAACATAGGGGTAAAATGTAGATTTTGGCTTGTAACTCTGAAACCAAAGCATTTAAAGCAAATCTTACAGGGATTAACTTGTTTATCAAGTAAATATCTATCTGCCCTCAAATTTTCAGATGAATTGGACAACTGGTTGTTGGGTTGCTGCCCTGAATTGGTAATTTTAAGGAAATTTTGCCGTTTTGGTTATTATCTTGAAAATTATTACAGATAGAGATAAACTGTAAACAGCAATAATGTTCAGCAAAGTAAGATCTTCAAATAAGTCAACATGACCAAAATGGTCAGTTGACCCCTTAAGGAGTTATTGCCCTTTATAGTCAATTTTTAACAATTTTCATTAATTTGGTAAATTTTGGTAAGTTTTACAAAATGTTTTCCTTTTTAATCTTCTTTTCTGAAACTGCAGTAGAAAATCAATATAGAAAACAATCTACTAATGTACTGGCAATAAAAATAATTGATAATTCTATAACATGAAAAAAAACACATTAATACCTGATGATGGTGTTTCTTTCTTTACATTGAAAATGATGTCACAACTATAATCCCGAACAATAGGTCGAATGTCAGATATGTTTCTGTACTTTGGCTTCATTTTCTACAGATTCAAGTGCAAATGATGCTTGAATTTCTACACTAATTTATACAGACTTCATCCCCTTTCACAGGTAATGCCTGCCTCACATTATATTTAAAACTTTAATAGAATATCAGAAATTTTGAGAGAAAATTAATCAACCATGCAAGATCTAAAACTTAATTAATTTTGTTCAAATTATCAATTAACTATTAAAAAAAATTCTCATTAAAAAATATAGTTCTTCATTTTATATTTTATCAGAAATTTAGGGAAAAAATTGAATTTAATTGTGTCCCTTGTTCTCATTTCCTGGGATAAATCCAATACAAATTAAAGTATTGGTATTGAATTAATATTTAAGAAATATTTCAAACCTTACCATTTTCTTCACAAGAATAAAGACCATATTTTCAGTGTCATGAGTATCAGTCATCATATTTGTTGTACTTTGTTGTTTAAAAGTTGAATACAAAAAAGATCAACAAAGCAATTCAAAACCACTTGAATTTTGCAACAACAAATGAGAGTTTTAACGACCTCAGCTGGCTATACAACCCTTGCACAATCAACTGAATTTTGCAGAAATCATTAATAGGAAAGATTGCCCTTAAACGATAATTTTTATTACCTTTTGTTTTGTTTTTTGGGGGTGTTGCAACAACAAAACTTCACAACAAACTTTCTCATCACTTCGCATTTCTCTTCAGATAAATTTTACAAAATTCTCCCTGAAACTACTGTCAAATTAAACCAAACTTGGTTTAAATCACCACTAGGATATCCAGGGACCACTGTGTATGATGACCCTGCCTGCCAACATGGCACACATGGCTGAAATAAAACGCACTTTTAGTCTTATATCTCTGAAACTAAACGACAGTACAACAGTTGCATTTATCATGCATCAATTGTAAATAAAAATATCAGGTGAGCGACACAGGGTCCTTGGAGCCTCTAGTTCATCTACTCAAGATGAAGACAAAATCAACTTGAAACAAGCACACCATGCAATGCCATAATGAAATTTTGAGCTTGATATTTGTTCTCAGACTCATGGATAAACCAATCAAAATACTTGATTTGATGTTTTTGAGCACAAATTTTGTACTAGTACTGAGTAAAGATTTATGAAGGAGATCCCTGATTTCAGAATACTTACAATCTGAAATTTATTATTAGGTGCTTAAAATACAGCACCAAATATTACATGCATATTCAGAACAATATTATGTCATAGGAATATATCCTGCTTTTACCAAACTGATATACCACATTCATTTAACATATATTTTCATGCCCTACTTAAGAGCATTATGTTTTTTTCGGTCTGTGTGTCTGTTCATTCATTTGTTCGTCTGTTCGTCCGTCTGTCCCGCTTCAGGTTAAAGTTTTTGGTCAAGGTAGTTTTTGATGAAGTTGAAATCCAATCAACTTGAAACTTAGTACACATGTTCCCTATGATATGATCTTTCTAATTTTAATGCCAAATTAGAGTTTTGACCCCAATTTCACGGTCCACTGAACATAGAAAATGATAGTGCAAGTGGGGCATCCGTGTACTATGGACACATTCTTGTTAACAGTCTATTTCACAAGGTCACAACTTACAGGAAGATGTTTCACCAAACCAGACATTTTATTTTGACATCAAGCTGACCAGTTTGCTATTACTCCTAAATACAATGTGATACTGTGAAAGTACTTTTATTCGTGGGGTACCAATTTTCGTGGTTTTCGTGGATGGCTTTATCCACGAATTTAAGTGTCCAACGAAATATAACAACTGTTGTCCAAATCAAGACATGGAAAGATCCCCATGTAGGTTTGACTACAATGATACGGGAATACATCGAATATCAGCAAATGCACTATGAACTATATATACAACTTCAGACAGGATTTTACCCATTTAATCTTTAAAAAATCTAAACTGTACGATCTTAACCTTTTAATTCTCATGAAAAATTAGTTTTGATCGATGAAAGTCAGACTAGACTTCCGGTGATGATATGCGATGATGAAGTGTTCATTTTATCTCCTCATAGTTCTCATATGAAAAAAAAAAAAAAAAAAATTCGTATTGGGCTTGCTTTTTTATTTTATAAGAATTAATTCTACAATTCAAAGTACATTTGTAGCATTTTTTTATATAACTGTTTTCTTTAAGTGACATGGTTATGGCCCAATTAACACCTTTGATGATCATTAATCTGTTGATCATTCGATCTCAGGTTAATTAGTGTCATCACTTCTGATTACATGTGTGCAACAATTAAAATGTTTACTTTGCAATTTCCTTCAATCGAAACAATTTCAAAGCATAGATGAATCAGCTTATATCCGAAAGCAATTATTTTATTAAAATTTGATGAATGCTGTCAGTAATGAAAGACGAAAACAAGTAAGTGAAAATGTACACCTTATTTTGGCATGTGCCACAAACCATTATAAAACAACATATGATTATTTTCAAGAATTGTCGTTTCTAATGGCTTCAAATTCTTCACTCGATTTTTTCCAGAAAACTAAAATCCACGAATTTAAGAACCCACGAATATGTAACTTTTGCTCAAACCACGAAAATTGATACCCACGAATAAAAGTACTTTCACAGTAGGTAGAAAACCATAAACAAATACCAGTGTTGAAGTCAAGTTATTGGTTTGAACTTGCCATGAAATTGTATAATTATCTTTTTCCTTTCAAAATACTTCATTTTTCAAATCTCAAGTCTATAAAACTTAAATTTACTTTGGTTTTTTTTTTGGTAGGTTACTTAAAGCCAGCATTGATTGTCAAAGTGTTCAAAGTCAGCAGAGTGATTTAGAATCCTTAACATCAAAAGTTGTGGACTTTAGACGAGAGAAAGGCGTACTACGAGACCTTCATTACTTGTCTGGTAGGTTGAATCATGTTCATTCGGAAATGTTTGTGATGTTTTTATGATTGCAAAAATTGTGATGGGATATGGTTTGCAAAAATAAAAAAATTTAAGTTTTAACTTTCGATTTTTGATAGCACTATTTGTATGCACCATTTTCTAAAATCTCAATGATTAATCTTGCATTTTTGTCAATTGTTTAACAATTGCTGTAATAAATGCAAGCAAAAATTTCTGAATTTTCAACAAAGTGTGCTTTTAGCATCAGGTATACAATTTGATAATTTATTTCCACTTAATTCAATATGTTAGATCAAATTTTTCTGTAATAACAAGAAAAACTGATCTGATTTCAAATGTTTTTTGAAAAGGAATGTTCAATTAGCAATATAAGTAATTCAGGATCCAGATTGATTGATTGTTGTTTGATTAATGTTCAGTGGCAAATATGTCATGCATATTCAGGACAACAGGGTCAATACAAATTAAGGGCAATCAAATTGTTAATAGAGGTAACAAAACCGTAATGAAATCACTGCAAGTTAATCTTTAGACAAAACTTACAATGATATTTAAGTGTTACAGAAAGATAAGCTTATCTTTAAATTGTTATTGTTAATATTTACATAAGAGGGAATTCCTGGTCTAAAGGGAGATCATTCTTAAAAATAAGCAATGCAATTGTAATAGACATTCAATTTTAACAATGCTTTTTAAGAAACATATGTAACAGAATTGAATTAATCTGTATTACTAAGCAGCTTAGAATATATTCATGATAATTTGTAAAACTTATATTTCAAATGAAATTTGTGGTACAATATTTCAATATTCTTATTTTCAATATATTTTCCATACTATTTAAAATTTATTTCTACACATACATTTCATATAAAAATCCAGGGGCCGACAGGTCCATCTCTTTCACACCAAAATGTCTTATCTCTAAAATTCTTATATCACAAAAACAAGCACCAATATTATTTTGCCATAAAGTTGATAGTGAAGTCATTTATGAAATTGTTATTTTGAATTTCAGCAGCAAACATAATTTAATTGTATAATTCTTCATTTTGTAGCACCAATGACACCAATAGTTGATGTTAGTCGGTGTACGAGGAGTGAGGATTGTGTAGTACTAGTTTTATCAGCACCACAAAGTATACATGATGTTATTGATCAATATGAAATTCATTACTGTTCTGAAGAGCAGAAGTCTCTTGAAATTGAGGTTTGTCAATTCATTTATTTTTTTGTTGATACCATGCAATTTAGTGGATTGAGGAAAATTTGCATTTTCATGGATATTTGATTTCATGGTTTTTCTAAAGTCTGTATACAAGCCTATAGATAATTTGGACTTTGTTGAAATTTAAATTTGTGGTTTTTCTATACCCATGTAATCCATGAAAAATTGGTATCTTTCATATAATGATATATTCACAGTAGATAAGAATAGACATATTTTGTATGTGCTCAAAGAGTTTACTGTGTGTGCAATATGAATTTGACAATGTCTTAAAAGATGCCTGGCCAGCACCATATTTTTCAGCATTTGAACAGAAAAGGAGTAGGCCAGGTAAGACCCCTTTTTGGCCCAAAATATAACGTTTTTTTCAAATTCCGCTACATTGACAACAACACTTAAGTAAACTGCATCTTTTATTGTCGACATGTTTCGCCGATTAGATCGGCGTCATCAGGACAAATTATACAAAATTAGAACCCCTGAAGTACAAAAAAACGGCATCTTGTATGTGACGTCATAATTGTCCATTGTTGACATTGCTATAGGATACTCTATATCAAAATGTAATGTTGAACAGAAAATGAATCAAACATAGTACAATGCAAATGAAGTTACTAAATTTAGAGTTAATCTATAATTGTTCTAATTGTCTTTATCTTAAAAATGGTTGTAAACTATTCTAATGGTAATTATCATGATTATAAGTGTATAAATAAAATGTGTTTTTAAATAAAAATATGTGTAACATGAATGTAAGTACAATGTCAGTGTACAGTTTGTATAAAGTTTCTTCCTAATTTGGACAACACTTTTAGGGCACACCCCTACCACTTCGACTGGCTTCCCTTTGGCCAGAGGTACTAATTCCAATCGCGTCGGGAATGCCGTAAAGTGGTTTACCGTCACAAAATTTTCTAGGCAATGTTGGTTTAACTGGAAATGGTGGTGGGAAGGATTTATGTTCTTTGTATCTTACTTCTTTTATGTTCAATTTCCTGTAGGTTCTAAATTGTGCTGGAAGTCTATCTTGGCTTTTTTGTGTCATCTCCATTCACTTTTGAAAGATCCTTTTTATGGTTTCACACTTTAATAATTTTACATTTAATTTTCCGATGGCACGGAATGATGGTACATATAAATCTTAATATATTGGCAGTCCTGTTGTAGGAATGTAATCCTGTTTGTTCTTCATGCAATTTTTCTTTTGTTTGGTGGTTTTTCGGCAGTCATTGATGGTATCAGTTGTTTATTGGCTTCTTGGAATTCTTTGTTCTTGCTCGGTGTAGAAATGGCTTTGGGGTCGGCGCGGTGTGGTATAGGCGGATCCGGGGATGCAGGGGTTCAGCCGGAATATCAAAATTGTCCATTGTTGACATTGCTATAGGATACTCTATATCAAAATGTAATGTTGAACAGAAAATGAATCAAACATAGTACAATGCAAATGAAGTTACTAAATTTAGAGTTAATCTATAACAATGGACAATTATGACGTCACATACAAGATGCCGTTTTTTTGTACTTCAGGGGTTCTAATTTTGTATACTTTGTCCTGATGACGCCGATCTAATTGGCGAAAAATGTCGACAATAAAAGATGCAGTTTACTTAAGTGTTGTTGTCAATGTAGCGGTATTTGATTTTTTTATCTGATAACCCTGCATACCATCTGGTATCCACTTAAGGGAACTTTACCAGCACAAAACATAGGAGGAGTTGGTTCAGCAGCCCTTTATTTGTTTTTTCAAATTGTTATAAATGATAACTTGTAGCTATTTATTGGAAAGTAGAATACTTTTGTTGCATAAATAGTGGCTGTTTTTGACAATACAATGAACATACATCAGGTACTAGCATTATTATGTCATTCAAAAATACTGAAATCTTCACAAGTTTAGCATTTGTGTTAATTTAAGACGGTTTTGTCTAAAATGGAAGTGATCAGTCTTGATATTTAAATAAAATTATGTTGTATTTAATGATGATACAAAACATATATAAATGTTGAGACTGAACACTTCCATTTTAGACAAAAACCATCTGAAAAGTGACGTTTTATGGCATATTTGATAGATTTTTCATATTTAAGATTGAATTTGAGCTTCTTTAATAACCAAATTAGTTCAAATCTTTAACATAAACTTATTCAATCGACTGAAGTAGACACTTTAGTGTTTAAAAAAATGTCAAAAATCTTTCATAAGATGTACTTTGTCAAAATTAGCCTTTACCAGACCTTCTCCTTTGTGCATTGAGCATTATATATTGGAACTCTTAATAATGGGGAAAATATAAGCTGTCAAGTCCTCTGATAACACCGGAAAAACAAATAAAACAATTTAATATGATGATTCCTATATATGATAATGTTTTTTTTGTTAAATGGTATTTCCTACTGTAGATTTAGGAATTGTTTAGGTGTGTCTAATTTTTGTGATGTTAGCAATGTAGCCATTTTACTGCACAGATTAACAAACTCGAACATTTCACTGACACTGTTATATTTAAGCATTGTCAGAAAGGACCATCTACACTGTTAACTTTATTTGCCAAATAAATTTTCTTATAGTTATATATTTGTGTCAAGATACGGCCATTTATTTTTAACAATCAACTGTTTTGCACACTTCGTAACTAAGTCTTAATAATGATTGTAGGAGAGAATCTTATAAACATGTATCCTTAAAGTAGCCTAAATATAAGTTTTCATTTTTCAGGAAACTGTGATAGTGAAGAATGTACCAGATGACAGACTAGTGGCCAAGGGCCTGCCACACAATAATGCCAATGTAGTTATACTACTAGACAACCTTTGTAAAGGGACCACATACTATTTCTGTGTTAGTGCTAGCAACTTGGCAGGGAAATCCCCTAATTCTGAAGTTGTGCAATGTACAACTTTAATGCATAGTGAAAGTGTTATACCAGGTAAGGCTATAAATAGATGTTAAAACTCATCAAATATACCAGGCTTATAACTTAATTGTTTTGAAGTCAGTAATTTAAATTTAATGCAAATCAGTTTGGAATAGTCATAAGGTTTTTATAAACTGATATTCATATCAAAATGCTGAATGAAGTCTGGTTCTATAAGGTTCAAAAATAGCTCCTTCTTCTAAGGAGATATGATATGATTGCTAATGAAATAACAATATTCCAGAGAGTAAATGATGTAGATGTAAGTAACAATATGTTACTCTTAGACCTTCAACAATGAGCAAAACCCATACAGTATATATAGTAAGCTATAAATGTTGTTGGCATGACAACATGTAAAATTATTCCTATTATCACAATGAATCATAGTTAAAACAATTACTAGATAGAAAATATTTATTATTGACAATTTACATATCAGCATTCTTTTATCACATCACAATTAGCATCAATTTCAATTTTCCACCAAGTTCAGTGAAAACAGGCTCATTTACATTTATTTCAGGATAGAAACATAGCACACAGATCAACAAAAAGGATCTTTGCTTGCTATAACAAACAACATATCTGACTTGAAGAAAAAAAATCTCCTAATTTGTAACCATAATATTGAATCTTGTTAAACAAAACAAGAATAAGTAGATGTGGTATGATTGCCAATGAGACAACTATACACCAAAGTTGAAATAAAGTGGGTGTAAGCAATTATAGGCAACTGTACGGCCTTCAACAATGAGAAAAACCCATACCGTATGGTTGGCTATAAAAGGCCTCGACATGAAAAATATGAAACAATTCAATTGAGAAAACAAACGGCCTAATTAATAACAAAACAATTTACGAAAAACAAATATGACAGACACGAACCAATGACAACCACTGAACTACAGGCTCCTGACTTAGGACAGGCACATAAAGAACTACTTCAGAATCTAAAAGAGATATGATTATTTTCAATGTTTGTATTCAATTACAAAAATAATATTGCTTTATTGGTTGAACTTGCATTGTTTAGTCTATAGTTAGTAAGTCAATAACAACATTTGTGCTGCAATATAGACCTTTTTGCTTCAGTATTTTGTGCTGATGCGGCATTAAGCAAACACTAATCAATCACAACATTTTGGGGTAACTTTCTAATAATAGTTTATCTTGACTGCTTCAGATTCTGAAATGGCAACTTTCCTGTCAATATAATGCATTGTTTAAAATATAATTAAATTATGCTGTTTTTTTTTGCAGTGCCTGTGATAGTTGAAAGCTTATGTCGCCAGTTTACGTCCTCAATACAAGTGTACAGCTCAAGTCCGCAGGACATCACAGTTGACCAACAAATATCTCATTTTCTCTTATACAGACCATTAGGTCAAAGTAGAGCATGGAAAACCATTCCTTTATATGGCCGCCAAGACCATCGTGTATTTGGATTAGAGTCTAGCATAGAATATCAGTTTGTTATCTTAGGGTGTAATCCTCGAGGGGAATGTCAAATATCAAATAAAATTGTGTTGCAGACAGAACCCACTACATATTGAAGCAGTCTTGATTAGTATTTTTGTAAATCAAATGTGAGAATACCTTTTAGGTAGTACTTGGCTCAAAAAGATTAGGGATAGAACTATTGATCACATTTTTCTTTTCTAATGCTGAAGAAAGGCTTTGATTTAGAAAATGTTACCTATATAGAGTCTTGACAATCTCACATGGAAAATATCATCAAGATTTTTTATCATTTATAGAAGGAGATAGGCTAATTTATTCACAAATTTGCTAAGTTTAAGGTTTTTAAATATACAAATATATATATATAGATTCAGCTTTTTTACTCTAAATTAGACGAATTATGAAGTACACATTTATTTTCGGGCTAGATTTGCCCAAAAGGTGATGAAAAATGACTGAAAACATATTGTGCACTAATTCTTTTGATTATTTAAAGTCATATTGTTGATGTTATACTGTGCAGTTAAGACCTTTTGCAAATTTACAGCAATTGCAAAATCCAATTTAGATACATGGTGGAACATGTTTAAATTTAAAAGTTATTTTTAGTTGAGATTAATTCTCATAAATGGGAGATAACTCTAATGTGAAACATGTTTTAAATTGCCCATTACTTAAGTTCAGTATATTTAAGTATGATAAATTTGATACTTAAAACAAAATCATGTCACTTCTCCGGATACCTGTAGTGAGTATTTGTAGTTCGTGTAGTATTTTTGTTATCTAATGGTGCTATGAGTGCAGTAAAAATCTGGCTTGTTTCAAGAATTTAAAAAAATCTCATTTCTGCATAAGAATTGTTATATTTTCATTTTTTTAGTTAGTTAAACAGTTCAATAGGTTTTTATTATATCTACTACAAATGTAGTGGGAGGTGAGACAATACTTGTTTATTTTCCTGTTGTAGGCATTGTTACCTGCCTTGCACACATTTTCTGACCAAGTCCAATTAAGAATAAGTAGTAATTACGATAGACCTTTGATATTTGGTAATAATCATTATTTATGTTATATAGTTTGGTCTATGATTGCTAAACCTAGCCTAGTCTGAGATTGCTCTAACATCTGACAACCTGGCCAACAAAGGCTGTTGGAAATCAGAGCAATCTTGGACAAGACTTGGCCAAAATGGCCATTTAACATATTTGCTGTTATTTCATAACAAATCTCTTGTATTGCAATTTGAATTCATTTTCAACATTTTTTTATAAAGTTGATGATATAGATAGCGCAAATTATTTTGGAGGCAGCTCCCATGTCTGATAGAAAATTGCATCATTTGACATTTTATTGACAAAGTTTCCATGCTAATGGAAAAACTTTTTGACTTATTAGCTCATAAAATCAGTCTTTCATAAAATTTCTTTCAATTTATGTGGCTTGTTAGGCCTCTTTTGAGAAAAATTTAAGTGGCCTGTGGTTAATTGTGAAGACTGAAGTTTGCCAAGAATGTGATTTTGTTTCAATCTTAAATTTGACAAACGCCACTTCTGAAAGAAAGGAAAAGGAAGGTCCTTTCAGTCCTCCTTAGCTTATATTACATCTTGAATTTGTTATGAGAAGCTTAATCTGTTTAATATGGCCTTAATTTTATATCATTTTAATGATAATTTTAAACTCTTTCATTCACGCTTGATTGTGTTTTAGATGTTGCATTGTCCAATTTTAAACACTAAAATACTAATATTCACTCCATTGCTGTTTAAATGAGTAATGTTACTAATTGTAAATAAAGACTAGAATGTCAGGCAACCTTCAATGCACTAGTTGGACATGCGTTCATGTTAATTTTCTTAACGCCTTAAGGGGAAATAATCATGTCCCCACCCCCCCTCCTTCATTTGAAATTTTTGACAGAATTGTTGTAGAATTGTAAAAACTACAAGGTCTTATTACTATTTTTTTGGACTGTTCCAAAGGTGGATACATTTGAGGCACTTTTTTTGTAGATCCATGCAACCACCAGTAATATAAAATTTTCAGTTTTCTCACAAAAATTTAAGGAAAATGCAACAACCGGGTACTCACAGTAATTCATTTCCGTCCACAATCAATTTTGGAACCACACATAGATATTTTGTGATTTTTTTATTTTTGCTGTTAAATTAAGTAACATCACAAATAGCTTTAAAAAATGTATGTTGAATGTAAAATTATATGTTCTGATGGTTGTAGAACTCTTTTTAATATCCATGAAAGAAGGTTGAAAAATTGAAGATTCTAACTTCCTTCTCAGGGAACTGTGGTTATGAAGTTAATGTCATTCACTTAAATTATGGGGTTCAATATTTTCAAAGATTACCCCTATCCCCCAGCCCTGGATTGACTGTTTATGAATTTGTTAATTTTAACAAAAAATATCACTATTTGTACATGTATGTTATAATTTTATTGCACTTTAGCAAAAATAATTAATGTATGTTACAATTTTGTCTGTGATAGTTAAAAGATTCCATGAGGCGTTTTATTACACTTTTTGTCTAGTCATTTAAGATGTAGAATTGTCAATCTGATTAGAATACAGATCCTGTGCCCAAGTTTTGCTTACAACTCTCTGTTCTACTCTAGAATTACTCTCTGTTCTGGTAATTATTACATCAGCCAATGAAATTTCAGCCTTCAAATTTTTGAAAACGTGTATCATAAGGACAAAACCAGAGGATCCCAAAAGATCTTTAAAACAGAAAGTAGAATGGATTGTTGTCAGATCCTTGTAAGCATAGCATAGACACAAGATCTATATTTCTGTCAGATTGTAGAATTACAGTATTACAAAATTGTTTTCACTATATATTTGTAGTTTGTGACACTCAGCAGGGCTTATTAGAAAATTATCATAGAGTTAGATTTAAAGACCATGGTGCCATGTATTCAATGTGATTTTGCATTATATTGATTTTTTTAATATGTAAAACAATTTTTCTTTTTGTATAACTGAAGTATATTTTTTTCTAGAAGATGTTTAATTTTTCTTATTATAAAGTGCTCAGTTCTGAATTAGTCAAAATTCAGTTGTGATAAATGTTCTTGATGTTATTTTATGTTGTCTTTGCAGCAACATGTAAACAGGTAATTGTGAATGGTTAGGTTATACAGAAAAACTACCGTATTCTAAAACTTTTACTTCATAAGGGTCTAATGGACTAACAGATGGACGGATGCACAGACCAGAAAATGTAATGCCCCTTGATAACTCTAGACCAATTTTCGAACAAAGGGACCAAATAGAAACAGGTGTAGCCACACCATATAATTTATAATTTGATGAAATGAATTAAGCAGTATTTTGAGACGAGTAATATATTTTTAATTTTGAAATACTCAATCTTTTGATTTATTTAATGTGTATTTGTGATAAATTCATGTGCTGTACTGCTAGACTGTGATATTTATAATAGAAGCTATATTTATATTTGAATAAAGAAAATAAATAAGAGTTTGACTTTCAATATATTATCAAAAAGATCTGGTTGCACGAGGAGGATGGTCTGGAATGGTGATAGTTTAAAAATTCTTCAGTTCTGTATTTTATCTACTAGTATTCTTTATCCCTTTAGTCTCTACTCTTTATATTTAAGCATCCCATTATTGTCGATTTTTTGTATTGTTGGCCCGTTTTTATCTTTTTTTTTTTTATTTTTTCTGTAAATTCCATATAGACCTTTATGGACTGTTACATGTAGTAAGAATACACGTGTAAGTACAAACCCGGTGATAAGTCTAATTCGGTAGGTCACATTTGTGGTAAAGTGGACGGGATTGTAGTTACGACAATTGGGACATATCCGTCGTCATTTGTGAAACAGATATTCCATAACGGTCAACCAACTCGTGATGGCATCCATAAAATTAACGAAGGGATGATTTCAACTTCACCACTTGGAACTCTTTGTTTAATAGCTTCCCTACGAGCAGCAACCCTCTATCAATGAAATCATAATAGGAAATACAAGCCCTGGAATATCGTATCAACTCAGAGATATATACTCCATATGCAGGCGCTGCTGGAATGTTGCTACATTGAAATGGGAAGTTCACAATTGGGAAGCTGAAATCATCTATTTCGTCTTAAAAGTTTCTTTTTAACTGACCCTCATTGTCAATTCAATTTGAGAACTAAATATCGTGTCCCTTTTTAATCTAGATCAGTGAAATCGATGATAAAATGTGCACAAAAGAGCGTCTCATAAAATTAGTTCAGAAATTAAATATAAACCAAAGGAGGTGAAAGGTTGGTGTCAATCAGACAGAATCCACGGCCTCAAATAACCAAAGGACATTTAGATGATAAATGTATTAGTCCCAGGATGAACTTCAGAGTTTTCAACATTAGACAAGTGTCTATGCAATATGTCATTCTCTAAATTAGCCAAAGTCTAAAATAGTTTTGAATGAATTAAACAGAAAATATCAAAGATCAATCACCAACATTAATTTATCACAAATGACAAAAGACATTAAAATTTTGCCATAACTATCAACGAGGTTCCTGGAAGGCACATGGACATGTGTGGTAGGTGTTTTTGATCTAAAACTTCAATTTTTAGTGGACCATCAACAAGTACACAAAGACCATGCTATAAAAACCAATACGGAAAAGAAACAGTTTAGTCCCGTTTGCAAAATAAAATTGATAGACAACAAAATAACTTGAGTTTAGCAATAAACTGTGATTCGTAACAATACCGAAACAAGCTTGTTATTAAAGGGCGGAAATGTAGTCCATAGGAATACCTATAATCTGTCGATATACTTTAATTTCCGAAATGTTAATAGATGTTGGAAAGGAGAAAATTTGTGAAGTTTACCATAAGACATTTATCATATCACAGTCCAAAATAGCACATCGATCGCTTTCAATGTTTGATTAATTCAATGAGAGTTAGATAAGTGAGAGAAATAAATGCCATATGTATCAATTCGGAAATCTGGGTATATATAGTTTACTAAATTAATGCGGTTATTGCATATGGAGAGAAACATCGATTGTATATAGTCTTGACAGAATATTTAAAATAATATTGTCAGTTTTCTAATTAGAGCAAAATTTTGTAGGCTAGTGTTGATTATTACATGCCTAAAGGTTATATCGGTGATGATGGTGAAATAGTAAACACAATAAGATATGTCGTCAACAACGAATTCCAAAATGAACAAAACAGAAAGAAAACCAGAGCAACCACAGATGTAGTCATTGACATGTTGGATATACATTTTTTGATGTAAATTAAATTCGTGAGTACGCAGGTCCTTCTCCATGTCCTAAATTAGTGGGAAAATAAAAGGTACATAAATATTATTGTTCACATATAGATTTATCTCAAGAATATCGAAAATTTACAAATGAACAAAATTCAAACACAGTTATGCAATTGAAAAATAATTATGTAGATAAATATGCACATGAATTTTTAATGTAAGCAAATTCAAAATATTAATTGTATTTATTGATACTACAAATTATTTTCATGCAATGGATATCTTTATTCGCACATAACCATGTATATTTAGTATGTGAACATGTTCACATATTTCTTGAGAGAAGAAAAGTAAGAAAAATTATCATAGTATAGGATGGTACACCTGTCCACTGTCCCAGGTTAGGGGGAGTTGAGCGCTCACAAACATGTTTAACCCAACCATATTCTGTATGTGCCTATTGGATATCAGCAATATAAAAGTATGAAAGAAAATAGCCTGTTGTTCAATAGTTTGCGTTGGTTGATGTCTGTCATATTTGTTTTTCGTTTATTGTTTGTAGTAAATCAGGTCGTTAGTTTCATATTTTGTCATGTCATGTCGGGGTCTTTTATACCTGACTACACGGTATGGGTTTTGCTCATTGTTGTACGGTGACCTATAATTTCCTACAACTCTGGTGGATAGTTGTTTCGTTGGCATTCCTACCACGTCTCTTTATTTCTATATTAATCAGACTGAGTCCTTCAAATTGCCAGCTTATTTTTATATTGTGGGATACATTGCCAAGAATTAAAATAATATAAATATATATTATTAATCGAATATTTTTAAGGATTTGTGATTCGTTAAAACTTGATCACATTTACATTTGTGTTTGCTCAGTTTGCACGCCAATACTGTTGTGTTTAGCTTTTCGTAGGTCAAAAACAGCATATTGCACAGGGCGTACAGCATGTTACTAAAAATAGATTCTGGAAATCCCAAATTTAAATTGTTCATGCTATAGTTGTTGATTAATAATATAACAATTGTAGCCTTTGGTTGAGGTCAATACGATGTTATATGCTTCTCTTAGGTCGATATAACTTCGTATCGACCTCATACAAAGGCTAAAATTGTATAATATGCGATCAGCAATATAACAAAAATAGAGATATGAAAGTCTGTTTGATGAAAAAAACGTATTATTGGTAAGCTTCTTGTGCAATATTTGTATTTTATTCTATTGACCGTTTTATTACATATTAGTTTTGAAACATACCAATTTTATAACAAATAAGTTTATATGTCTAAAAATATACAATATCGACTGATCGTATTAGCTTTGTAATGCTGATTAGAATTTCTTTTGGAAGTACATCACTAATTCATGGCCCCATTGCTTTCTATGTTAAATTCCTCAATTTCAAGCAGGCACAGCTCTTTTGTTTTAAGTTCAAATAAAGTGACAATCATTGCATGTCAAAGCAACACTTTAAAGTGCCCTGTACTGAAAAAATCAACATACCTTTAATGGCATACAAGAAAGAACTGGTTCCCGGAACTTCGGATGTACCAAAACAGGTACTCCAGATCTGACAAACAGGCAAAATGTACCCTCTTTTAAATTTCATGCAATTTTTATTATTCAAAGTTATATATGTCAAAAGTGTTCTACAATGATCACCAGTCATTCAGCTTTCATTTGATACCAACATTACCTAAATATTCTACATATTTTGAAAGTTACACCCATGCGTTGGAACTATTTTGTGTTAAATATGTACTACTTTCTGGTATGTGCTTTCTGGCCGGGCCCGAATTAGTGGTGTTACACCTTTTAGAGAAATGCATTTTACATATCTAATAAATCTCGTAACTATCTACAGCATAAGGACTTCATCAAGGTATCTGCTATCATTGTCAAAAGTTACATATTAATTTATCAGACCTTTTTTATTTTTATTTTCCTTTAACTTCTGAATTTTTCCATGAAAGACATTTCATAACTGAATAGTAAAAAAAAATTGTAATTAGAAGTGCACGGTTAGTACCATAAGAATTTCGATTATTTGACAATGTATTCTCAACACCTGAAACAAAATTATTGTCAAACCCTTAATCATATTTACACATGTCAAGAAACAATGATTTTTATATCTTTTGTGAAAAAAGAATGGAAAATTTGCCTTTGATGTTCGATGGAGTTAACTGTTGTTATTTATAGGGGGTGCATTAACTGGAAGCTATATTTTATGATATTGCACTTTTCTATTCCAACGATGACCGCTTGTCACAGGAAATGTTCGGAAAAGCATAGAGTGGGAGGAGCTTAAACCTGTGCATTACTTGAAATTCGTTCTCGGAAATTGTTATTGCTCTATGACTCCACTTCCTCGCACATGCATAACATTGAAATCATATTCTCCGACAAATCTAGACAAATATCCAGAATAAATATTACAAAAACATATGCCACTGGAATATCAGTCTTTTCATTCACTTCACACGAGTTCTTTATCCGTAAACTTAGTATGCTTGATATATTGGTCACTGGACGTTACGCATTCAACAACCAATCAATGAATCAATCTTCTTAATTTCTTGTTGTTGGGAAAGGAAGAAATACCTGCGACATTTATGTCGTGAAAGCAAGACATAGCGATTCTAGATACCGTCGTCGGCGTCGGCGTCGTCAACATTTAGGTTCAGTCTGTGGTTAAAGTTTTTTTAGACATCAATAACTTTGTCTAACTTTCATAGAATTTTATGAAATTTAGACAGAAGCTTGTTTATGACCAAAATACAGTATTCAGAGTAAATTTTGAAAACATTTATCTTCATTTTCAGCATTTTTCGGATAGATGGTCTTAGTTTTTTTACAGTTCACGTATACAGCAGACAGTCTGGGATTAAATTTTTTTGACATGATAAGTTTGTTAACCTTCATGGATTGTTATGAAACTTGGAAAGAAGCTAATCTTCGAGACCAAGAAATAGCATCTAAAGAGAAAGTTTGAATTTTTTTTTTTAAATTCTGTTTTTTGTACTGATAAATGGACTCATTTTTTAAGTCAACATTAAACTTTTACACTGACAGCAGCAATCGTAGGCGAGACACAGGGTTCCGCGGAACCCCTTACGAATTTTTATCACAACATCAACGAAACTACACGTCCTATTGAATACAGGCAACATTGTAAACATGCTTACCAAATAAGCAATGATTCCTCCGTTGAGAATTTTGGTAAAGGGAACATTTTTCAATGACATATAAGCGCGCTCGAATTTGTAAACTTCATTGCAAATCATCTCACTGCAACAGATTCATTTTAATGCTTGCACCTGCAATGCAAATTCGCTCTGAAAACACCCGCTTCACTGTGTTAATTTTAGAATAATGACGTTTTACATGTATATCATATACGAGCTTGTCGTGCATTACATACGTTGATTCGTAATTGACTCGTTATATAATACATAACAAATGAAATATAGAATTAATAAAAAATGTGGTATGATTGCCAATGTGACAACCCCCCACCAGTGTGTAGAGGAGAGGAATGGATCGTAACCCTTGGCTAGCGAATATGGTGACCAAACGACATAGAAGTTAATAACTGAGTCCACCGTACGCAGCCTTCAATAATGTGGAAAACCCATACGCATAGTAAGCTATAAAAGGCTCCGAAATGACACATGTAAAACAATTCAAACGAGAAAAGTATAGGCCTAATTTATGTACAAAACTATAAACGAAAAACAGATATGATATTCAGCAACAAAGGACAACCACTGAATTACAGGCGCCTGGCTTGGGACCGGCACATACAGAATGTGACGGGGTTAAACCTGCTTGCTGGTGGCAAACCCTCCCCCTAACCTGGGATAGTGACGAATCAGCACAACAAAAGAAACTATAAAAAATCAGTTGAAAGCCTGTTTATTATTATAACAGATGATGTGTCTTGCCTGCGACGACGATAGTAGCAGAATGCGAGACATAGGGATGATAATCAATTGGATGAATGGCGGCGACGTTAACTGTTTGTTTATCGCTAAATATATATTTTAGAAGGGAGAATACCTGCATGCTTCATATCGTATAAATATAGTTGCCTTATGTTACGAAGTTCCTGTCTGTCAAATATCCATTGTGTTTGACCTCATTTTCATGGTTAAGCGACTGTTTAAAAACTATAGTTTTTTGGTCATGTGAATTTTTCACTTATTATATATATGAGTAATTATATTTTTTGTGTGGGATCTTGCAAGAGCCTGTAATTCGGCGGTTCTCGTTTGTTGCTGTATATCATATTTGTTTTTCGTTTATCGTTTTGTACATAAATTAGGGCGTTAGTTTTCTCGTTTGATTGTTTTACATTTGTCATTTCGGGTTTTTTTATAGCTTGCTATGCGGTATAGGTTTTGCTCATTGTTGAAAGCCGTACGGTGAACTATAGTTGCTAACATTCGCGTCACATCTCCGTATTTCTATTATTTGGTCTGTGGTGGAAATTTGTCTCATTGTCAATCTAACCACATCTTCTTAATTTCATACGGTCTATACATGTCCGTCATCTTTTTGTTTTTGTTTAAAAACTTGAAAATTCATTTTTATTTAAATAAAAGTGATACATACAAATACATTACACGCACATAAATGAAAGAAACAGTATCATTTCAAAGAGAAGATCCGAATGATGAAGCTTCTGATATTGTAGAATAACCTTCCCAGACTTGGAAATCCTTCTGAAGCAACCAGAAGGTTGTTTGCGAACAGCCATGTTTCTTCAATTCATCCTTCATCTACAACAATCATTTATGATTTTTTTTTTTTAAATATAATAGTTTGAATACAATTGTGATTTTATATTACTCTGTATAATCAAATTGCACATATTTTTGCACCAATTTTGGACCTCTTGGTTTTCATTGCTCTTCAGCATCATTATTGATTAAGCCTTACGATTGTTTTGATTCGAGCGCTAATGGCGAGTCTTAATATGCTCTTAAACGTTATATAAAATCCAAATTTAAGACATAAATCGTTTGTTATTTGTGACGCTTTTATCGTTGAGTATATAACAACAATGAAAAGCTTTTTTTGATAACACAAATACTTGAATTATAGACCTTCAAAGACTAATGTTTCATAAGTGGAGCAGACATTACTAATCCTTTTGGAGTTCATCCTGATTTTAAGTTTTCTGTGTCGTATTGTGTGGACTGGTGTATGTCTTTTCGTTGCTTTTCTTTTGGTCATGGTTCGGACTGATGTATGTCTTTTTGTTGCTATTCTTTCGGTCATGTTGTTGAGATCTTGTCATTGATATTGATATATGAGCTACACCTTTACCCAAATATATATTTTGCGATAGATGTATTCTTACACATGCTAAACAATGGCTTATTTCATACCTCTTTCTTATCATTTGATTCGGAATACGGAGCATTGGTTTAAGTAGCAACTTTTTCAGAAAAACTGAGCTACAAGCATTGAACAACAGAGCAAAGATAATGATAACTAGTATTAATAGAGGAGATATTCGAATATAATTTACTTGAAGAGTATGTTTGCATATTTTAAAATCTGTATGTCCATGTTCGAATTAAGGATGTCCGCCTTTCTGTTTCAAAATAACAAGCTTATTTAGTATATAAATAACGGAACTTAAAAAAAGCAGGAAAAAAAAAATGAAAGGTCAGTGTCCTTGTTTTTGAGATATTAGCAATTGAAAATGACGACGGGAAATGATTCTCTCTAGATTTTTCTTCATTTAAGATTGGCACTTTTTTTCTTTCAAAAACTATGAAAAATAACAAAGATTTTATAAGATTTCCAAAAATGACTTTGTAAACTATGTGTAATAAAATTATGAAAAAAAGTAGGGGTTAGCTGGCAAAATTTTTAATGGCACTACATAGATAAAACTAGAGGATTCCAAATGTCAGACAAAAAAGTCAAAAACAAAAGTAGCGAACATCCTTAACAAACATGTAACGTTTAACGTAAGAAACCATGCTAAACTTACAAAAACAGTCATGGTTTGTCGTTCCTCCATTTCAAATCCACCAATGGCGCTCAATAACGAGTAAGTGGAATGGCTGACCTGGATTTTGTTTGCTATACAATAAAACGGAATTGATTAAACATGTATGAAGGACGTGCAGTGACTTATAATTGCTTTAATCTACATCATTTGGGCTCTGTTGGATAGTTGTCCAATCGGCAATCATACCACATCTCTTCATATTATATATACTATGTCACAGTAGACTACATTGAAAACAGAATATGAAATGCCTAAATGGGACAACCGTTTGGGCAATCGAAAACAAATATGTTAAGCCGCACATGTGAAAGCTTCGATTTTACGTCTCATCAGCAAGAATTATGTGTTTTCCATTTTACAACATATTTTCGGAAAAAAACACGAACCAAGCCGGACATTATACCTACTGTGCACCGTTGTGTGTGTGTATGGAATTAATTTCATGGTCTTTTAAACTAAATTGCTTGATCGGTTGGTGCCAAAGTAAAAAGTATAACCAACATTATGCTGTCTAATCTGTAACGGAAGACCATTTAGGACCACCCAAAAATATATATTTGAATTCGAAATCCCGAATTTAAATCAATATAACGAATTGGCGAATCATAAAAAATTGTAATTATTATAACGAATTTAATCCGAAATCACGGTTTACAAAAAAAAAAAAAAAAAACTGTGATAATCAATTCAATTCCCGTCTTACAATATCCGAAAGGAATCTATGACGTACCCATCCATATTCAGAAGTGGGAAATACAGACAGATCAAATTCATTATCACGAGTTATACAATTTGTTATAAAGATTTTAAAAAGTTATCAGGAATTACAAAAATCTATGATATACAATCTAATTAGAATATAGTTCTCTGATTTCGCTATACTTCATACGAGCTAAATATTATAGTTCTCTGATTTCGCTATACTTCAACTATATTTTAATTAGATTGCTGTGATATACAATTCGTTATCACGTTTTTAATCCGTTATCACGAATTACAAAATATTGTGATAACGAATTTATTCCGTTATTACGAATTACAAAAAACGAATTCTACAATTCGTGATAACGAATTTAATCTGTGAAAACGAATTCTACAATTCTTGATAACGATTTTAATTCTTGATATCGAGTTCAATTAATATTTTGGGAGGTCCTAAATGGGTTTCCGTAAATCTGTAATTTTACCGAGTTCGACCTATTCCCTATTGTGACATTACCGGGAGACGCTTACCCTGTAAACGTACACAGTATCGCTCATTTGAAGTTCACAAGATTCCCTCAACTTTTGTTTGTTACCCTGATTTGTCTTCTTAATCGATTTATGAGATTTTGTCATCTGTAAACTGCTGCTCCCTTAATAATATTTAATATATTTTACTGTATTCTTTATCAAGTCAATAACCCATTAAAGGTATCAGCCAATTGTTAAGGCAATAACTCATAAAGGGTATCAGACACAACAGAATATAGAAAGTCAACCTTTCAATTTCGTTATAACTACGAATTTAAAAAAAAAGTCGGATAACGAGTTTAATCCGTGATCATGAATTACAAAAATCTGTAACAACGAATTTTACACACACATACATGAACTATTCGTGATAACGATTTTTTAATTTATGATCATGATTAATAAATTCGTGATCGCGAATTTTGGAGGTCCTAAATGGGCTGCTGTGGGATATCAAACAATTCTCCGTTTTAAAATAAAATAATATCGTATACGGAAACAAAACACCACCATATCTACATTTGAACACAAATAGCGTTAGGTTACAGATACCATTGGCTGACAGATACCATAAAAAAACATTTACATAACTTACTTTCTCCAGATGATTCCATCAATGCCACGATTCGTACTGTGGACCCAAACAAACAATACCTAGGATTCTTTGAACCAACTACACCTGCTACTACTGGACCTATAGACACAATATCAATATATCAATTTGATAGAACAGTAAAATTGTTTGTTCTAACACACTTGCCTGCATATTTAGCGGTCGACTGCATGTGTATTGGTCAAAGTAAACATTGAAAAATAAAAACTTCCCATGCAAGTAAAAATTAAAACTTCTCATGGAAGTACAAAAAATCCAACTGTCAAGCCCCCACCCCCTTTTTTCCCCAAAGAAAAATGTAACAGGGAAAAACAAACACTGAAATGAAAAGAAAAGTTCTTGCATGACAATCATTAAGGTTTACATACTATTGTATTGTGAATGAATAACATGAACAGCTTAAAACATACAATTGTAACGTAATCATAAACATTAAACCTTGACTTGACTAAAAATAAAACATACAATTGTAACGTAATCATAAACATTAAACCTTGACTTGACTAAAAATAAAACATACAATTGTAACGCAATCATAAACATTAAACCTTGACTTGACTAAAAATAAAACATACAATTGTAACGTAATCATAAACATTAAACCTTGACTTGACTAAAATAAAACATACAATTGTAACGTAATCATAAACATTAAACCTTGACTTGACTAAAATAAAACATACAATTGTAACGTAATCATAAACATTAAACCTTGACTTGACTAAAATAAAACATACAATTGTAACGTAATCATAAACATTAAACCTTGACTTGACTAAAATAAAACATACAATTGTAACGTAATCATAAACATTAAACCTTGACTTGACTAAAATAAAACATACAATTGTAACGCAATCATAAACATTAAACCTTGACTTGACTAAAAATAAAACATACAATTGTAACGTAATCATAAACATTAAACCTTGACTTGACTAAAAATAAAACATACAATTGTAACGTAATCATAAACATTAAACCTTGACTTGACTAAAAATAAAACATACAATTGTAACGCAATCATAAACATTAAACCTTGACTTGACTAAAAATAAAACAAAGTTTGTTTTCTCAGTTGATGAAATTTACCTGAATGACATCCTATTCTGATCTTGTACCTTTCACCGGATAAATGTGGAAGTTCTAGCTTGTTTACATGATATAGCAAATCCAGGGATAAAGTTGCGATTTCAGATGCATGTCTCACTCCGTTCCGTCTCGGTACACCTTCAAATATAAAAATGTTCTATGCATGATTGACTACATATATCTACTAAATTATCACCGACTGTTAATTATTCAATATTGTTAAAACAAAAAGTTTAAACTCCGTCTTGCAAAGTTAAACTCTGACAGTTTTAGCTGCTTTTGATAATAAATCTTTTCATATACTTGATAAAAAACATGGTGACGTGGTTCTTTTGCCAGTGAGACCAATATCCATAGACCAAAGGACAAAACTATGTACAATTAAAGATAACCGTACGGCTTTCAACAATAAGCACGTCACCGTATACCGCATAGTAAGTTATAAAAGGCTTATGACAAAATGTGAACCAATCCAATAGGGTAAATTCAACAGATCTTCTTTCTTCCAATCTGAATTTAGAAGACTTTAATACAACATTATTGTCAGTTAAGAAGGTAGCCGAGCACGCATCGCCACGGGCGGGTTCGAACTCAAAACACCAGAGTTGACAGGATAGTGATTACTGTAGACGAACTACTTAGACCACTCGGCCACCTATGTCATTCTATGGCAAATGTGGTTGTCATTGTAATACTACCACGTATTGAATAATTAAGTAATGAATAAAATAAAAGTAAAAACCTGATACCACCATGTAGCCATCTCCGACTGTTTCCACTTTATAAGTATCATAGATACTAATTCTATCATCAAAACACGAAAACAACGTGTTCAACATGTCGGTCACTTGAAAGGGTGAACTGTTTGACGACAGCTGGGTGAAACCGACCATATCGCTTTGAAATATTGTACATTCTGGGAAATGTTCAGCATTGAAGCTTCCATTCTGTTTCAGGTCCTCAGCCACTGTCCTCGGTAACATTTGGAACAAAACAGCTTCACTCTGCTTCTTTTCTCTATTCACTGCTTTGGTTCTTTTATATGCAATAAACAGAAATACAGAATTAACAAGATTAAACTTGAATGTTATAAATACATGTAGCATCATTGTACAGTTCACCATAAACTATAACATTAATAGTGCTTTCATTAATATCTAAAAGGAATCGAATTTCTCAATTTGATTTTTAAAAACATAGTAAGTATGTGATGAATTTAAGTGTTTCATTGAACACATAAACAATGTAAATCCAATTTGTGTGCATATTTTACGAAATACGTGTAGGTGTTATGTGTTTGAACGAATGAATAAGAATTTCACAAGATCTAGGGTAAAAGTCAATGATACAGCAACCTAACGACACAAACAAAATCAAAGGACATCCAGAGGTCAACATACAGTCTTCAGCAATAGTCGTGTCTAAAGATAAATTGATAATGTAGAGCTTTAAGTCGCCTAGAATCCCGTAAAGTTACGAATAAATTTAACAGAGACTACCACTAATACGCTGCAAGCACCAAATTTTCGAAAAAACAAAAAGTAAAAAATACATCCAAATATGATCAAAGACAACCATGGACAAGGTTCTAGACCACGAAAAGGCACGCAAACATGCGACGTAATAAACAATCTCAATGAGTGGAAAAACAAAAGGCTCATAAAAGAACATACATTGCACAATGAAAACCAGCACAGGAATTTTAGACCTTGCTCAAGGTACCAGCCGAAGAATACTTTATTTCTGTTATTGCTCAAGTGGGAATCAACAAATTTGGATTCATATATAGTCAGTATTAGAAAATCAAGTGCGAGAAATTATTGATTCCTGTCTTTCATGCAACAATTGCATTGCAAAAACAATAATTGATTCCTCTATGCAAACTATTGACATGGATTTAGTATATTATTAGACTATCCACCAAAGTCTAAATGACGCGCATGAAAGCAACCATAGGTCACTGTACGACCTTCAACAACAAGCATAATTCCTACCGTATAGTCAGCTATCAGGCTCCATTATGAATAAATGTGAAACAATTAAAACGAGAAAACTAACGGCCTTATATATGACTACTTACTTCTTAGCTATGCTTAATGAGTACTTCTGGATATTTGATGTCAATTTGTATACAAAAAAGATTATCACTGGACTTATGATTACAATTCCGGAAAAGATAACACCTGCTATTATCATTTCTTTCATATCAGCATTGGAGTTATTTTTTAGAAGATTGTTGATCTTTGCGGTTAACATCTTCTGTGCATATTTCATAACATTCATGTAGATACTCATGTTTGCATACCACCATTTTGCCTTTTCAAGCGATCCTTCCAAGACTGATGAATTATTAGCTTTTATATCTTCTCTCAAATCGTTTATGACACGCAATGTTTGATTCTGAGCGTCAAGGAATGTATGAAAAATATCGTAAGCCGTAACGGAATACATTCTTGCAGATTCAAAATGTGTTTTTGCACTGTCTTGACTTTCCATAAAGAGTAAATAATGCTTCCGGTCCATGAACGCACCTGTCGCGTAGTAATATATTCCATATCCTCTCTCTCGACCAATATACTCGCTGGCTATGATCAATTCTTGATATCCCACCAGTGTTTTCCATATAGTTCCAGTATCCAACTCACTAACTGAATCATACATCCACTTTATAAATATTTCAATAGTCTGCGAGTAAAAACTTATTTCATCAGTTGCTGTCGCATTATTAGAATCCAGTTCGTATCGATGTCTATTCAGAAAATTGACGAAATGTTCGCGTGACTGGAATTCTTTCTGTTTGTTACTCGTACTAACAGGCCACGAGGATAAGTTATCTAAAGCGCCATCTGTTTCCGGATATGCCAGCAATAATTCTCTTTTTGAATCGAAGCCAATTTTACTTAAATAAAAGGAGCTCATGTCCCGTTCTTTTTGCAGGGCAAGTAGAAAACCACCAAGTTGTACTCCAAAGTCTATTTTGTCGGCTATCTCATTGGTATTTATGTAACTTGATAAGGATTTAGAAAAATCCACGGCAGTGATGGTTGACAATATCAGTAATGGAAATAAAACAACTGCCAGCATTTTTGCCATTTGTTTTCTCTGTCCAATAACCGTAATTGGATTACCTGAAATGCATAAATCCATCGACGTATTACATTTGTGCATGGTTTTTCGAAAAGTGAATCGTTAATTTAGTTCATTCAATTGTGAATACCAAACGAATAATCCAAATAAATGAATGATACAAACTAGTGTGCCCATTGGGATAAGACAATAGTAAACTCATTTTAAATGTTTATCGTACAGTAGCATCACGTAAAGGATTCCATTAAATCACGTGTCTGTAGTCCATATGAAGTAAATTTTTCATTAACTTATTTGCGGATTTATGGTCACACGAAACAACTGAACTCTAAAATTATTTGGTTCAAGATACCAATTAAGTGACGAAATTTCATGTTTTTTCTTTCAAATCGATGAATATTTCGCACGTTTCAATTTTCCAACCAACTACCCGAACAATGTACCTTTTGTTGCCATAAAAAAACAAATCTCAAAATCCGGGGAAAAAAATCTACTGAAAAAACAAAATACAAATTACTGAACAAATGACAAAAAGGACCCCAAAAGACATCTAGAGGGTAGGATCCAGTCTTCGATAATGGATAGATGTCTATACAATGTGTCAGGCTCTAAATCGTCCCGAGTCTATAAAATTGTGATCTGATTAAACAAAAACAATCTATGCCATCAACGCCAAATTCTCCAGACAAAAAAAAATAATATATGACGTAAGACAAGCCCTAACGAGCTTCGTGACTCTGGACACGATAATGAGGTGGGTTTCAGTTTCTTTATCTTTGATATCAATCCTCCCCTTTTCTTGATCAGTAGACTCCACATCTGGAGCAGGATCTGCTTACACTTCTGGAGCATCTGAGATTACCCCCAGTTTCGGTGGGGTTCGTGTTGCTCCTTCTTTAGTTTTTTTATATTGTGTATTGTATACTGTTGGTTTTCCTTTTTTGACATGGTGTGTTTGTCATCGATTTATATGTTTGATTTTCCCACTGTCCCGCCCCCTCTCATCATAATCCCAACCCCCAAAATAGTGTTTTATAACATACCGATGACTTACCAACACATATATTTCTGCATGATTGATTTGGTGCTGAATGCAGCATATTCATAATGGCCTCATTGAGATCACTCTGTGAGAACGTAGAACTAGATCTAGTGCTGATTGAATATCTTCTTCCTCGAGGTCCAGCCGCCTCTGATTTCAGGCTCCTCATGGATATTTCAATAGGGATGATTTTGTTATTTAGTGCCGCCATTCTGCTAATCTAAATTTGATATTGTTTTGAAGAACTATAATTTTACATAAAATCGGTGTATACAGTTCTACTGTCAATTTGACTTTGTGGGATTATAAGCACAAAAATCCAGATATATATTTTTTTAAATCAACGAATAATACGATCCCCAAAAACCATTAAGGGCATACATGTGCATAAGGATTGTTTTTCATTTAGTGCTTAAGAATAATAAGGCCGTTGGTTTTCTCTTTTAGATTGTATTCAATTTGCCATCCCGCGTCTACGATACGAGTTTTGATCATTGTTAAGGTGGCTCACCCCAATAAGGACCCCGGTAGATTTTTTTTATTTTCACATATTTTGTAGATCTTTTTATGCTGAATCCAAAAATGCCAAGAAAAAAGGGGGTCACCAGGCTCGTTTTCCCTCAAATGGAAGCGAAATGTGCGATTTTGACCCTATTTCTAAACATTTCCACCCTTTCAACAATAACGGCTACATCAAATTCAAAGACTGTTGGAACCATGTCAATATGATTATTATGTGCAAAAACATTAAAATTTGAAATGTAAACGTTTCTCTTGGTTGTTTTAGACCTAAAAGTCCTTTTATTTACAGATTTATGTCTCAATTTTGCATTTTCTAATTTCAGTTTAAGGCTAAAATTATTGGTTAAATCAATTTTCGTAAAATTTCCCCGGTAGATTTTTTTTAAAAACGGATATGTCAAAGCTATGAACTTTTCGAGCATTTTAAGGTAAAATAAAATGGGGGTCACCAGGCTTTTAAAAAAAGTTACGGACTTTTGTTTAACCCCTCTACCCCATGAGGTCTGATTTCAATGCACTCGAATAATTACTTTGTTGTGAATTCTTTATTGATGGCTTTATTAAAATAATGTTTGCAATTATATCAATGGACGATAGCTGAATATAAATGTGATTAACATATAACTGTTTGTTATAAAAAAGCGAAATTTTGATTATTTTGAGGAAATACGGCAATTTTGTCTGGCGCGAGTTGTTTCCCTCTAAATTGGCGCCATAATCGGACAACAGAAATTTCAGGGTCGCCATTGTGGATCAGCATACACCACTGATTAATGCGACCATGTACATGAATAACAGACAAAGTGGCGAATAGACAACGATGCAGGTAGAGTCATTACATAAGAAAACAAAGATTTTATTATTTAAGGTAGCCTGGGATCCTGGCTCACTGCTCGACAGTAGAGCCAGGCGGAATACAACGACATGTTTCGTCAATTGGATGTTAGAATGATGCATCGTGGGATAGCGTCATTTCTTGACATATGGCGGGAAATATTTATATTGTCACGAATTTATTGAAAATTATTTTTTCATTTCATATGAAATGCAAATTTCGAAAAATTTAGCATATATAAATCAAACGTTTTTGATTTACATCGTGAATCAACTGTTTATTAACGATCCGATCGACATATTCCTCGTTTATAGAACATGCACATGCGCAGTAATTCAGTCCTGTTCAGCGCTGATAGTTGGTCACGTGGATTGTATTACGCCTGGCCCTATCGACGAAGTATTAGATTGGGTCAGGATGCCAGGCTATATTTGAGGCAGCCAAATGTTATCATTATCACGAAAAATACAAAGTGGGGGGTTGTCTCAAAATACTCGCTACTGTAGAAAATCTCTGCGCCTGAAACCTTGCATGGCTAAATTTCTGTTCTATGTATAATCGTTATGGCTGGTATCTTAATTATGTGTTTATTTGATCTTTAACAGGCAAGTACATGTATAGTCTGTTGGGGAAAAATATCAAGGGGATGGACACGGTAGGAATGCCCTTTACTGCCAAGCATCACAAATGTCCTTTTTGCGCTACTGTAAGGCTCAAATGAATCTTGATTTTTAATCTTCATTTGTAAAATCTAATTTCGTAGCTACGTTAGGGTCAAATCGAGTAAAATATTTATCGTTAAGGTTCATGTGGACCCTTTGGATAAAAAAGGCTGCGTTTTCACCTCAAAATTTACTCTTGAGTACAGACAAACCTGTACATCTGGAAAAGTTTTTAAGGCATAGCATTCCCTAGATAAATAAAATTCAAATGCATTGTATGTTTTAGAAAATTTTAAACTTATCTGGATTTTGCCGTGCACTTTTTTCGTCCCTGCAAAAGATGATAAAATTAACAAACAGTTGAGTTTCACTTGATATGGTCCACTAAGGTACACAATTTAAATCACCAATTATTGTCAGGTATCTATTGTCCATGTCAATCAATACAGTTCACTTCAATTATTACCTGAGGTATGGCGCGGAATCAGGGTCAAAAATACTTATTTACGTATAAACATAATTATTTCTGTATATACGGAATTCAATTTATGTATATACGTAAATCGAATTCTGTATATACAGAAATAGTTACGTATATACGTAAATTGAATTCTGTATATACGTAAATCGAATTCTGTATATACATAAATCGAATTCCGTATATACAGAAATAATTATGTATATAAGTAAATAATTATGTATATACAGAAATAATTATGTATATACGAAATTACGATTTATGTATGTACGAAATTTAATTTACGTATATACAGAATTCAATTTACGTATTTACAAATTTCGATTAACGTATATACGTAATTATTTCCGTATATACAGAATTCGATTAACGTATATACGTAAATCGAATTCCGTATATACAGAAATACTATCTTTCTGTGTATACATAAATATTTCTGCATATACGTAATTATTTCTGTATATACGTAATTCGATTTCTGTGTATACGGAATTAATTTTGTATATACGTAATTCTATTTCTGTGTATACGGAATTATTCCTGTATATACACTAGTACTTTTGGGGCCCTTTATAGCTTGTTGTTTGGTGTGAGCCATTCTATAGTGAAATATTGCTACCAGATGAACAGAAAACTGTGTGAAAGGATGTTCTGGTATTTAAACCGGAAATAAAAATAAAGGAACGAAGCAAATTAGAAGGACAAAGGTATAAAATGTAAGCATGATAAAATCAAAAGGAAATTGTCATATTTCAAAATGTCTTACCTTATCTTACAGGTACCACGGAAAATGATCTAATAAACTTTTATTTGCGTCTTACTTAAAAAAACAAAACATGTCGCATGATATGTGCTAAAGAGTTGAAATGGTGATAATTAGCTTAAATTACGTGAAAATGATTACAATTAGTGTTTAGTATATTGACGCAATAATCATGTTTTCTTGTTAAAGAGCAAGGAATGTTATTTGTCCAAATATGGTATAAAATATACAGTTCAAAGATCAACTTAAAACTGGTTCCGTCTAGATTATTGTGTTTCGTATAAACCAAAACATTGTCGTGACGGCTTTGCGGTTAACCACCCTAGCATTGTTAAATGCTGATAACTTTTATTATCAGTTCATTAGAATTCCATACCACTTTTTTAATATTGATAATTTGAAACTTAAATTTTAAAGAATCTGTAAGTTAATAGAAATAACTTGAGTAAATAAGTAAGTATACTAAGTTTTTGAAATAAAGGCCAAACATTGGTTTTAAAATATCTTCAATTATACAACATGAACATACAATTATATAATGAACAACAAAATTATTATCACTGATACCATGGTTGAGGAGGCTATTATATAGATTTATCCTTGAATTGACCCGTTTCTACTATACAAATATACGTTTATAGTCTCATGGTATTCCGCTTCTGTTGTGAGCGACCGGTTATATTCAAATTATTGGTTACGTCACAGTTACGGTCCGCGTTCAAGTCGTGGTGATTTCATATTAAAACAAACCCAACGGTTGGGAAGTAAAAAACTATATAACGTTAAATAGTAAATATAAAGTTGCAGGAAGGAACAATACTGTACATTGTTGAAAATATCAAATGTATTTGTACTTGCTACGAAACAACAGAAAAGCTCGGCGAGCCACGCTTTCTCTCTGTTTCGAAAGCTCGTACAAATAAATATTTTATATATTTCCAACAATGTACGAATATTGTCTAGGCATAACAATATTATTATAGGCGGTGAATGTACCGGTAATTATAATATTATCTTGCTTCAACTGAATTCCCGAGCTACGCTCTCTTTTTCTGTCCCCACCCTTTCTTTGTGTGTGTGTGGGGGGTTAAGAATTCAAAGATTTCTATAAAACAAATTGAGAGTCCAATTCTAATCGTCCTGAATACATATATGCAAGTAATATTTGTCACTGGACGTTAATAAAACAGATCATACCATCAAGAAATAATTTCTCAAATTCCGATTCTTGAAAATCTATTCAAGTTTACAGCCATTTCACTAAAATTTACTTTTCTCAATACATTTAATGTATTCTTTGAAAATTCATGTTCAACTTGTCGAATTGGTCTATTTTATTATGAAGAATGAACGACATGTAAATATGAATAAAGATGCAGGTTGAAGGTCAGTGCGACAGAAACCGGCCAATGACACAGACAAGTCAAAACTAGGTCACAAACATGTTTAACCCTCCACATTCTTTATGTGCCTGTCCCAAGTCAGGAGCCAGTAATTCAGTGCATGATTGTCGTTGGTTCATGCCTTTCATAATAATTTTTTCGTAACTTGTGTTGTTATAAATCAGGCCGTTAGTATTCTCGTGTGACTTGTGTCACATTTTGTACAGTCGGGGCCTTTTACAGCTGACTATACTGTATAGGCTTTTAACTTTGATGGATAGTTGCATCATTTCAAATCGTACCACATCTTCATATTTTATATCAACATACAGCCTAATTGAAAATGGAGAAGGATGATATATCCCACTATTATACTAAGTTTAATCTCGCCATATATTCACGTGCTCGTCCGAAGTTAGGAACCTCTTCAGTGCACGTGCATGATTGTCTTATATTATATGTTTTTGGTTTTGGAGAATCTGATGTTGATGGTACAGTGAGATCACTTCTAACCTCTCATTAGAACTGTCAGAATAATCTGTCATAGAACTGTTCTAAACTGTCTTAGAACAGTTCTACCTAGAACAGTTCTACCCTAGAACTGTTCTAAGTAGAACTGTCAGAATCAGTTCTAGGTAGAACTGACCAAATCAGTTCTAGGTAGAACTGACCAAATCAGTTCTAGGTAGAACTGTCAGGATCAGTTCTAGGGTAGAACTGTCTAAAACTGTTCTAGGTAGAACTGTCCAAATCAGTTCTAGTCGTAGAACTGTCAGCAGAACTGACCAAATCAGTTCTAACCGTAGAACTGTCAGCAGAACTGACTAAATCAGTTCTAACCGTAGAACTGTCAGCAGAACTGTCTAAAACTGTTCTAGCTGTAGAACTGACCAAACCCGTCAGGATTGTAGAACAGTTCTAAACGACGTCACTGCAATTTTTAATGGGGGTATTCACCCAATATAAGTATGCTGAAAGAAAAGATATAATAATGGTTTATAGAAAAGTAATACTGAATAATTCTGAAAATAGAACATATCACGGAGAAATCATAATACCCCCTGAAAAAATTGCACCCCTGGAAAAAATCAAGTCATCCCATTGTAGTCTTACAATAGTTCCTGAAGACCCTTATCATTTAATTTATTTAAATTAGTTTTCAAGTTATGACCATTTGAAATTGTTTTTTTACATTTTCCCATAGACTTCTATAGTAAACCCTATGTTCTATTTTTACCAAAGGGGACCATGTTGGTTGTAGAGCAGGGATTGGATACATTTTCAGTCAAGATACTCTAATAATAATTGTGGCTAAGATTAATTCCATTTGGCCAAGTAGATTAAGAGAAGATTTTGTAAAAGATTACAAAATTTACGAAAAATAGTAAAAATGGCTTAAAAGGGCAATAACTCCTTGTGGGGTCAATTGACAATTTTGGTCATGTTGACCTGATGAACATTTTATCCCCGTTTGATTTGCTCTAAATGCTTTAGTTTCAGAGATATAAGCCAAAACTGCATTTTACATCTATGTTCAATTTTAGCCATGGCGGCCATCTTGGTAGGTGATTTTCGGCCCAATCCATTACCGAAAAAATACGTATGTTGATGTTGAGGACATATTTTTATTCAATTTTAAATTTAATTGACATGAACAAATGTTTTGTTGTTACCGCAAGAAAAACATTGTCAATCGAGGCGAAGCTGTGTCATAATGATTTCTTTTAGCAATATTGGTCATAAACGGCATGTTACATCATTGTCCCATGTTAGGGGACAGTTTAGCGCTCGCAAACATGTTCATCCCCATCACATTTCGTATGTGCCTGTCCGAAGTCAGTAACCGATCATTCAGTGGTTTTCGTTGGCTGCTGTCTATCAAATTCGTTTTTGTTAATTTATTTGTACATAAATCAGACCGTTGGTTTGTCGTTTGATTTATTTTACATTTTGTCATGTCGGACCTTTATATCTTACTATACGGTATGGGTTTTGTTGATTGTTGAACGCCGGACGGTGACTGACCAGAAATAGTGAAAGATTAGAATCGAACGCTACCGCCACGATGAACAGAGGAAAAGACTTAAAGTTCCTTAAATTATGAAACAACGTATTCACCTATGATTTTATTATTAATTATTTTTTATACTACAGATAAAGGTAATAATTCAAACATCAATACAGAGAATACACAATTTTGAAATTCAGTTACATGGTTCAATAAGTCGCCATTTGCATTCGAATTCCTGTCCACCATCTCTTTCACACACAGCGTTGGCTTTGTAGCAGTCGGTAACAAGACGTCGGTCACATTTCTTAAATCCAGTATTCTGGTACAGATAACAGCAATAATATGAAATATAAAATACATAAATGATAAAATCAATGATAATTATTAATTTCCTGATCGAGGAGTTGCAATCTTCATTTCATGAATAACTACAATAGGAACGACCAAAACGTGAAAAGACATTATCTCCTTTACCGTTTTCAACCAATATCAGTTTATAGATGCAAGTTAAGGTATAATATGTAACAGAGCTTATTGTATTTGTAACGTTCATTACTTCAATTTCAACAGATAGCGGAGATTATCACAAAACGCTAATTTTATTCAATGAAAATATATCATCTATATAGCAAAATGTTAAAAGGGATAATGATAGCTTCTTTTCATTTATTTCATGACAAGTCATATGCTTGTGCAATGTCTGCCTCATACGAATGAGATAATAGGTCGACGAGAAGTGGAGCACGATAGGTTTTCATAGGAATGCCGATCGTATGTTCGTCTGTTCGATAACATAGCAAAATAGTCTATCAAATAACCAATCATCTTAAAATATGTTTCAGGTATTTTTTCCAAAATTCAGATCGGTTTTTTTAAATATGAATTCTCTTCTCCTAAAACAAGTACTTGTAGTTATATAAAACCAAACGTTTTATGAAAAATGTTTGAATAATTTTAAATCTTATGTAAAGACTGTAAATTTTGTTTATTTAATTTCATGAGAAAAGAGGCGGACGATACCAAACGGAGAATCAAATCTCATAAATCGAATAGACACCAACAAATCATGGCAAAATAAAACCCGAATAGACAAACACCAGTGTACAAAGCACTGCATAAAATTAAAGACTAGGCAATACGTGTTCGACCCCAACATACTAGTAAAACCGGGTGATATCAGGTCTTTCAAAGGGTACTCATTCCCTGCTCTGCATGCGACACTCGTCATTAATTATGTAATTATTGACTATTTGCACTGTACACTGTACGGTCTATGTTGTTATCATTTATAAACAGGACATCCATGATCCGATCTTTGTATTCATATGTTCATTATTACTTTACTTTTATTAAATTAAAGATCCAGTGAACGTTTGTATGTTTTATAAAAAGGTGGGAGAACATACCGAGGAGGCCATATGAAACCAATAAAATAGACAATTCCATGTTCAAAAAGATCACTAACGAAAAGACAAACACAGAAACTAAAGATTTAGCAACACGGACCTTCACCATAACTGGAGGTGATCGCAGTGGTACTCGAAAAGGTCAGTGGTTCCTGCTACACTAGTGCCTTTGTTGGAGTGTCTGTTTTAATTCTAATTCAATATTAATATACGTATACTTACAAATCCCCACATCCCTCACAGTCATAAAGGCCACGGAAACCACGTTTCTGTGTTTCTGTAAAGTTGTTAAATGGTGCAATCCAGTCTCTACTAGTTAATTCCTGTGGATCACCAGGGACTCGTCCTGTAGAAATGACAATGTGATTACAAAGTCAATTTTAAGTCTTACCGGTTTAGGCATCGACCATTTGCACTTTGAGAGGGTCATTGCTTTTTCTCGAATTTGTTTATAACAATATCAATGGAAGTATCGATAAAGATGTACACTTTCAAAAATTGGAGATAGTTATTTCATTGGCTGATATAAAATTATTTGTAATTACCAGAACAGAAAAAGAATGGAGAGTTGTTAGATCCTTGAACTAAATCGCTGACACTGGGTTTGTATTTAATAAGAGACAGTATGTGTTTGATTCTCTCCATCAGTTTGCAAAATATATATATAAAGTGCCTAGAAAATCAACCTAACGATGTTAGTGTAGATCTGATTCTTAACTTCCTCCGAGCGGGGCTGGAACCTGCACTTTCTATTTCTCACTTCTACAACACCGCCTAGCATTGCGCAGGCGCCTTATCCTGTCCTCTAACTATAGCTGATGAAAAATCAGCTTTCGTTTCGAGGGGTGTTACCTTCTCGTAGGAATTAAACAAGGCCACCTGACACAATACACGAAGTATTTTAAAATGAGAATTATGAAAATGGTTAAAGAGCAGATGCAAATAGAAGTAGTACACTCATCTTCAGTTGCATGTGTCAGATGTAAGAATAACCATAATCATGCTTACCATACATCGTGAAAATGTAGTAGTCAACTTGATTGTCCAGGTCTACGGTGCACTTGACTCTAGTATTGTAATTTGTCCAAAATTTAACTAAAGCACCAGGGACAACATCTGTATAATTGGCAAATATGGTTACTTCCTTGGTCTCTGTAAGATATAAAGGGTAACACTACTAAATGGAAGTAGGCTAGACCCCAGATATAAGATTGATTGATTCATTGTTGCATACTTAACGTCCAGTGGCAAGTATTCAGGACGAGAACAAATTATCAATCTTAATACAATAGGAAGAAAATTTGGACTGTCACCTGAAAATGAGGACATCCTTGTAAGACGCAAAAATTCTCCACACAACAGGTGAGGCTCCCGCAGGGTCAAAAACGACCTGCGACCTCCGGGCTTTTTAGAGGCGACTTCCGACCTGAGGGCCTTCTAAAAACGACCTGCGACCTGTAAAATTTGGAAAAAACGACCTCCGACTTCACCCACGCTAAAAACGACCTTGCCATTTAGGGCGCGATGTTTTCCTTTGTGGTCCTTTGTCGCCATTTCGGTTATCTGACAGATCGGCAAAACGGCGCGCGGTTACTGGTTCTCTGTATCTATAGTCGGTTAGAAGTCTTCGTTTCTTTGTTTCTAGAGCCTGATAAGCTATCAAATTGTCAAGTTATGATCATTTTTGGACCATTTTGTATCTTAAAAAAGATTTAAGTTGGTCTGGGTTATTGCTTCAAATACACTATGGACACTATGGGCGATGGTCATCACTAGCGCATAGGGCACTAGCTACTAGCGTCTCTGTGTGTGCTCCAAAGAGACAAATGTATCCAAGTAAGGTTGATGATCAGTTTCATGTTTTATGTCCCGACAACATTGTTGCGGTAAATACAGTTTTCGGTCTGTTCGTCCATCCATTCGTTCGTCAGTTACACTTTGGTTTACCTTTGCGTTTAAGATGATTTCCTAAAAGTTTCAAGTCGAATCTTCATGAAATTTTGTACCGTACTCTTTATTTATCATAATATGGACTAACAACTGTGTAAAATGGGAGAGTTCCATCGAAAATTGAAATAAGCGCCGAGCGGGACACCCCTGTCTTCAAGACATTTCCTTGTTGCCATCAGTCTATAGATCGTGTTCAAAGTATCTCAGTAGGTAAATCAAGCTCTACATCCCCGGCGGTGATTTTATAAGAGTTTTGGGGACTTGTTCAATATGAATATTGTGTTGGATTAGTGAAATACTGAATGCTTGGTTGAAACTACTGAGTTCAAGTCCTGTTTTGGTCTCAATATGGAAAAGAACGGATATGGGTTAATGGCACGAAGACATCACATATTGATCATTAAATGCCACAAATAAATCTAGAGCTGACGACACGAACTTCAATAGAGCAGGAACTTCCCACTTACAGACAGCCATCTCTGGATGGCCTCAAACAAAACAAGAACAACCGAGCCCAAGGGCACAAAATGTCCAAAAATCTAATTTAAAACTAAAAGGTTTAATCAAGAACATATATGTCCCTGGTTTAATAACACAAGAATCGACACAACAATGACTCAAATTGATCCTTTAAATATAAAACGACTTCCGACCTCTATGTTGGAAAAACGACCTGCGACCTGTACATTTCCCTTAAAACGACCTCGTGACCTTGCGACGAATTTAAAAGCGACCTTGCGACCTGAGGGGGGTACCCTGTGGGAGCCCCACAGGTCACCTACGAATCCCCAATTAATTATTTCATCCACTGCTGTTTAATTGTAGAACGAGTTGTAATCTCTTCATACGACGTTCATATTCCAACCGGATGTGACTGGGTATTTATACATACCACACAGCATAACCCGAATAATTCCGTAATAAATCTCTCCTACTTGCTAGTTACTGCATGTAACCATAGTAGAGCAGAAAATTATTCAGGTAAACACAGCCTGTTTTCCCTATCTGTGAATGACCAATAACCTTTGATGGGTTTGTCAGGTTTACTTCGACTAAGTTATGAGTTTTGAATGTCATCTTGGTATTGTTCGTCTATTTTTGTAAAATAGGTTTAATCTATAGACCTTTATAAATCCTTAAGAGATAATTAATCCCTTTTCTTTATTGGTTTGTTAAACAAATATTGTATTACTAAGCATTTTGTTGTATATATAATACGGACTAAACATTTATGTTTCAATTTCTGTAAATTCAGAAATTATTGCATGGTTTTTATTATGGTGAATACTGTTGCTGGGCGAGTATTGCAATAGTAATGAATTTGCATTCTGAAATATGACAGATATATTGGTATGCAGCTTTTCTTGTTATGGCAATAATTATTCTTACATTTTGGTCTTTCATGTCAAAATTGAAACAATAAATGCCGGCAATCTTTCCTAAATTTACAAAAAATGTACAGTCGTAAGTTTCGTATACTTTTCGTTTTGAATAAAAATCGACTTGTTAAAATTACCTTAAAAACTTCATTTATGCGAATGTCATACATTTTTTTGTTGTCTTGTGTAAGGTAACTATTCTGGACAGTTCCCCTGAAAACTGTAACGAAAATCATGATAAATATCTCACAGTGAATTCTTACATAATGTCATTGAACGGTTACACCAATGTCCGAGGTTAGGGGATGGTTTAGCGCCAGGAAACATATTTACAACAGCCACAATCTGCATGTGCATGTCGTAAGTAAGGATCCTTTAATGTTTTCTCGTTTGAATTTTAACATTTGTCATTTCGGGATTTTAAAGCTTACTATACTGTAGGGTCTTGCTCATTGTTGAAGGCCGTACGGTAACATACAGTTGTTTACTTTACATCATTTGGTCTCTGATGGTGTGTTGTCTCATTGGCAATTATACCACATTTTCTCATTTCTATATTAATAACTTGTACTTAGGCAATTTAGGAGTTAGAAGTTAAAATATAATAAATACACCAATAAAACTGATGACATTAACATGCTTATAATGTAAAAAAATGGAGCTAAAAAGAGGGTTTGTCTGTACTCAGAATAAATTTTGAGGTGAAAATGCGGCCATATTGGCCAAAGGGTCCACATGAACCTTAACGTCTAATGTGGGGTACCTTTATAACTGCCCTCGGACAAGGGTCCATGATTCCCACTCCCTATCCCCAACTCCCATTTCCCTTCTCTAATCTAAAATATTTCCCCCCTACTTCCACTTCCATCCCCCTTGCTCCCATACAAAAAATTGGCCAAATATATTTCCCAGGATATTCATCCCCCCTCTTTTCGAATTTGGTCCTTTCACCCAAAATCATGTTAGCTCACATTCCATTCACCCCCTTTTACATTCGCACCCACACGTTCGCACATTGGGTCTGTTTGCACCCTTCCTTTTTTTTAACCGTGCTTTAGTAAGTATATAGTTCTATAACACAGGCACTTGTCTCAGAATTTTTTTTTCTATATACCTTAATATAACATTATATTAAGGTATATAGAAAAAAAAATTCTGAGACAAGTGCCTGTGTTCTATAACATGATAAAATAAAGATATTAAGTTTATTTTATTGTTTAAAAATGAAGTGACACACACAAGATCAAAGGGCACAGGCTGTTAAAAACAATTATCTGGTCTTTTCTATTTATAACTTCATAAGATTTACTTCTACCCTCAGCTTCTACCAAACTAGTTACTTTTATTTTCACTTGAGACCAAGCTAACAGACCCAATACCCCCTTTTCCCGCCCCCTGACTCCCTCTTCCTGATCCCTCATTCCGATGTTTGTTCCCTTACCCCTGTCCACCCCCTCAAGAATTTGATTGTTTTATTTGTTTTCTTGGGAATATAAATGGCTTAATTTGTAAATTTTTACCCCTACAGTACGAGGCAATACATTTTATTGATGGATTCATCTTGATCATAATTTGTTTACAATTACCCCCCTCTCTTTGGTATAAAAAAATTTCTTGAGGTCAAGTATCAGGTTTAAACATACATTGTAGGGCTTATTTAGTTTACCAAATAACACATACATTTGAGTTGAAAAGTTCATTATTGTTTTGTGTGTAGTATTTTTAAATACAAAAGTTTTGTATCCCTTATTCCAAACAGGGTACAAGTAACCTCAACATAATTTGGTTGACCAGAGAAGTCTGTATTCAACATATAAAAACAAAATCATTATTTATACTTGCTGTGCATGTAATTTTATATTGTTTGCTCATTATTGATTGCCACAAATTCTTCATTTTTTAGCTCACCTGGCCCAATGAATTCTAACCAAACTTAGCCACAATCATCATAAAGGTATCTAGTTTAAAAAAATGTGTCTGATGACCCTGCCTGCCATTCAACATGACAGACATGGCTAGAAATAGAACATAGGGGTAAAATACATTTTCTGGCTTATATCAAGGAAACTAAAAATTTAGAGCAAATCTAACATGGGATAAAAATGTTCATTAGGTTAAGATCTATCTGCCCCGAAATTTTTAGATGAATCAGACAACGGGCTGTTGGGTTGCTACCCCTGAGTTGGTAATTTCAGGAAATTATGCAGTTTTTGGTTATTATCTTGAATATTATTATAGATAGCGATAAACTGTAAACAGCAATAATGTTCGGCAAAGTAAGATCTACAAATAATTCAACATGACCAAAATTGTCAATTGACCCCTGAAGGTAGATTCATGGTATACCAGCATCTTGGATTGTACAATCGCAGTACACAATCGGTCTAGATCTTTGCCCAAATCCGCAAATTTGGAGACAGATAGGCAATTTATAGGTTAGACTGTTTATTTGATGAAAGAAAACTTGGTGATTTATTGCATTATTCAAAATGTTTAAATAAATACCAAATATTTGTGTTTTTAGAATCATTTTTTCAACTTGGCCATTTAAGGGGAGATAATAAAATTGAGAATGGAAATGGGGAATGTGTCAAAGAGACAACAACCCGACCACAGAACAGACAACAACATAAGGTCACCAATAGGTCTTCAATGCAGCGAGAAATTCCCGCACCCGGAGGCGTCCTTAAGCTGGCCCCTAAACAGAGATAACTCTTTTAGTAAAAAATTTATACTGGACTGATAGGGAAATTTTAATTTTTTACTTGTAGCAAGTAAACTAGTTTGGTGACACCATTTTTTCTTTTTATTTTCCTAAAGCATATTATAAAGCCTATCTTCTCATATTTTATTTCAAAATTCTATCTCATAGATTTCTTTTTATGCACATGTACAAAAATGTGTTTTTTCATGAACAATCTAAGCAAATTTGGGCAATTTCGTACGACCCGTAGCTTGAAAAATAGCATGGTGACCCATACTTTTTATTATATTTTTGGAAAAAGCATAGAAAAATCTTTATTTTGGCAAAGTATAAAAAAAATTCTATCTGAGGAAATATATACCTATGATCTACCTTAAGGAGTTATTGCCCTTTAAAGTCAATATTAAACAATTTTTGAAAATTTTTGTTATCTTTTATAAAAATCTTCTCCTCTGAAACTACTGAGACAAATTTAACTTAACTTGGCCATAATCATCATTAGGGTATCTAGTTTAAAAAAATGTGTTTGATGACCCTGCCTGCCAACCAACATGGCTGACATGGCTAAAAATAGAACATAGGAGTAAAATGCAGTTTTTGGCTTATATCTCTGAAACTAAAGCAAAAGTATAATGGTTGCATAATTGTGAACAAACATATCAGGTGAGCGACACAGGCTCCTTGGAACCTCTAGTTTTAAAATATGAACTACATTATGCATTTAAATGTCAATCATGGTTGATTTTCTGACAGAATTACTCACACATTTAATTTCAGACTTCAAGTTCATGTAAGAGGAAGTAGTGATTTGTTGTAAAAGATCTTGGAATGTTCAACTTTACCTGTTTACTTGGAAACTATTGGCAAAGTACCGACATAATTTACATGAGAAGTCAGGATTATCTTGTCTTGCAATTGGGAACTACATTGTATATATGTAAAGTGCTCAAACGTAAGAACAACATTAGAAGCCAAAATCAACAATACTCGGAACTACATGTATAATCAAAGTACTGTCAGAATCCATATGAGAACCCAAGATCATCTAAACTTGGTGTCTATATGCAATGTGTTCAGAATCCACTTAAGAAGCCAAGATAAACTATAATTTGGAACTATATGCGAAGTACTGTCAAAATCCATAAAAAAAATCCAAGATCAAAAGGACCTACTGTACACATACCTACATGTCCCAATGATGAATAGATTATTGATTCATATAAAAAAACACTGAAGAGAAGAATATTGATATAAAAATTATGAAATATGGAGCTGATCAATTAATGATTGTACATGTACATGATGTATATATGTCAACAATTACTAGTATATTGAAAATAACAATGTTAATAAATGTTTTATAAATTTGATCTCATATATAGACATTTGAGGAATAAAAAATCAAAAATGTTTCAAAAAATTAATTTTAATAGAGCTGTTTAAATTTATTTTTGCTGCTTGAGTGAATTTTGCTGCAAACATGATTCATGATATGCAAACTACAATATATGCAGTGTCAGAATGTAGCTAATGAGATTTGTAGATTTTGGAAATCATAATACCAAGTGACAGTTGTGGTAAATGCACATGCTTTTCCCTCATCTTTTACCTCACCAACCCCTGACCCAAATGGTCACTTGAATTATTTTACATCATTTGGCATTTTTTGTCCATCCGTATGCTTTTCATTTTCTATTTCAAAAGTTATATTTTCGGGATAAAAGGAGAAATAGAATATATAGTTTTGTTCAATGAGACAGCAACCAAACAAAACAATCAAACGAATTATATATTGTCTGTAAAAAACTTGTGTCTCACTAACTGACAACCTCATTACCTATCACAATGATCAAGATTACTGGGAAAAATTTGGTTGCTTATATAGGGAATCACTGAAGCATGACTGGAGCGGGCCCCTCTTAGGCAGTCAGTGCCCCCCTCCCTTTATGAAAATTTCTGGATCTGCCACTGTGTATGGCTGGCTTGGTTTAACTGACCTTGGCCTCATTTACATGATTATTGATAATTGATAATATTAATTTTTTCTGATACTTGCAGTAAAACTTTATCTAGGAATATCAACATAAAATCAACAATGGTGATTATTAAAGCAGGTGAAACATTTCAGCTTGTGCACTCTTGTTAACACAAAAAATGTGCTGAAAGGTGTGACTGTCATACATGAAGATGTATCTAGGAATATGTCTTAACAACTTGAAAAATATGTGATCTATCCTAATACTTCTTGTTTGTATTGGACTGATTGGAACAAGTCCTAATAGTTCACACCTTTTCCTTGGAAGCATTGTTTTTTAAGAAAACTTATTTCGATATTTTGTGTTCACAGCTATCGGTGTTGAAATCAATATCGTTGTAATCCCAACAAATCTGTCTACTCACCATTTTCAAATTTGGTACATCAAGTTAACGTTGGTCTTTCAGATATATTACAACTGCGATATTCAAGGTCTAAGGTGACCCTCAAATAAAACTATTCACCATGAAATATAAAAAAAAAATAGGAAGATGTGGTATAATTGGTAATGATGCAACTCTCCACCAGAGACCAAATTACATAGAAGATAACAACTATAGGTCACCGTACGGCCTTCAGCAATGACCAAAACCCATACCGCGTAATCGACTACTAGAATGATAAAAGGACCAGAAATGACGTTCTTTTGTATATAGTTGCACACAAAATAACAGTTTAATTTGTGCTTGCTGAACGTTCACTGGCAAATATTTCAAGCATAATACGGATGAGAACATATGGATGATAAGTACAATATGAAGGTTCTGCAAAGTAGGAGGGCTAGATATATGGACTGCCACTGGAAAATGAATGGACAATCTATGTTGGGTATGGGCAAAATTCCCCCTTTTTACCCTACGAGGCTGCGTATTTATACATCCAGCTGTATGAACTCCCTGTCTAAGCAAGGGTTATCTGTCGGATTAGGAAAGTCTTATTTCTATACCCATGTTAACCCTACGATATGAAAATAAGGAGATGTGGTATGATTGCCAATGAAACAACTATCAACCAAAGTTCAAATTTAAAAGTCCAGTTAAAGAAATATTTTTTTTCTTATTGGCAGTGGCTATTTTGCCGGCTCTGATTAAAATATGTTAATTCAAGCCTTCAATTTCTATAGAAATGGCTATTTTACCGGCAACAGCAATACAGTGAATTTGTAACCCATGCTGGAAAAATAGAAAATATGTTATTTTGTTGGCATTAGGAAAGCGGAAGCCAAGTTAAAAACTATTTTGTTTACACATATATGCAACTCAAATAAATAATTATTATTCCAAAAGCAAGTTTAATTGAAACATTTTTGATTTTTTAAGCTATGTGATTGACTTTGTTATATTGTATAATGTTTTATCAAATTTATACTGCAATGAGATTTTTAACTTTTTATAACACACAGTTAAAAAATCTGAGATTTTATTCTTATGCATATATATGTAGTATTAGACTGTCACTGACTGATTTTAGAAATAATCTCAACTACATGTTTAGATATGATTTCATTGCAACAAATGGATGCTCAATATTTTTTATTTTGGTTTTTTTTCTTGTTACAAATTCTTAATAGTTATTTATACTTTGACTGATAAATGTTACGTTCTCAAACGATTACATGTGTCTCAAATATTGTAAGCAGTTTTCTTATTTTAATAACTACTGATAAATCAGTAATTATTTTTATTTTATGTTGACACACTCCACTTTCATTTTGTTAAATCAAGAACATTCCTTATTCATGTTATTAGCTTCCCTTTAAAAAAACGCATGTCAAAAATTAAGACAGAAGTTAAAGTGTGCCAATATCACCGACTAATAAAGCGTCCCTGTGTACTGGGCCGAGTTTTAAAATTACAATCCTAACTTTTCCTGAACCTAGTAAGTAGTATAGATTTTGTTTATACATAAAGTCTTTAGCTGGAAGTGTTTGGAACTGCGGGTGTAATACGCTAAATCCCGACTTGGTCAGACCAAATATATTGCGCTTCTCCGCAAAGCATGCGGTTTTGATGGATAATAGCATAGACTGATATACAATGTAGGTCGGAATTCTAGGTCCAGGTTACTATTGACCAATTTTCATCTACATGATCAACGGTGGGAAACAGCAAATAATTGAAGTGTAGGGTTTTTTTTTCTGCGTAAAACAAAATATTTTGCTCGAGTTCCGGTAGTCTATTATAATAACACATTCTTATTCAATTATCTAAATTTTTACGCTGATGTTTCCTCTTTTTTTTCATGCGAACTCGGTTGGCATATTGATAGAAACAGAAAATAGAAAATTAACAAAATAGCAAAAAAGGTAAAAGGAAAATATCATATTTTTTTAAATAGAAAACATTGACCCCGAGGTCTTATGTTAAAGGACTAGAGTTCCGGAATTCATAGAATTATGATACGAGAAAATTTGTTAAGATATTTTTGTGCCCATGAGTTGATAAATTATATAAATCTTTAAATAAAAATGTTAGGTGTGACTGTCATGTATTTAGTCTTTGCTTGAAAATTGACATAGTTCAAAACTATTATCAAAATTTTGCAGTGAGAAAATATTTCACATACTCCGGAATAAAATCCTACCAATACTTGGAAATGAAGATATTTCAAGTAAAAAAAGAGATTTATGGCAGTAACAAAATTTTATAATACGCCAAACGGATAGCGTGCAGATGAACCCCCGATGCCTTTATACTATATGGGTTTTACTTGCTTTTTAAAGCCGTATGGTGACATGCAGTTGTTTACATTGCTATCCTTTGTTTACGGTTAAACATTGCGTCATTGACAAAATATATTCATATATACATCTAAAAGACATCTTTTAATTCAACCTGTATTTAAATGAAAATAGGGTGCGAACGGACCCAAGGATCGCACGTGTAGGGTGAGAATGTGTTTTCGAAGCGAACGCACCAGATACCGTCGTACATGTCAATATTTATAATTTCTTTTTTTTTAATTTTATGCTCATATCATGTATATTTATGTCCTTTTGTGTGAAAAATGAACAAACCACTCTGTATTTCTGACCGTATTTCCTTTTTTGAAGAAAGTTTTGCTTCGTTTGTTGACATCGGGAAAGGGTGCTCTCAGACACGTCCGCGTTCCAATGTCGTCCACACTACTTTTGAGAAGACCCCTCAAAGCGATCGTTTCCAAGGTGCTTGTCGTTAGAAACATGCGTTAAAAACTGCGCACTGTTAAAGGGCCGAGCCACCTTAACACCGTACGGCGACCCGTATTTCTTCACACCCTTGTCCTTTGGTCCTTGGTGGATTATAGTTGTCCGATTTGAACTCAGACCTTATTCTATACAGTTTAAAATTTTTAATATAGATTTTTGAGAATTTGTATGTTTGAACAAATTTTCATTAAAACTAAAATATAGTAAATAAATGAGGAAAAAATATTAAGACAATTCATTCGAGATTTTTTTATTCCGGTCATTTTGATGTATTAAATTTGATCTTTAATGCTTGCGTTAAAAGACGTACATTATAAGTTTCCAAAACCATATAATATCTATTTGTTTATTTATAAACATAAAATATATTTTGGATTTAATTTTACTTAAACTGCCATGAATCTATGGTAGGACAGACAAACTCCACGGACATTTACTTAAAGAAACAAAAACAAAAACAAAATGATATGACACACTGTTCGTGATGTTGTGAAAATAATAATAATAATAATAATAATAATATAACTTCAAGGATACTGCCTCATTCAGCAACAAATTGCCTAATTCTTTTATTTTCCACAGTTATTCTTTATACTTTTGCACCCCATTATTCTCCAGTCTTTAACTATTTTGCTCATTTTTCTCTATTCTTTTTTTTTCTCCATTATTCTCTATTCTGTAAAGACCACCCAGTTCTTTCTATAGTGAAATATTGCTACCAGATGAACAGAAAACTGTGTGAAAGGATGTTCTGGTATTTAAACCGGAAATAAAAATAAAGGAACGAAGCAAATTAGAAGGACAAAGTAATAAGAATGTAGGCATGATAAAATCAAAAGGAAATTGTCATGTTTCAAAATGTCTTACCTTATCTTACAGGTACCACGGATAAATGATCTAATAAACTTTTTATTTGCGTCTTACTTCACAAAAACATGTCGCATGATATGTGCTAAAGAGTTGAAATGGTGATAATTAGCTTAAATTAGGTAAAAATGATTACAATTAGTGTTTAGTATATTGACGCCAATAATTATGTTTTCTTGTTAAAGAGCAAGGAATGTTATTTGTCCAAATATGATATAAAATATACAGCTCAAAGATCAACTTAAAACTGGTTCCGTCTAGAATATTGTGTTTCGTATAAACCAAAATATTGTGTTGACGGCCTTGCGGTTAACCACCCCCTAGCATTGCTGATAACTTTAAATTATCAGTTCATTAGAATTCCATACCACTTTTTTTAATATTGATAATTTGAATCTTAAATTTTAAAGAATCTGTAAGTTAATAGAAATAAGTAAATAAGTAAGTAAGTTTATTGAAATAAAGGCCAAACATTGGTTTTAAAATATCTTCAATTATACAACATGAATATACAATTATATAATGAACAACAAAATTATTATCACTGATATAGAGGAGGCTATTATATAGATTTATCCTTGAATTGACCCGTTTCTACTATACAAATATACGTTTATAGTCTCATGGTATTCCGCTTCTGTTGTGAGCGACCGGTTATATTCAAATTATTGGTTACGTCAAAGTTGCGGTCCACATTCAAGTCGTGGTGATTTCATATTAAAAACAAACCCAACGGTTGGGAAGTAAAAAAAAACTATATAACGTTAAAGAGTAAATATTAAATTGCAGGAAGCAAACAATACTCGTACATTGTTGGAAAATATCAAATGTATTTGTACTTGCTACGAAACAACAGAAAAGCTCGGCGAGCTTCGCTTTTCTCTCTGTTTCGAAAGCTCGTAAAAATAAATATTTTATATATTTCTAACAATGTACGAATATTGTCTAGGCATGAAAGTATTATTATAGGCGGTGAATGTACGGGTAATTATAATATTATCTTGCTTCAACTGAATTCCCGAGCTACGCTCTCTATTTCTGTCCCCACCCCTTTCTTTGTGTGTGTGTGTGTGTGGGGGGGGGGGGGGAGGTGTTAAGAATTCAAAGATTTCTATAAAAACAAATTGAGAGTCCAATTCTAATCCTACTGAATACATATATGCAAGTAATATTTGTCACTGGACGTTAATAAAACAGATCATACCATCAAGAAATAATTTCTCAAATTCCGATTCTTGAAAATCTATTCAAGTTTACAGCCATTTGGCTAAAATTTACTTCTTTTCCCAATACTGTTAATGTATTCTTTGAAAATTCATGTTCAACTTGTCGAATTGGTCTATTTTATTATGAAGAATGAACGACATGTAAATATGAATAAAGATGCAGGTTGAAGGTCAGTGCGACAGAAACCGGCCAATGACACAGACAAGTCAAAACTAGGTAACAAACATGTTTAACCCCGCCACATCCTTTATGTGCCTGTCCCAAGTCAGGAGCCAGTAATTCAGTACATGATTGTCGTTGGTTCATGCCTGTCATAATAATTTTTTTCGTAACTTGTGTTGTTATAAATCAGGCCGTTAGTATTCTCGTGTGACTTGTTTCACATTTTGTATAGTCTGGGCTTTTGACAGCTGACTATACCGTATGGGATTTGCTCATTGTTGAAGGCCACGTATGATTGCTTACATCCACGTCATTTTAACTTTGATGGATAGTTGCATCATTTCCAATCGTACCACATCTTCATATTTTTATATCAGCATACAGCCTAATTGAAAAATGGAGAAGGATGATATATCCCACTATTATACTAAGTTTAATCTCGCCATATATTCACGTGCTCGTCCGAAGTTAGGAACCTCTTCAGTGCACGTGCATGATTGTCTTATATCATATATTTTTGGTTTTTGGAAAATCTGATGTTGATGGTATATATTTGTTTGTTTCTGTTTTCTTTATAATTAACACTCTCTGTTTTGTTTTGCCATGGCATTGTCAGTTTTTCTTTAACTGATATGAGTTTTGAATGTTCCCATGCTATCCCCCCGTCTCCGTTTAACCATTACAGGATACAACAAATAAAATTTGAAAATATGAAACCACTAAGGTTGTGTAAGGTGAGGTTACTACCACTGCTAAATAAAACTAGAGGCTCTCGAGAGCCTGCGTCGCTCACCTGTATCTACTGTAGTTTTGGAAATCATGTAAAATAAGGTTAAAATCATAAAGATACACTAATAATGATTGAGGCCAAGTTTGGTTTTATTTTGCCCAGAAGTTAAATTAAAAGCAGAAGATTTTTGAAAAGATTTACAAAAGTTACCAATAAATTGCAGAAAATAACTTTAAAGGACAACAACTACAATAAGATGTCACTTGCCAATTGATCATGTTAACTTATTTGTAGAGCTTGCTAATTTTGCTGTTTACAGTATATCTCAATCTATACTAAATGATATTCAAGATAATTAACAAAAAATAAAAAAAATTCCTTTCCTCCGTTCCAAAATTTATTTCACCCAGGGCCTGTATAATGCTGAAAATGCCTTTAAAAGTTTTTATGGAACGCCCTTCAAAAAAAATTTGGGCAGGGATTCCCCTGACCCCGACTAACCCGCGGTGTCTGGGGGGCATTCACCCAATATATGCATGCTGAAAGAAAAGATATAATAATGGTTTATAGAAAAAGTAATACTGAATAATTCTGAAAATGGAACATATCAAGGAGAAATCATAATACCCCCCCCCCGAAAAAATTGCACCCCCTGGAAAAAAATCAAGTGACTTTAGTCATCCCATTGTAGTCTTACAATAGTTACTGAAGACCCCTTATCATTATTTAAATATTTAAATTAGTTTTCAAGTTGTGATCATTTGAAATTGTTTTTTTACATTTTCCACATAGACTTCTATAGTAAACCCCTATGTTCTATTTTTACCAAAGGGGACCATGTTGGTTTCAGGGCAGGGTCATTGGATACATTTTTCAATCAATATACTCTAATAATAATTGTGGCTAAGTTTAATTCCATTTGGCCAAGTAGATTATGAGGAGAAGATTTTTGTAAAAGATTACAAAAATTTACGAAAAATAGTAAAAATATGGCTTTAAAGGGCAATAACTCCTTGTGGGGTCAATTTGACAATTTTGGTCATGTTGACCTGATGAACATTTTATCCCCGTTAGATTTGCTCTAAATGCTTTAGTTTCAGATATAAGCCAAAAACTGCATTTTACATCTATGTTCAATTTTTAGCCAGGGCGGCCATCTTGGTAGGTGGGCGCGGTCATCGGATACATTTTTTAAACGAGATACCCTAAGGATGATTTAGGCCAAGTATGGTTTAACTTGGCCCAGTAATTTCTGGAGAAGACTTTTGTAAAAGATTTCAAAAATTTACAAAAAATTGTGAAAAATTGACTTTAAAGGGCAATAACTCCTTAAGGGGTCAATTGACAATTTTGGTCATGTTGAATTATTTGTAGATCTTACTTTGCTGAACATTTTTGCTGTTTACAGTTTATCTCTCTCTATCTATTATAATATTCAAGATAATAACCAAAAACTGCAAAATTTCCTTAAATTACCAATTTAGGGGCAGCAACCAAACAACGGGTTGTCTGATTCGTCTGAAAATTTCAGAGCAGATAGATCTAGACCTGATGAACATTTTTACCTCCATGTCAGATTTGATCTAAATGCTTTAGTTTTTAGAGATATAAACAAAAACTGCATTTTACCCCCATGTTCTATTTTTAGCCATGGCTGCCATCTTGGTTGGTGGGCAGGGTCATCGGATACATTATTAAAACTAGATACCCTAAGGATGATTTAGGCCAAGTTTGGTTTAATTTGGCCCAGTAATTTCAGAGGAGATTTTTGTAAAAGATTACAAATATTTTACGAAAAATTGTGAAAATTTGACTTTAAAGGACAATAACTCCTTAAGGGGTCAATTGACAATTTTGGTCATGTTTGTCTTATTTGTAGATCTCATTTTGCTGAACATTTTTGCTGTTTACAGTTTATCTCTATCTATTATAATATTCAAGATAATAACCAAAAACTGCAAAATTTCCTTAAATTACCAATTTAGGGGCAGCAACCAAACAACGGGTTATCTGATTCGTCTGAAAATTGTACGGCAGATAGATCTTGACCTGATGAACATTTTTACTCCATGTCAGAATTGCTCTAAATGCTTTAGTTTCAGAGATATAAGCCAAAAACTGCATTTTACCCCTATGTTCTATTTTTAGCCATGGCGGCCATCTTGATTGGTGGGCGGGGTAAAAAAATATATTTTTTTAAACTAGATACCCTAAGGATGATTAAGGCCAAGTTTGGTTTAATTTGGCACAGTGGTTTCAGAGGAGAAGATTTTTGTAAAAGTTAACGACGATGACGACGACGAAGACGATGGAGACGACGACGACGGAGACGACGACGACGGACGCCAAGTGATGAGAAAAGCTCACCTGACCCTTTGGGTCAGGTGAGTTAATAACATGTTAAACAAAGGTGATGAATACTCAGTGGACTCAAGTTAATTTACTAAACCAAAGCCATTATCACTTTATCAAATGTACCGAGCGCAATTATTATCGATATATTAACTTTAGGTAGTCAATATATAAATAACACCTAGTTGAGATGGTAATTGGGAATGTTATTAAATGATATTTTGACGGAAATCAGCATACGCAACACTGATGACCTCGCCCTGTTTATATAAATACAGCTTTTCGGCCCAGTCCATTACCGAAAAAATACGTATGTTGATGTTTAGGACATATTTTTATTCAATTTTTACATTTAATTGACATGAACAAATGTTTTGTTGTTACCGCAAGAAAAACATTGTCAATCGAGGCGAAGCTGTGTAATAATGATTTTGTTTTTAGCAATATTGGTCATTAACGGCATGTTACATCATTGTCCCAGGTTAGGGGACAGTTTAACGCTCGCAAACATGTTCATCCCCATCACATTTCGTATGTGCCAGTCCGAAGTCAGTAACCGATCATTCAGTCGTTTTCGTTGGCTGCTGTCTATCAAATTCGTTTTTTGTTAATTTATTTGTACATAAATCAGACCGTTGGTTTGTCGTTTGATTTATTTTACATTTTGTCACCTTTTATATCTTACTATACGGTATGGGTTTTGCTCATTGTTGAACGCCGGACGGTGACTGACCAGAATAGTTAAGATTAGAATCCAACGCTACCGCCACGATGAACAGAGGAAAAAGACTTAAAGTTCCTTAAATTATGAAACAACGTATTCACCTATGATTTTATTATTAATCATTTTTTTTTATACTATAGATAAAGGTAATAATTCAAACATCAATACAGTGAATACACCATTTTGAAATTCAGTTACATGGTTCAATAAGTCGCCATTTGCATTCGAATTCCTGTCCACCATCTCTTTCACACACAGCGTTGGCTTTGTAGCAGTCGGAAACAAGACGTCGATCACATTTCTTAAATCCAGTATTCTGGTACAGATAACAGCAATAATATGAAATATAAAAATACATAAATGATAAAATCAATGATAATTATTAATTTCCTGATCGAGGGAGTTGCAATCTTCATTTCATGAATAACTACAGTAGGAAAGACCAAAACGGGAAAAGACATTATCTCCTTTACCGTTTTCAACCAATATCAGTTTATAGATGCAAGCTAAGGTATAATATGTAACAGAGCTTGTTGTATTTGTAACGTTCATTACTTCAATTTCAACAGATAGCGGAGATTCTCACAAAACGCTAATTTTATTCAATGAAAATATATCATCTATATAGCAAAATGTTAAAAGGGATAATGATAGCTTCTTTTCATTTATTTCATGACAAGTCCTATGCTTGTGCAATGTCTGCCTCATACCAATGAGATAATAGGTCGACGAGAAGTGGAGCACGATAGGTTTTCATAGGAATGCCGATCGTATGTTCGTCTGTTCGATAACATAGCAAAAATAGTCTATCAAATAACCAATCATTTAAAATGTGTTTCAGGTATTTTTTCCAAAATTCGGATCGTTTTTTTTTTTAAATATGAATACTAAACCAATAACGGGAGGGATTGTACTTGATTTTCATATGATGAAGACATAATCTTTCAATAAGTTTAATTGAGGTCTGGAGCTGGCATGTCAGTAACTGCTAGTAGTCCTTTGTTCATTTATGTATCATTGTCATTTTGCTTAGTTTCTTTTGTTACCTATTCTGACATCGGACTCGGACTTCTTTTAAACTGAGTTTTACTGTGCGTATTGCTATGTGTTTCTTTATTTTACATTGGCTAGAGGTATAGAGGGAGGGCTAAGATCTCACAAAACATGTTTAACCCCGCCGCATTTTAGCGCCTGTCCCAAGTCAGGAGCCTCTGGCCTTTGTTAGTCTAGTATGTTTTTTAATTTTAGTTCATTTATATGTTTTGGAGTTTAGTGTGACGTCCATGTTCACTGGACTAGCACACAATTTTAGTTAGGGGCTAGCTGAGGACCACCTCCGGGTGCGGGATTTTCTCGCTGCATTGAAGACCCATTGGTGGCCTTCGGCTATTGTCTGCTCTTTGGTCGGGTTGTTGTCTCTTTGACATATTCCCCATTTCCATTCTCAATTTTATCTTCTCCTAAAACAAGTACTTTGCAGTTATATAAAACCAAACATTTTATGAAAAAAATGTTTGAATAATTTTAAAATCGTATGTAAAGACTGTAAATTTTTGTTTATTTAATTTCATGAGAAACAGAGGCAGACGATACCAAACGGAGAATCAAATCTCATTAATCGAATAGACACCAACAAATCATGGCAAAATAAAAACCCGAATAGACAAACACCAGTGTACAAAGCACTGCATAAAATTTAAAGACTAGGCAATACGTGTTCGACCCCAACATACTAGTAAAACCGGGTGATATCAGGTCTTTCAAAAGGGTACTCATTCCCTGCTCTGAATGCGACACTCGTCGCGTTGAACACTGTAATTATTGACTATTTGCACTGTACACTGTACGGTCTATGTTTTTATCATTTATAAACAGGACATGCATGATCCGATCTTGGTATTCATATGTTCATTATTACTTTACTTTTATCAAATTAAAGATCCAGTGAACGTTTGTATGTTTTATAAAAAAAAGAGTGGGAGAACATACCAAGGAGGCCATATGAAACCAATAAAAATAGACAATACCATGTTCAAAAAGATCACCAACGAAAAGACAAACACAGAAAACTAAAGATTTAGCAACACGAACCTTCACCATAACTGGAGGTGATCGCAGTGGTACTCCAAAAAGGTCAGTGGTTCCTTCTACACTAGTGCCTTTGTTGGAGTGTCTGTTTTTAATTCTATATACGTATACTTACAAATCCCCCACATCCCTCACAGTCATAAAGGCCACGGAAACCACGTTTCTGTGTTTCTGTAAAGTTGTTAAATGGTACAATCCAGTCTCTACTAGTTAATTCCTGTGGATCACCAGGAACTCGTCCTGTAGAAATGACAATGTGATCATCAAGTCAATTTTAAGTCTTACCTGTTCAGGCATCGACCATTAGTACTTTGAGAGGGTCATTGTTTTTTCGTGAATTTATTTATAACAATATCAATGCAAGTATCGATAAAGATGTACACTTTCAAAAAATTGGAGATAGTTATTTCATATCGCTGACACTGGGTTTGAGACAGCATGTGTTTGATTCTTTCCATCAGTTTGCAAATATATATATATATATATATAAAGTGCCTTGAAAATCAACCTAACGATGTTAGTGTAGATCTGATTCTTAACTTCCTCCCCGAGCGGGGCTGGAACCTGCACTTTCTATTTTTCACTTCTAAGACAACACCGCCTAGCATTGCGCATTATCCCGTCCTCTAACTATAGTTGATAAAAAATCAGCTTTCGAGTCGGGAGGTGTTACCTTCTCGAAGGAATTAAACAAGGCCACCTGACACACATGACACAATACACGAAGTATTTTAAAATGAGAATTATAAAAAAGGGTTAAAGAGCAGATGCAAATAGAAGTGGTACACTCATCTTCAGTTGCATGTGTCAGATGTAAGAATAACCATAATCATGCTTACCATACATCGTGAAAATGTAGTAGTCAACTTGATTGTCCAGGTCTACGGTGCACTTGACTCTAGTATTGTAATTTGTCCAAAATTTAACTAAAGCACCAGGGACAACATCTGTATAATTGGCAAATATGGTTACTTCCCTTGGTCTCTGTAAGATATAAAGGGTAACACTACTAAATGGAAGTAGGCTTGACCCCAGATATAAGATTGATTGATTCATTGTTGCATATTTAACGTCCAGTGGCAAGTATTCAGGACGAGAACAAATTATCAATCTTAATACAATAGGAAGAAAATTTGGACTGTCACCTGAAAAAGAGGACATGCTTGTAAGACGCAAAAAATTCTCCACACAACAGGTCGCCTACGAATCCCCAATTAATTATTTCATCCACTGCTGTTTAATTGTAGACCGGGTTGTACTCTTCATACGACGTTCATATTCCAACCGGATGTGACTGGGTATATTTATACATCCCACACAGCATAACCCGAATCATTCCGTAATAAATCTCTCCTACTTGCTAGTTACTGTATGTAACCATAGTAGAGTAGAAAAATATAACGACCGAATTATTCAGGTAAACACAGCCTGTTTTCCCTATCTGTGAATGACCAATAACCTTTGACGGTTTTGTCAGGTTTACTTCGACTAAGTTATGAGTTTTGAATGTCATCTTGGTATTGTTCGCCTATTTTTTGTAAAATAGGTTTAATCTATAGACCTTTATAAATCCTTAAGAGATAATTAATCTCTTTTCTTTATTGGTTTGTTAAACAAATGTTGTATTACTAAGCATTTTTGTTGTATATATAATACGGACTAAACATTTATGTTTCAATTTCTGTAAATTCAGAAATTTATAATCATTGCATGGTTTTTATTATGGTGAATACTGTTACTGGGCGAGTATTGCAATAATAAGAATTTGCATTCTGAAATATGACAGATATATCGGTATGCAGCTTTTCTTGTTATCGCAATAATTATTCTTACATTTTGGTCTTTCATGTCAAAATTGAAACAATAAATGCCGGCAATCTTTCCTAAATTTACAAAAAATGTACAGTCGTAAGTTTCGTATACTTTTTCGTTTTGAATAAAAAATCGACTTGTTAAAATTACCTTAAAAACTTCATTTATGCGAATGTCATACATTTTTTTGTTGTCTTGTGTAAGGTAACTATTCTGGACAGTTCCTCTGAAAACTGTAACGAAAATCATGATAAAAATCTCACAGTGAATTCTTGCATTTAACGGTTACACCAATGTCCGAGGTTAGGGGATGGTTTAGCGCCAGGAAATATATTTAAAACAGCCACAATCTGCATGTGCCTGTCGTAAGTAAGGATCCTTTAATTCAGTGGTTCAGTGTCGCTTGTTTCTGTATATCATATTTGTTTTTTGTTTATTTTTTGTACATACATCAGATTGTTAGTTTTCTCGTTTGAATTGTTAACATTTGTCATTTCGGGGATTTTAAAGCTTACTATGCGGTAGGGGTCTTGCTCATTGGTGAAGGCCGTACGGTGACATACAGTTGTTTACGTCTACGTCATTTGGTCTCTGATGGAGTGTTGTCTCATTGGCAATTATACCACATTTTCTTATTTTTATATTAATAACTTGTACTTAGGCAATTTAAGAGTTAGAAGTTAAAATATGATAAATACACCAATACAAACATTCTTATAACATTGATACAAACTGATGACATTAACATGCTTATAATTTAAAAAAAAGTTGGAGCTAAAAAGAGGGTCTGGTTGGGGTTAACAGAATAGAGAATATTGGGCAAAATATACAGAATAAGAACCAAAACAATAAAGAATAGAGAAAAATTAGCTAAACAAAAAAAGGAACAAGGGCAAAATAAAAATACAGCAGAGAAAAATGATGAAAAAAAATGAGGAATAAAGAATTGAAGGACCCCCCACCAGACCATCTACAAAGGTGGAAAAGGGGCAACCAAAATCTAATTCATAAGATTGCAAAGTGTGGTAACAACAACTCATTCACATTACTTATAGACTGATCGCAGGGCCGATGCTTATCAATCGCCTGAACCGTCAAAAATATATAATATCATGATACATTTACAATAACAGCCATTTCTAACGGAGATAATATTTTATGTTTTGATTTTTATTCTAATTAATATGTAATTATGTTTTGCTTTATGTCTTCTTAATATATTTACAACGCCTATAACCCTTTGTCCCATCTAGTTGTTACGAAATACGTACCTATGTTATTTAATCCACAGAACTCAAACTGTGGTATGAATAGATCATCCATCCAATCGGAGACTGAACAAGATTTGCCATTTGAGCAATGTATAAATATACACAAAGCCAAAACAATTACAGGGTATCTCCTCTTCAAAAATAACTCCTTTAAAATGTGAATAATTAATATATATAAATGAAAATCACACATATTGCCAAGGAGTTCTACATTGATTGATTAATTGTTGTTGCATACTAAAAGCCCAAGGCTGAAGGTTTTCATGATGGCCATAAAAAGCCTGTATCCAATAAATTAGGTAGTTCTGAAAACTTGGTAAATCAGGATGTAACTCGTGATATAAATTGCAAATTGAATACGAAGTCTTGGAAGTTTTGTTCAACTATTAAGAGAGTTCGGAAAATTTTAAGGGGGATCCAGGGGTAGGAGCGGGTATAACCCCCAGCAAAAGTAAAAGCTGAATCTCGAATTCCTGTAAAAATAAACATTGAACCCCTATTCCTGAAAATTAAATCATTTAGTCCTGATTAGTTGCAAAATCCCGGATTCCAGCAAAAATAAAGAGTGAATCCCGAATTCCTCCAAAAATATATGTCAAATATCAAAGTCCCGAAAAAATCTTATTTACCCGCAAGCAGCCACTCCCAGAAGTTGAAACCTTCGTTGTTTCATAATTTCTAAATATATTAAACTAAATTTTTTTCCGATTTTCAACTTTGAAAGAGTGTTTTGGTCAGTTTTACACCCCAAAACGCCCAACATAAGTCAAATTTGACGATTTTGATAAAATACGATTAACACACATTCAAAGAAAATATACTAAAATTTTCAAATTATATACTTTTTCTGAGCACGTGTGAAATCAGTTCTTTTTAATTATTAAAGATCAATCACGACATTAAATTTTCCTGCTGCCTGTTTTCCTTATTTTGATTTTGCTACTGTGAAAAAGGCAACCATACTTCAGAAAATAAAGATTTTGTTTTTCCACCGCCTTAAAACACCTCAACAGGACAACAAGTTGCTTTCTTTAAAAAAAGAAATGCAATCGTAAACCCAAATGCGTGTTTGAGCCAAGGCTCCGTGTTGAAGGCCGTACCTTGACCTATAATGGTTTACTTTTATAAATTGTTACTTGGATGGAGAGTTGTCTCATACCACATCTTCCTATATCTATTGGCATTAAATATCAGATAATTGTTTAATAAAGATGCATTGTTTTACTCTTGTTAAAGGAATAACTTTTTTTTAATCTCCGCACTCCCGAAAGACAACATGCTAAGTCAACCATTGGATATTCCATTCTAAGGTGCTGTTTTTTTTTATATATATATAAGAGTTAGTTTTCAGGCTAAAGTTCAAATGTGAAGAAATTTAATCAATTAATCATGATTATTTGTTTTTGTAGCCAGTTTGAAAAAATTCTGAGCTGCATTCTTTTTGATAATCCCAAACTAAAACCTTTTTTTATAATTGTATCAAACTGGTTTATATATATATATAACTTTGTAAGTCTAGTATGTTTTTTTAATTTTAGTTCATTTATATGTTTTGGAGTTTAGTGTAACGTCCATTTTCACTGAACTAGCACACAATGAGGACCACCTCCGGGTGCGGGATTTTCTCGCTGCATTGAAGACCCATTGGTGGCCTCGGCTGTTGTCTGCTCTTTGGTCGGGTTGTTGTCTCTTTGACATATTCCCCATTTCCATTCTCAATTTTATATATATATTATTGGTTTATATTTTTAAAACAACTCAAAATATCATAACAACAATGTTAAATCTGCAACTGCGGAAGCAAATTTTTGTTTTTTTCCTCGCGGAAATGCTTATGCCCCAGTCACACTAGACCACGATCGCACCTCGCTCACCACGATCGAAAATAATTTCAGATCGTTGTGAGCTCGCAGTATGAGCGGCATGAAATGTAAATTTTCGTTTCAATCACGTTGCTAGTACTACGTCTTCATTACGCTTCTACAACGATCCCGCTACGATTATACCACATTCTCACCACGCTTATTCTGCGACCTCACTACGATTATCACGATCTTTCTACGCTCATCACGTCCCCACTACGACCATACTACGATTTATCTGATTGCAACACGATCTTACCACGCTACTACTGCGATTATAGCACGCTCTTACCACGACCATACTACGATCATACCACGTTCATACCGCGATCTTACTACGCTCCCAGCAATAACGTCAACATCGTGTTCCATATAAATACTGTATCATTCCTTCTATTTCTCACTGATACGTAAAGTTTCTCGGAAACAACGCAGTCATGCAACCAAAATCTACGTAAGGGTAAGGATAGAGGTAGGAGCAGAGGAAGATCTGATAGTAACGAATCATGATCGATCCAGAAGATATATGTCGGACCGACCAATCCAACCTGAATCACAACTTATTGCTGGTCCATCAAGATCAAATGACGATGTTTTAGTGAACGATAGTAGGGATGACACAGATGTGTCAAGAATGATTGAGCCGTTTGAGATAAAGGACAAGAGATCCAAATAACATACAGACAAACAAAAGCTGGAGAGCTTTTATAAATTTTATATGACAATAACAAAGAGCATGATGATCGTAGTATGAACGTAGTCGGGTCGTAAGAACAGCGTGATGAGGACGGCATGGGCGTGCTAAGATCGTACTATGGTCTTGAACAGCGTGGTATAGCGTGGTATAAACATGGTATAGTCGTAGTGGAAGCGTGTTTGGGTCGCGGTAAGAACGTGATGGTCGTAGTGAGGTCGTAGTGAAGTCGCTGTGAGATCGTAGCGCAGTCTTACCGACTAGAATCGCGCTTTCGCTACGCTGTCGCTACGATGGTACAGCGACCTTTGCGATCTTACCACGACCTTACTGCGCTCTCACTACGCTTCTACTACGACCTGATTTCGCCACGACCGCACCACGATTGTTTTGAACATGTTCAAAGTTGGCCACGCTCATCATGATCATGAAGACCTCACCACGACCGTACTACGACCTTACTGCGATCTGCACGATCATTTTTTTCACAGATCGTAGTGCGATCGTAGCCTAGTGGGACTGCGGTATTATAGATAATCACATTTAATGTTTTCTTTTTTTTAAATTGGTGTTGTTTTGTTGTTTGGTCATTGGCTATCATATACACGATATTTTTGATTAATTTATAAATACCATGCACGGGCAACAAACTCAAACCAAGCTTTTGGAGTGAAACAGTTTGAAACCGGAATTATTATACTTTTTAAAACGAATCTCACTTTTTTATTTCTAGCCTGTCCTTTTGTAAATTAGCCCAAATAAAAAAGAAGCTGTAGCTTTGTTGTTTTTATACGGCTTTGTGAAAGAAACTGAGAAGGAAGCAGGAATGAAAAGGCCAATGCAGTTTACATGTAGTTCATGTCCAGTACGCAATTTAAAAAAAATATATATTATGTTTGCAATCGCCTGTCGGTTGAATATGGATATTGATTTTCATTTTAAGACAAATAATTTGTACTAAGCTGTTTTTTGTGTGTGTTTAATTTTGCTTATAACATATCGTCCTAACTTTTCGCCAAACACGCTCTGGGCATCTGTCAACTAGACCCTCTAACTTGACTTATAAATACAGACTGCCGCAACTCCTTGTAAATGAATTGACGGAATTCCCAAAACTTCATCTATAAGACTTTTAAGACACAAAGCTGTGCACCTGCTACATTATGTTTTAACTAGGTTTATTTGGGAGGGTTTCACAAAACAAAAGGATGGATTTTAAATGTATAACTATATTTTTTGAGAGGTAGTCGACACAGGTCAGTGTCCTTTGAAAGCTCGACCCTCTCTCTCTCCTCCCAAACAAAAGAGAAAACAAACAGATCTCCGACTTGATTAGATAATCATCACTAAATAAGTACGTAAACAATATTGATAATCTTTTCTCGAAAACCACATACCGGTAGTAATTTACAATAGTTTTCGATGGCAAACATCGAGGAATATATCAAACCCCATTTTTGTTTATCGCAATGACCACAAGTTTTAAAGAATTAGGAAGTCATCGATTAGTGTTCGTGAATCGTTTTATATTGATCTATAGAATAATTTCAAGGACTTAGTCAGACGCGTATTCACCAATCAAATGTTTCGATATGACATAATTTTGCATTTAATTGGCCAGACACTTATAATACTGTATTATATTTCACTGAATTAACACACCCAAAAGGTGCCTTTTAAATTTCGACTTAATTTCCAGCATTACCTGGCATTGTTTTCCTATAAGATTGATAACAAATATGGACATATGTATGATTGCCAAAGAGACAACTATCCAGTAGAGAAATGAAGTGGAGGTGAGCTATTACTGGCAACCGCATGGTCGTACTTTATTCTGTTATTATAAAGAATTTAAACCTGCTTGAATGGACTGCGCTCTTTTTTTTTATTTCGCTAAAATGGCCAAATTTTAAAATCCTAAAAACGCCCTATCTATTCACTGACAGTCACTTTTTTCGCTTAAAATCTTATCCCAAATGGGAACACAGCTTGTTCTTCAGAAAACGTTACACAACAGCTTCTATCAATAAATACTGATGTAGGATATCTGTGACAAAATATGTTAGTATAATAGTCCTAGAGGATATCAAATATATATATATAGTCTCGATAAACACTTATCTCTTTAACAACTGTATAGCGTTAATGAATATTCATTAGATCAATTAATAACCTATTAAGCAGGTGGTCATAGAAAAGAACAGATGTATTCCGAAAAGACTTCCGGTGTTCCGAAAGACTACAGAGGTCGTCCAATATATACTGCGTAAACCCTCAGGGGTTTACGCAACAAGGACAACAGATTTTACCGATGTAAGATATTTCTACCCTCGAGATAATTAATCTTTTATATTACCATGAAACGCGAGGTTATATAAAACTTATACCCGTGACTGTTGTAACAAAAGGTCTTACCATTCTGTTGTTTTTGTCAAATTATGAAATACAAGAAGAAGTCCCTTGCTTTTCAATATGCAATATTTGAGTATAGTTGACACAAAAAAGAACATCTCAGGAAGGAAAATTGCGCTTGTTACAGTAAACGGATATCCACAGGATAAATAACATACATGCACAGTAACTGTTGATTACTCGCTTTATCATATAAACAACACTCATGATGATTTTTTATAGAATTTTTTTAAATGGTCTGTGTTTTACATCATCAATAAAATATGTTTTTGATTTAAAGTAAATTAATGATCTTTATAAAAATTCGGACACAGTGCCATTATCTCTTGCATGTTTTCCTACCAAAGGTCGCTTGTTCTCTCCGGGCACTCACGCTACCTCCACCAAGAAAAACTGATAGTCACAAGTACTGAAAGTGGCGTTAAACACCAATCAATCAGTCAATCCTTCTGCACGTCCGTTGTTTCTCTCCGGTGGAAACCTTTTTGCGTAACATCCTCTTTTTATGTTTAATTGATTTGTAGATGCACAATCAGCTTTAATCAGATAAATGACACATTTTTCTGTGTCTATTCTTTAGTTATATAAACCCAAGTCTATTAAGACAAGGTCATTTTTTTCTCCGACTGTTAATGATGTCTTTACTAATCCGTTCCATTGGATGATGGATGTGTACTGATTGATATTTAAGTCTTAAAATACATGATGTTTCATTAGTTGTTATTGGCTTTGAACTAGCTTTCAGTAATTGCGAGTACTCTCAGATCTGTACTTTGTGTCTTTTGTGTTTTTATTAGTTGTTTCTGTGATTTGTATCGATCTGATGAGTTAAAAGACTTTTTCAACTATTTTTATATTTTGTTTAAATGCAGTTCTGTTACACCACTATATCCCATGTTAGGGAGAGTTGGGCACCATCAAACATGTTTAAATGAGTTGTGGCATTGACAATCATACCACATCTTCTTATTTTTATGATGAGTCTTCAACACTTAAAGGACCGGCAGTTTACACTTTTTTAATCAATATTTTCTTCGTATAGATTCATTGAGTAATATTGCACTATCAACACTTTCAAAGATGTATAACGAATTGAAATAGTCAACATTAATAAAGAAATGACTGCGATTCCTGGAGTTGTACTGGAATGTTTACGTTTGATGTTGGTGACTACCAATTTTATACGAAAACACATTTCGCTACCTCTGTTTATTTCTTTATATTATTTAATAAGGTTAAACCATTTAGATTTTATTTGGACGGTATTTTTTGGCGGGCACCAATCACATACCGGACCTTCAAAGAAACGTTTGAAGAAACTAGCAACAAAGGGTCAATTAAGATAAAAGATTGTCCAAATCAATATTAGATGTGGTATGATTGTCAACGAGACAACTATCCAACAGAGTTAAACGTAAGTTGTAATAAGCAATTATAGGCCAATATAAAAGGCCCCGACATGAAAAATGTGAAACAATTCAAAAGAGAAAACTTATGGCCTAATTTATAACAAAACAATTTACGAAAAACAAATTTGACAGAAATGAACCTACGAAAACCACCGTGTTTAATCTGTCTTTCTATTTTTTGTAGTTTAAGTGATTTGTTTTATTTGTCTTAATTTTGATTTTTTTTTAATTGTTTATAATTTGTCGTGTTTTGTCTTGGTTCCAGATATTTTTACTCTTTCAAGTTTGATATTTTTGGCGTCTCATCAGTTTTCTTTGATGGTGACTGATGCAGGTGTATAAGTATGAAAATAATCTGGTTTTTATGCATTCGTCAACATACTCTCTTTTTTTAACTCGTACATGCATGTACCTTTTTTGAATTTAACTCATTTACCAGATAAAAAATCGGCGGAATTTTTAAACAGACGAATACAAATCCATGGATTAGTTTATTCTTTATTCTTTATTCTGTATTACAGTGTATGAGAGATACAAGTGACATTAAAGAATTATCGACAACAGAGCAACGATTTTAGCATTGGCACGGTATTTAGGTACACCGTGGCCAAAATACCGTATCGTTCCCTCCCCAACCCCTTAAATAGAATGAAATTTTAAAAAAGTGCAATTCATTTGGTTTATCGAAAATAAAATATTGAAGATAGAACTAAGCTCTAGAGTGTCGATGAAAATTCCAATGTCTTCCAAAACCAATGTCTTGAATGAAAGCCAATGTCAAGCGTAATAATCAGCATCATTTGAGAGAAGATCTTCCACTGCAGATTGGTGTGATATGATACTGATGTCTGTTCATCGCCCATTTTAATTGACCCTAAATTACATTTGACCTTTTTTGTCCGCAGTTTTACATTTTAGTCCTTTGTCAAGTTTGTAGTTTTCATTGTGATATTGATTTTTGTATAAACATTCCACTAGAGCTTTATCACATTCACAGATTCGCCTTGGACAGTTTTCATTGCGCTTGAATAAAATAGCTGTGCTTTTACTTTTAACCTTTTCGTTTGATCTGTTAAAAAAAAAAATATCTCAATAATAACATCACAACTTATTGCTGGTCCATCAAGATCAAATGACGATGTTTTAGTGAACGATAGTAGGGATGACACAGATGTGTCAAGAATGATTGAGCCGTTTGAGATAAAGGACAAGAGATCCAAATAACATACAGACAAACAAAAGCTGGAGAGCTTTTATAAATTTTATATGACAATAACAAAGAGCATGATGATCGTAGTATGAACGTAGTCGGGTCGTAAGAACAGCGTGATGAGGACGGCATGGGCGTGCTAAGATCGTACTATGGTCTTGAACAGCGTGGTATAGCGTGGTATAAACATGGTATAGTCGTAGTGGAAGCGTGTTTGGGTCGCGGTAAGAACGTGATGGTCGTAGTGAGGTCGTAGTGAAGTCGCTGTGAGATCGTAGCGCAGTCTTACCGACTAGAATCGCGCTTTCGCTACGCTGTCGCTACGATGGTACAGCGACCTTTGCGATCTTACCACGACCTTACTGCGCTCTCACTACGCTTCTACTACGACCTGATTTCGCCACGACCGCACCACGATTGTTTTGAACATGTTCAAAGTTGGCCACGCTCATCATGATCATGAAGACCTCACCACGACCGTACTACGACCTTACTGCGATCTGCATGATCATTTTTTTCACAGATCGTAGTGCGATCGTAGCCTAGTGGGACTGCGGTATTATAGATAATCACATTTAATGTTTTCTTTTTTTTAAATTGGTGTTGTTTTGTTGTTTGGTCATTGGCTATCATATACACGATATTTTTGATTAATTTATAAATACCATGCACGGGCAACAAACTCAAACCAAGCTTTTGGAGGAAACAGTTTGAAACCGGAATTATTATACTTTTTAAAACGAATCTCACTTTTTATTTCTAGCCTGTCCTTTTGTAAATTAGCCCAAATAAAAAGAAGCTGTAGCTTTGTTGTTTTATACGGCTTTGTGAAAGAAACTGAGAAGGAAGCAGGAATGAAAAGGCCAATGCAGTTTACATGTAGTTCATGTCCAGTACGCAATTTAAAAAATATATATTATGTTTGCAATCGCCTGTCGGTTGAATATGGATATTGATTTTCATTTTAAGACAAATAATTTGTACTAAGCTGTTTTTTGGTGTGTGTTTAATTTTGCTTATAACATATCGTCCTAACTTTTCGCCAAACACGCTCTGGGCATCTGTCAACTAGACCCTCTAACTTGACTTATAAATACAGACTGCCGCAACTCCTTGTAAATGAATTGACGGAATTCCCAAAACTTCATCTATAAGACTTTAAGACACAAAGCTGTGCACCTGCTACATTATGTTTTAACTAGGTTTATTTGGGAGGGTTTCACAAAACAAAAGGATGGATTTTAAATGTATAACTATATTTTTGGAGAGGGTAGTCGACACAGGTCAGTGTCCTTTGAAAGCTCGACCTCTCTCTCTCCTCCCAAACAAAAGAGAAAAACAAACAGATCTCCGACTTGATTAGATAATCATCACTAAATAAGTACGTAAACAATATTGATAATCTTTTCTCGAAAACCACATACCGGTAGTAATTTACAATAGTTTTCGATGGCAAACATCGAGGAATATATCAAACCCCATTTTTGTTTATCGCAATGACCACAAGTTTTAAAGAATTAGGAAGTCATCGATTAGTGTTCGTGAATCGTTTTATATTGATCTATAGAATAATTTCAAGGACTTAGTCAGACGCGTATTCACCAATCAAATGTTTCGATATGACATAATTTTGCATTTAATTGGCCAGACACTTATAATACTGTATTATATTTCACTGAATTAACACACCCAAAAGGTGCCTTTTAAATTTCGACTTAATTTCCAGCATTACCTGGCATTGTTTTCCTATAAGATTGATAACAAATATGGACATATGTATGATTGCCAAAGAGACAACTATCCAGTAGAGAAATGAAGTGGAGGTGAGCTATTACTGGCAACCGCATGGTCGTACTTTATTCTGTTATTATAAAGAATTTAAACCTGCTTGAATGGACAACAAGGACAACAGATTTTACCGATGTAAGATATTTCTACCCTCGAGATAATTAATCTTTTAAATTACCATGAAACGTGAGGTTATATAAAACTTATACCCGTGACTGTTGTAACAAAAGGTCTTACCATTCTGTTGTTTTTGTCAAATTATGTTTATCACAAGAAGAAGTCCCTTGCTTTTCAATATGTAATATTTGAGTATAGTTGACACAAAAAGAACATCTCAGGAAGGAAAATTGCGCTTGTTACAGTAAACGGATATCCACAGGTTAAATAACATACATACAAAACTGTGAATTACTCGCTTTATCATATAAACAACACTCGTTATGATTTTTATAGAATCTTTTAAATGGTCTGTGTTTCACATCATCAATAAAATATGTTTCTGATTTAAAGTAAATTAATGATCTTTATAAAAATTCGGACACAGTGTCATTATCTCTTGCATGTTTTCCTACCAAAGGTCGCTTGTTCTCTCCGGGCACTCACGCTACCTCCACCAAGAAAACTGAAAGCCACGACATAGTCTCAAGTACTGAAAGTGGCGTTAAACACCAATCAATCAGTCAATCCTTCTGCACGTCCGTTGTTTCTCTCCGGTGGAAACCTTTTGCGTAACATCCCTTTTATGTTAAACTGATTTGTAGATGCACAATCAGCTTTAATCAGATAAGTGACACATATTTCTGTGTCTATTCTTATATAAACCCAAGTCTATTTAGACAAGGTCATTTTTTCTCCGACTGTTAATGATGTCTTTACTAATCCATGCCGTTGGATGGTGGATGTGTACTGATTGATATTTAAGTCTTAAAATACATGATGTTTCATTAGTTGTTATTGGCTTTGAACTAGCTTTCAGTAACTGCGAGTACTCTCAGGTCTGTACTTTGTGTCTTTTGTGTTTTGTTAGTTGTTTCTGTGATTTGTATCGATCTGATGAGTTAAAAGTCTTTTCAACTATTTTTTATAATTTGTTTAAATGCAGTTCTGTTACACCGCTGTCCCATGTTAGGAGAGTTGGGCACCATCAAACATGTTAAACCAGCCGCAATCTGTATGTGCCTGTTCTAAGTCAAGAGCCTGTAATTACTTTCAAATCATTTGGTCTCTGGTGGAGAGTTGTGGCATTGACATTCATACCACATCTTCTTATTTCTATGCTGAGTGTCCACACACTTTAAGGACCGGCAGTTTACACTTTTTAATCAATAGATTCATTGAGTAATATTGCACTATCAACACTGTCAAAGATGTATAACGAATTGAAATAGTCAACATTAATACAGAAATGACTGCGATTCCTGGAGTTGTACTGAATATTTACGTTTGACGTTGGTGACTACCAATTTTGTACGAAAACACATTTTGCTACCTTTGTTTATTTCTTTGTATTATTGAATAAGGTTAAACCATTTAGATTTTATTTGGACGGTATTTTTGGCGGACACCAATCACATACCGGACCTTCAAAGAAACATTTGAAGAAACTAGTAACAAAGGGTCAATTAAGAAAAAGATTATCCAAATCAATATTAGATGTGGTATGATTGTCAACGAGACAACTATCCAACAGAGTTAAACGTAAGTTGTAATAAGCAATTATAGGCCAACGTACGGCCTTCAAAATTAGAAAAATCCCATACCGTATAATCGTATATAAAAGGCCCCGACATGAAAAATGTGAAACAATTCAAAAGAGAAAACTTATGGCCTAATTTATAACAAAACAATTTACGAAAAACAAATTTGACAGAAATGAACCTACGAAAACCACCGTGTTTAATCTGTCTTTCTATTTTTGTAGTTTAAGTGATTTGGTTTATTTGTCTTTTGATTTTTTTAATTGTTTATAATTTATGTCGTGTTTTGTCTTGGTTCCAAATATTTTTAATCTTTCAAGTTTGATATTTTGGCGTCTCATCAGTTTTCTTTGATGGTGACTGATGCAGGTGTATAAGTATGAAAATAATCTGGTATTTATGCATTCGTTCAACATACTCTCTTTCTTTTTATCTCGTACATGCATGTACCTTATTTGAATTTAACCCATTTACCAGATAAAAAATCGGCGGAATTTTTAAACAGACGAATACAAATCCATGGAGTAGTTTATTCTTTATTCTTTATTCTGTATTACAGTGTATGAGAGATACAAGTGACATTAAAGAATTATCGACAACAGAGCAACGATTTTAGCATTGGCACGGTCTTTTAAGTTCACCGTGGCCAAAATACCGTATCGTTCCCTCCCAACCCATTAAATAGAATGAAATTTTAAAAAGTGCAATTCATTTGGTTTATCGAAAATAAAATATTGAAGATAGAACTAAGCTCTAGAGTGTCGATGAAAATTCCAATGTCTTCCAAAACCAATGTCTTGAATGAAAGCCAATGCGTAATAAGCAGCATCATTTGAGAGAAGATCTTCCACAGCAGATTGGTGTGATATGATACTGATGTCTGTTCATCGCCCATTTTAATTGACCCTAAATTACATTTGCCCTTTTTGTCCGCAGTTTTACATTTTAGTCCTTTGTCAAGTTTGTAGTTTTCATTGTGATATTGATTTTTGTATAAACATTCCACTAGAGCTTTATCACATTCACAGATTCGCCTTGGACAGTTTTCATTGCGCTTGAATAAAATAGCTGTGCTTTTACTTTTAACCTTTTTCGTTTGATCTGTTAAAAAAAAAAATATCTCAATAATAACATTGCATAGATGTTATATATTCTGTAATTTTGATTTGCAGACAATATTGGCGAGACATTTCAAAATTATGTTTTATTTCCACAAAAATTGCAACAACTATAATTGAACGTTCTCTCCATGACAAAGCTACAACAATGTATCTATAGGAAAATAAACTAAAAGCTTGATTTAAGGTGGTACCAAACACCTTGACTAGAATTAATTTGGCTCGTTTAATTTTCATAAAATTTTGACAAAATATTTACTTTGACCCTTTGATAAAAATATAAAAATTCAAAAGAATTGAACCACACACTTTATGGGAAAAATTTCATTGGATACATAGCAGTTTGACAAATACTAATTTTGATCATTGAGAAGCTTAATATTTCCTTAACAAAAGAACGTGATTAAAACGTTCAGCTGATTTTTACAGAGTTATCTCCCTGTAGTGTTATGTACCACCTTAAGTCATAAATTCATGGGTATAGCATACAAACGTTTTTATAAGAAATTGATTTATATAAAGGTACAGGTACAAAAACAGTTATAATTGCCAGCTTTAAGTTGGGTGCAAGAAACTTCAAGCAGAAATGTTGATCAGAGTGATCGGTTTAATTAAGAATTGAAAGCTTTTTTTTGAAATTTAATAGGGGCGAAAATGTGTGTGATATTGAAAAAGCCATATCATATACCTAAAATAAAAGTTTTCACGTGACACGAAGTAATACAGATAAGGGGTTTGATAAAGCATTTGCAACCATGACTGATATGACGGATGGCTGATAAAGAACGTTTGGCATTGGTTGTATTAACTATTAAGTATGTAATAAAGGTTATTATTGGAATTGTGTACTCTTTTTAAAAATCATTTGGAAATATCTATAATAATTGTTTAAGGCCGAATGCATACCTCTAGATGATTTTGTTCTCAGTTAGTCTTTTAGTTTATTTTGTAGTTGTCATAATAAAGGTACACCCTGTATCTCTCCTTAATTTAATATCTGATGCATGTCGATATGTGGTGCAATTCAACCTTCATAACAATTATTTAGCTAAACGAGTAAACTATCGGCTGTCTTCTGCTCAGAAGCACAAAGAGATATAAAATCAACACAATGATGATACATACCAAGACAATTAACTGTTTTATCCACGATGTTCCACGAGTAATGGTTCCATTTTGGTGAGCAGTCCGGAAGGTCTGTTGTTACTTCACCGTAGCAGTCGTCATGTTGTTGACAGCATCTAAAACAGTGTTATCGTTAGAGTTTTATTGCGTTTTCATTTCTTAAGGTTTTGTCTAATGAAGGAACATTTTGTAACGTTCAAGTATGGTGAAAAGCTGTAAAATTATCAAACATATAACTTGTCTGTATTTATTTTAGATTTCTACCACCGGTAACATAGGTGCAATATACAGAAAGGAGATGTTAGCCTTTAAGAGCACATGCCGTCCTAACCTATTTATCTACTGGTATCATTGACGGGTTGTGTTGTTTAAGTACTTAGTTTTACTCTCATTGTTCTGATTAAGTGAACCAACACGAAGAAAATATATTGAATTATTATATAAATATTGCAATTAAGTAACCTATGAATACCAAACTAAATAAGATATAATTTATTTAAGAATTGTGTAGATTGAATGATTTCCGTCGCCTATACTCTAAAGGGTAGTCATAATTACTATACGAATCAAATGTATACACATTTTAACAAATGCTTGTTACAACTTTTTTAAACACGTAATGTATTTACTCATAAAATATTGAATAGGTGGTTTGGTTTTTTAAATTTGTCTGCAATTATCTTAATAAAAATTTAATTTCAATATAGCCAAAACCGTAAAGCATATTAAAACTAGTTAAATGTATCTGATGTTAAATGTTTGAAATTGACATTTCCAATTTAAAAAAAAAATTAATTTCAGCTACCGGTATTTATAAGAAACTAATCTTAATTCTGAGGACTATCGCCCTGAATATAAATGACATGTTTCAGCAAATAACAGTTACTCGGATGTTCCATAACAATACACACTAAACTGAAGACTCAGTAACTCAAATATTCCATGATAATCAACCATATTTTATGGACTCAGCTACTCAGATATTCCACAACAATCAATCCTATTCTGGGAGTACAATTACATATATATATTCTTTAACAACCAACTCCATTCTGAGAACTCAGTTACTCAAATATTCATTAACAATCAATCCTATTCTGAGGACTCTTTTCTATAACAACCAACTCCGTTCTGAGAACTCAAATATTCAATAACAATCAACCGTATTCTGAGGACTCTTTTCTATAACAACCAACTCCGTTCTGAGAACTCAAATATTCCATAAAAATCAACCGTATTCTGAGGACTCAGTTACTCAGATATTCCCTAACAATCAATCATATTCTGAGCACTCAGCTACTCAGATGTTCCATGACAATCTATCCTATTCTGATGACTCAATTACTCAGATATTCTATAACAATCAACCCTATTCTGAGGACTTAGTTTCTCGGATATTCCATAACAATCAACCCTATTCTGAGGCCTTAGTTATAAGTACTCAGATATTCCATAACAGTCAACCTTATTCTGAGGACTCAGATACTCAGATATTCTATAGCAATCAATCCTATTTCCATTCTAGGAACTAAGTTACTCAGACATCCCATAACAATCTACTCTATTTTAAGGACTCAGTCATTTGATATTCCATAACAATCTACTCTATGCTGAAGACTCAAGTTACTCAGATATCCCATAACAATCTACTCTATTTAAAGGACTCGAGTCATTTGATATTCCGTAACAATCTACTCTATGCTGAAGACTCAGTTACTCAGACATCCCATAACAATCTACTCTATTTTAAGGACTCAGTCATTTGATATTCCATAACAATCTACTCTATGCTGAAGACTCAGTTACTCAGATATTCCACATCTTTATTCATTATTCTCTCCTCACCTGTCATCTTTATCCACAGGGGTTCCACTACCTCCCCATCCACAGTAACATCCATATCCGTTGAAATTGAGTGGATCTCTTCCTGTGGTATCTACTATCATCTCGGCTAGCTGGAACAAATCTCGTTTCACTCTCAGCCCTGAAAATAATCGGAAACATCATTCCTGACTCTATCATTTTGAAACAGGATTTTTATCTCTTAGTTTTTCTTTAAATGATGCATTGCTACATTTGTAAGAAACATGAGAGTAAGTATTAGAGAACTTATATTTCTAGTTTACCTTTTTTTTGTACAAACTACTTTAAACAACCTTTGTCAATGCAAGGAGATGGCTTTGAATGGAACGAATAAAATCGGATAAAGAAATCGATGCTTGAACTGGCTGTCAATTCTTTGTTACTTCCAAAGAAAACATTTATTTGTCTAGAAAACCACTCACAAATTGTTTATTTTTTACATTGCAAGCCTCTTCTAAGTTGAACTTACTATAAAGAACATATGGTGTAATACAAATTAGACAACTATCAGCCAAATACCGAAAGGACAGAAGTTTAACATCTTCAGGTTATCATACGGTGAGCAAATGGCAAACTCTATATATTGCAATGAGATAAAACAAAACAAACAAGCCTGGGATAAACAAATGTTGAACAAGTAATCGGATAAAAACAAAGGACTTATCTAGGTTAAAACAATAAATGAAAATTAATTATGACAGACAGACAGCAACCAAGGACCACCTCTTGATTACGGATTCCTGGATTGGGACGGACACATATTGACTGTGACGGAGTTTACCACATTTGTTGAGCTTAACCCTCTTCCTTACCTTTGATAGTGGTGTAATAGTACAACAATAGAGCACACTGTACAAATATGTGGCTAGACTCATCTGATCGGTACTAAGCACAAAAGACAGCTAACAAAATGACAAAAGACACAAATAACTGATCTAAGAGTGCTCGCAGTTACTGAAAGGTAGTACAAATTCCTAATTTCAACAAATAAATAAAGTTAACCATGTTTTCAGTAACCTAAATAATTCAGTCCCTCCCATATGATCGACTCTCCCACTCAGAATGTAGTCATCGTGGAGCAGTGGAATATAACGACTTATATTCGGGTTATGTTAAAGGTATTCGGTAATTCTAATGGATTGAGAAAAGACATCATAAGCAGCCTTAAAAACTTGACTCAGTACAATGGCAAAACACCAATACTGACAGAAGGCAGAAACATATTGATAAGTTTATTATATATGTAAGGTGATTAAAGGAATACTGCGATACTGAGATCCTTGCTATCCTATTTTAGTGTCTATGAAAATTATGTTAAAGGTCTATAAACCAATAAAAAGTTAACCTTATTTACCTTCAACTAAACCAAGAATGACTACAAACAGCGCCACGTGGACAGTCATCATTACTTTCAAAACCTATAAGTAAAAGAAAAATATAGTTAGTTCAAGCACCTGTTACAACTTTAATATGTTGTTTTTAATTGTATCTTCATTTACATGGGGGTATAAAATATGGTGAATTCAAATCAATTCACATCATATGTTGCATCCATTTTATATCAAAGATATTGGAAAGTCTCACTTAAGTCGTCTTTTTCGGTGGGTGGGGTAGACTTTACGTGATGTCCCTTCAAAAGAAAGGATAGAGGATGAGCTCATATAAATAACTGTTGTTGTAAGATCGTATAGAAAAGAGCAAGAATACAATTGATTAAATAAGTGAAATTAAATAGCATTTTCACTTAAAAAATTTAAACACCGAAAAATGAGAAATGTGGGGGAGGCGTTCCATGTCCAAAGCGCCTATGGTTTTCTGTGTTACATGTACTTGTTCAAAATACGCCATTTTAAGTACATGTATGAACATCAGATTGTACAATGGCATTTGAAGCTGTGCTGAGGCGAATTTTGTACAGTTTGATTACACTTAAAACAAGTTTGATATACAGAAATTATTCATTTGTTCAAAGAAGAAAGTTCTAGTATATTAGTAAATACTTACAATATACAAGCAGTTTTATAGAAGGAAATACACAATGTACACACGTTAAAAGATTATGTTTTATTCAATCTTGCTGAAACCGTCTAATCCTATTAAATTTTGATACACGTCACAACCGAAGCTTTAAGTCATCTAAAAATTGAACGTCCTGGTTTGATCATATATGTACACTAAACAATTTGAAGAATTTTAAATGCACAAATAAATATAAACAGGAATAAATATGATTATTCAATTAGTCACACTAACTTTAATTTCTGAAACAATGTGTTTCCGTGTGATAACAGTATAACATGTACAAGTGAACTAACTGTTGTGTAAGATAAAAATGTTACAGATCTGACGACACATTTGCATTTTTAATTATTAATTTACAGTACTGAAGATACATTTGCATTTTTAATTATCAATTTACAGTACTAAAGATACATTTGCATTTTAATTAATCAATTCAAAAAAGAATTTTGCACACTAAGGACATCCTTTTCAACTTTAATTTGCACTTCAATTATAATTATAACAAAAGACTTCCGCGTAAACCGAACTCTTTTTTTTTTTTTTTTATAAATTATGCTTTTGTTTAGTTAATATTGAGTACATAATATTCATACATGTAATGCAATAATACAATAAAAAATGTGCAAATAGTTGTAGCCAGAAGCTAAATCTAGATTCTGTATGAATAACAGTAATGACAATTACATATTGTTTTAATATCTCGGACAGAATGATGTATGTACATTATTAAAAAAAAATGGGTTGTAAGCATAGGACATCCATACATACATGTACCTGAATTGTGAGACAGAGCATTTCGTCAATTTGAAAATGATATATTCGAACATTATAATGAAAATTTTATGATCATATAGTATAGGATATTAAGATAAATAACTTTTATCATTTTGCTCCTGTTAGAATGAAAATAGTCCTACATTTATATAAATATATGTAAGAAAGGTGGCGAAACTCCTTTCCTATTTTTTTTCATGTATAATTGTTTGGTTTTCATTATTTTGATTATTTTATTAACCACTTTATGATTTTACTTTCAAGATTCTTTATTGAAAAAAATAAGAAATTTAACAGATCAGACTAATAACCGTGGAATGATTTATAGAAAACACGATGAACTAAAAGAAAAGTGTTTAACTTATTTTGGGTTTTTCTTTGTGGTGGTGATATAGGGCGGAAAACACTAAATTGGTATTTAATGTATTAAACAAGTATAAAGTTAACTTCTTCGTTTTTTTCTTCGGTCATCGATTTTAAGGTCAATTTTCTCATTAATCTCTTTATATCAAAACACCACTACTTTTCTTATATTAAACCCATACAAGTACAAATCCCATATATGCAGGAATAAGTTGTATATAGCCGATAAAAACAATCATTTATGTTTGCATACTGTTAAACATGACAATGTTCATTGATCCGAATGCTATCCATTACTTGATGTATGGGGGTTACGGTTTTCCTTTTAAAAATGTATTCAAATGGCTACTAAATTAAATTATATTATACTATGATTTAAGGTCTATCATTTTAACAAAATATCATTAACACTTACCATAATTTTGACCTTAATCGGATTTTACATGTTTTGATAAAGACACTTCCTGTTCAATGCTCTTATGACAACGTGCAAAGAAAAACCATTCAAACGTGAACTACCTGGTCAAAGGTACAATATGGCGAACGAAAATATGTCGTTTAAATAATATGACGAATGACGATAATACTGCAGTATTGATCAATACCTTTTTGATTGATTTCATATTTACAAATAAAAAGTGTACATCAAGTAAAAAAATGAATTTGGAAACTAGAGAAGTACTCTTAAATTAATCGATTTCTCGCGGGTCAAAATCAAAATCATAAAACTTCCTTTACCTTGCATGCATGTAAACAGACGAATACTATAGAATTTAGTGAATAAATAAAAAAACTTTGTATCATCGCCCACGGAAATATTTTATCACCGAAGCGGAGAGACAGGACAAAAAATAACTAAGTTAAGATGTTCTACCATTCAATCCATTTCGACGGATTTCATGAGGTTAACACTAATGAAATGATTATCTTATTATTATGTACAAATGTATTTTCCCTTAATTTCTTATGCCAACAAGTATATACATGTACCAAACAAAAACAAGACTGTGCTATACTAGAAAAGTGTGCCTCTAGTACCTGCAAATTTCGAGTTCGATCGTCTTCCGCCTCCCCGTGTTGATAATAAAAATAACCAGTTCAATATAAAATTACACTTAAGGTGAAAAGTTGTAGAATTTTCAAAAAGTTTTATTGCAGATTCAAATACTTTTCAATCACTATTTAAAAAAAATACAATTAAGTATGCCATGTTCATCAAATATTCTGGATCTGTCTCAAGATATATAGTCTAACTACTAGTATTTTGTTATGGTGTTCAGAAATGAGTGAAATTGACGTTATTTTTAATAACAATGTAGACATTTTTCAAAAGGCAAAGTTTTACAGCTTTAGGAATGAACGATAATTGAATTAAATATTTTTGGGAGGTATACTTAATGTAACCATCTATATAAAGTGCTCAGTATTTTTCGTTTGAATGTATGTCTACGCATCCCATTATCATAATACACCTATATATGATATACATACAAACGCTGACAAATGTTTTTTGTGCAAATACAGAAAAAGAAAACTGTTTGACTTATTAATCAAAATGTAATGTTTCCTTGTAAAAAGTAAAATAACAAAAAAACCGAACCCCAAGGAAAATTCAAAACGGAAAGTCCATTATCAAATGGCAAAATCAAAAGCTCAAACACATCAAACAAATGGAAACAACTGTCATATTCCTGACTTTGTACAGGCATTTCCTTATGTAGAATATGGTGGATTAAACCTGGTTTTATAGCTAGCTAAACCTTTCACTTGTATAACAATGTGTGAACAAAACAAACAGACATAATAGAACTGAGATAATAAATCTTGATAAAGGATTGTACAGAAAATTTAGCTATTTGTTATGTACATGTAGCAAGGGATAAATACAGTGTCCTGTTTTTTCTCTTTTTCTTTTCTTAAAGCTATTTTCTTTCAATTTTATACCCATGTTGGATTTAAAAAAAAAATCTTTTCCTTTAAAAATGAGTTTTAGAAAAGTAGGTTATTCATAATGTCAGGACTGAAACACTAAGCTGATGAAACCCTCGGGGACTCGCATCACCAGCAACGGTACCTACCACTGGTAGTAAATGAACATGACCCTTTTTATCACCAAAACACCTCGTGCTGTTAAACTAGATCAAGTCTAACCTGTAAAATTTCATTTTATTAGGCACAATATCAAAGTTAAAAAGATCTATACAATTTCACATTGTTCATGAAAATGTACTTCAAAAGAGAAGTCACCCTTTTAAATTTCAGTCAGACATCTTAACGGTACACTTTTATTTTTGTATATTGAAAATGCAAAGTTTAAAAAAATCAACTATTTGTTTGTTATCGATAGATCGGTTTCCAAAATGTCTATATGCAAAAAAGGAGATGTATGATTGGCAATGATCCACCAGACTTCAAATGAAATGGATCGATGTTAGCAATAATAGGTACCCAAACGGTCTTCAACAATGAGAAAAACTCATAACGTTTAGTCGGTTATTAAAGGCCTCGACATGAAAAAAGTGAAACAATTCAAACGAGAAAACCAAAGGCCTAATGTACAAAAAAACAAGTTACGTTAACAAAATATCATAGACATGAAACAACGACAATCACTAGAATGTTCTTTCCGGAAATATTTTTATAGAAGTATTTAAATGTTTTTAATTAAACGTTTGAAAATTCGTCTCGACAACCAGCAATTCAATAGTTGTAAGTAGTATGACGGCATACACATATATACAATTGTGATATTTAGATAAGAAGAAACATATGTCTTTCAAAAGACAACTTCCCCTTAGTAATCACAATGATGCAATGTTAACAGTTATCATGACAATGTGCCTTCTATAGAATGATTAAATCTTTCTTGATGAGAAATTAAGTATTATACAATTCTAGAACAGTAGAGTATTACCTGAGTACGGATGATATATACATGACTTTTTGTACCATAAGGATTCTATATAGAGAGACCAATCAGTGTATGCCATTTGCAATTCGTGTCTTTCGTACATTGGAAAGCTTCTTAACATGATATCGCCACTCATTATTATTTATAATAGTGATTTAACTCATATTTACAGTTCCGTCATTTGCAAAATGCGAACGCCGCCGTGCATTTTGCCGTAAAATAAACATAAATTGTTTTGATCAATATCATTTCGAAACTATCATTATCTTTTCACTGTCGCATTCATAAAGTTCCTCTTGAAAAAAGTGTTAAAAACAGTTCAGGATTGTCAGTTTTCCTACCGAAAGTCTATGATTCACTCCGGGCATTCCGGCTTCCTCCGCCAATACAAACTGACCGCGACGAAATAGCCAATAGTGCTGAAAATAGCGTTAACCACCAATCAATCAATCATTTCATAGGCGATAACCTTATCAAATCGATATAAATGGTTTAAATGAAAGAAAAACATGGATCCTTACCAAATCCCGTTGGCGATGATACACAGTAGGCGAATGAACAGATGAAAACACTATATAGATAACTGTGCGCCTACTTTGGAGCAAGGAGGATACTTAACAATCTCACACTTTCTTGTAATAACTAGAATATTTTTCAAGTTTTTATTACAAGACTTTCTTCAACATAGGACTCTTTAAATACCAGAAAATTTACACATGATACCAGGAAATCAGATTTAAAATTTTCTTCAAGAACCTTGCTATAATACGTGTCTCATATTAAGACACAATGTATTGACATCAACTTTCAGCATTTTAAAACAAGCTGTCCTTTAAATACATAACTTCAATATTCTTCTTTGATAATTTTTTTTCCAATATTTTTAAAATCTTTTGAACTCTAGTTCAATATTTACTTTAGCAACAATATCATGTGATTGTTACTATAAATATCTTTTCAAATGTATGGCTCCTCTGGAATGTGTACTAGCTTTAGTTAAAAAAAAAACATTAGTCAGTTGAATTTAAACGGTATGTCACATTATATTATTTAATATTTTTTAATACCAAACCAACAACTGAAATTAGTAATTAACAAACAACAAATAATCTATACCATTTCACTTTCATTTTAATTAAGTTCTGTATTCCTATGCTATTGGACATTTTGGATCAGATTATTTCCTTAATATTTAATGGGCACCCCCACATATCTGTACTATTAAAGCACTACGCAATCACATCTTTCGGAACTTTTTGTAGTTCTTTGATAAGGGAGAGGCGAAAGATACCAAAAAAGGCCATTTAAACTCGTAAGTTGAAAACGAACTGACAATGCCATGTCAAAAACGAAAAGACAAACAACAGTACACAGCACACAACATAGACAACTAAAGGCTGAGCCACACGAACCCAACCAAAAAACCGGGGGTAATCTCAGGTGCTTCGGAAGGGTAAGCAGAATTTGGTCCATATGTGGCACCCGTCCTGTTCCTCATGTAAGTACAAACCAAGTGATAAGTCTAATTCGGTAGGTCATATTCAAAGAGGACGGGATTGTGGTAACGACAATTGGAACATATACGTCGTCATCTGTGAAACAGTCATTCCATAATGGACAACCACCTCGTGATGGAGTCCGTAATATTCTCGGAGGTATGATTGCAACTTCACCACTTCGAAATCTTTGTTAAATAGATTTCTTGTTAGCAGCAACCCTCTATGAAAGAAATATCGATAGGACATGCAAGCTCTAGAATATCGTATCAAATGGGAGATATATATTCCATACGCAGGCACTTCTAGAATGTTGCGACATAGAAATGGAAACTTCACAATTGGGAAGCCGAAATCATCTCTTTTATCGTAAAGCTGTGTTTTCAACCGACCCTCATTGTCACTTCCAAGAATGCAAGATATAAGTCATGCTGGTAAAATTTAAAAATTTCTTGTTAAAATGAACAATAACATTTACAACATGTCTATATGACACCTTGCTCACTATTTTTCATTTTCATGTTTAGTGAACAGCGAAAGTTTGATTACAAACCTTATTGGCATATACATTAAAAAGTTGACACCATGATACACTTACTTTGGACTAAGTTTCGTGTTGATGTTACAACAAGTTCAAGGTACATGTAAAACAACACTTTATACATTTGTACGTCTAAGCTCTTTATATCTGATGAACCTTCAGCAGGAACGCTCAAACCCAAACAGTTAAGGTAGTTCAGGGGTATACCGCCATCTTGAATTGTACAATCACGGTAAATAATCGGTCTAGTTCTTTGCCCAAATCTGCAAATTTGGAGACAGATTTTCAATTTATTGGTTACACTGTTTATTTATATAAAGAAAACTTAGTGATTCATTGCATTATCGAAAATGTTTTATCAAATAACAAATATTTGTGTTTTTAGAATCAATTTTTTCAAATAATCCATTTAAGGGAGATAACTCTTTAGTACAAAATTTATACTGGACATATAGGAATTTTTCATTTTTACTTGCAGCAAGAAAAGAGTTCGGTGACACCATTTTTCTTTCCATTTTCATAAAATATATTATAAAACCTATCTTCTAATATTTTATTTCAAAAGTCTGTCTTATAGATTTCTTTTAAGCACAAAAATGTGTTTTTCATGAACAATCTAAGCAAATTTTGGCAATTTTGAACGACTCGTGCCTTAAAAATAGCGCGGTGACCCATACTTTTATTATTTTTTGAAAAAGCATAGTAAAATCTTCATTTTGGCAAAGTATAAGAAAATTCTGTCATTTTTTTTCTATACCCCTGAACTACCTTAAAAGCCAGTGATGTATACATAAGTAGAAGCGTCAGAAGCTATCTGACAAAAGGACACAAAAAATTGAGCAATATTCGGCTCAATTTAACTTTACCTGAGCGGGTTGGAACCTTAGTTTCTTTGTAATTTCTTTATCTACTGGGAGTTTTAGAAATATATGTTAAAAATCATGTCAGGACCGAATCACTGACTACTGAGCCGATGGTGTACTTTAGGTTTCTTTATCAGCTGTCACAAAAGAAGATTACAATTGTGCATGAAATATTTCCCAATTGAAGCATACAACAACAGAAAAACAAAATTGTATTACATATTGCACAACAACATATTCAATAAAATCTGGTTAGATAAAATTTCAATCATCCTATTCCAAAAATCATATCAAAAAGATTATCTAAATCAGTAAATAAGAAATAATTTTCATTGTTTTTTTTTTTATTTAGAGGATGGATGTAAAGGATCGTCGACGTTATTTTATTGTAGGATCAGTATTTTTTGAGATTGTTCTACCACTGTTCAGAACCAGATTAGAAAATGACTACAGAAGTAAAGGTCAGGGATCTTTACAAGCTTTTCTAAGCACCCAACCAGTAATACACATACTGTTTCATCTACGACATAGAAATGCCAGCTGTTGTAAAGACAACCTTAGCTGTTTCAACAAATCAAATTTCCCGTTGATTTACTGTCAGTGGACTCTGCTGTACACTGAGATTCCAGGTCAACCTGGTCACAACTGTCATTGCAAGTTCATAGCAAACCCAGTCCAGCTATGTGAGCTTGATATAACATTAGCAAGTTTAATCTTATTGAACTGCTGCCATCTTCAACCATGTGAAGAAAACGCTGTACGCAAATTACGTCGCTACAAGAATGATTATCTCAGCCACAACACCGAAGGTCAAATTACCGAAACAGAGTATAAAAGCTTATGGACAGATTTGACGAGTTTTGTCCTACAGCTAGATCCAAATAAACAAGATGACCTCATCAGGATAGAGAACAGACCTCTTGATGAAGGACTGTGTATGAGATGCAGTATAGAACTTTTGAACATTCACAAAAAACTGAACGAGGTAAGCATTTTTCCCTCCGGATTAAAGTTGGAAAAAATCAATATTAAAATATTAGTTTTAGCTTTTTACTAAGTGGCTGTATCTTTGACCGGTTCTATATTAGTCTGTTTAATATATTGGTGGGGGTATCCGTCGTCCGTCCGTCCGTCCGTGAATTTCATGGAAACTTTTATATATTCTGTATAATTTATTGTACTAGTGCATCTCCTATGCTCCTTTGTGATCAGAATTGCTGGCGCGTCCTTTACCAAAATATGGACTTTTCTTCAACTTTATATTATAGGGGGAACAGCCCCAAGCAAAAACTGAGTTATTTTTCTCCTCATAAACAGTTGATTAATTTCAATTAAAGGTTATTCATGACATTATGCCATTACCTCCTATTATTTTTTTAATCAGAATGATATCTGGAGTTTTCTATACAGAACATGGACTTTGCTCTTTCATATTATGATCATTACATCCCCATCCACGAGTCCGTCTCTATGACCTGTGTTATTAAACAGGTAGCAGAGGGGTTTATAGAAGTAAGATTTCCTCACATTAATCTACTCTTTATTTTTTCTTTAGTATGAGTTCATGGGTTCCCATAACTAAACATGTTCTTAACCTCTTATAGTTATCCAGTGGGTAATAGGAGCGGATGTATCAATTTTATCGCTTTGTTCTCGGTGCCTCTAGTTGTGTATTTTATCCCTGTTAAAACAGTAACAAATTCCTACAACTACAAGCAGAAGACAGGATGCAAGTTGTGATATCTCTTTTTCACGTAATTGTTTCCATCTAATAATACATTCTTCAAATGCAGGCAGTCTCCCATATAACTTATGTCAATTATTTTCAGGTTCAATGTATATAATTCAATTATCATTTCTTCAAAATGGATATTAGTACTTTTCATTTTGAAGAATGAAGAAAATAAACTCTACATTATTCAAACTATCAGATTGCTGTACCCATATTTTGACAATGTTACCTATTATGTCTGTTTTGTTCACACATCGTTGTAAATATAATGGAATTTGATGCGACTGTCATACAAGTGAGAGGTTTAGCGCTATAAAACCAGGTTCAATCCACCATTTTCTACATTTGAAAATGCCTGTACCAAGTCAGGAATATGACAGTTGTTGTCCATTCGTTTGATGTGTTTTATCATTTGATTTTGCCATTTGATTAGGGACTTTCCGTTTTGAATTTTCCTCGTAGTTCAATATTTTTGTGATTTTACTTATTATTCTAATGTCTTTTGGCCACTCAGGATAATATATTCACAAATGTACACCAAAATAATTTTTATTGGTACCCATATCGTTAACAATGAATATCCAACGTAAAGAAAAATATTATTTTCATTTTGATGTTCTAACAAGGAAATTATTGTTGACAGAGTTTGTTAGTTTCCTGGAATCTGTCAATTTCTATCAGTAGGTCATTTGTTTGCTTCTTAGGATACAGATAGCTTTCTTCCGCAGCCATCGAATGAAACCAATAAAAAGTAGATTCACTCTCTCAGAGAAAGATCAAGAGTATTCTAGACACTGAGTAATGCATACATAGTAATACAAACTGTAAAAACACGTAATAAATAGAAAATAGTCAAATCCATCTTAAGTAAACTTTGCCTGTGGTAGAAATAAAGGATCGAAGGTTTTTTTATTTGCTTCATGTTGTTTTTAGTTGATCTTTAAGATTTTAAAACATACATTTTACAGATGGACACTCGTATGCAAGGAATTGATTCCGCTGTGCAGGTAGGTCTATTGTTTTTAATATGCATATTTGAGTACAGTTTTGATCTATTTCATATTTTTCAGTGTAATTTTTTGTGTGTGAATGTTAACCTTTTTCGAAATATTTGAAGAACTTATAGTTTGTAGGTTTGTGAAAAGCAAATGTGATCCCGAAGATAGGTGAACAAAAACTATATTTCAAAACTCTTAGAAAAGAACCCTTAAAAGCATAGTTTACCTGCTACTGCTAAAAGAAGAATTAACGGAAGAAATAAATAATACAAAACATGCTTTCAATCTATGTAACGTAAAAATTTTACGATGAACGCTAAACAAAATAACGTTAGCTGAAAAGATATGCTAAACGATATGATGATAGCTAAGCAAAACAATGTACGCAAAACTATCGTCTTGAGGCATCGTTTATCGTATGCTTTAAAATAAATATACTGTTGTTCGTAAATGGTTCGTTTATTATCCGTAAAAATATGTTTGGACAATGTTTCGTTTGCGTTCTTACATCGTTCGTACATGATTCAGGCATCATTTGTTTTGTGAACTCTTACTGTCATATTCTTTGTATGTTTGTCTTAAGTTAGCAGCATGTAATTCAGTTATTGGAATTTGTTGTTCGTTTATTGTTTTTACGTAAACTAAGCTTTTGGTTTCTCGTTAAATTGTTCCACATTTTGTCATTAAGTGGACTTTTAAAACTTACTATGGTATGGGTTTTGCTTATTGTTAACGTTAGTAGCGACAGTAGTTCACCGATGTTCACATCTCGTAAATCGATTAGGAAAAGTCATATCAAGTAAAAAAAAATAGTAACTGCGGGAATTGCCTGAACTCCAAAAGGAGCGAAACCGGGTACGTCGACAAGGTTGGTGTTTCTTACATCCATTTCATTTGGTATCTGGCGGATAGTTGTATTATTGGCAATCATATCCCATCTCTTTTTTGTATTTTAAAGTCATTTACACGTACTGGCCATGGAAGATATGTCCAGAAGACTTTTAAATTTCAGGAGTAAAGAAACTATTTGATTCTTTCTGGGAGTATACATAAGAGTACACTTTCTTTAATAACATCAAATATCTGAAGTAAACTTTTCCTGATTATTTCAATTGACTATTTAACAGGAACTATTGAGTTACCACAGAAATGAAATCATTTGCCAGTACTGCAAGAAAAAGTTGATTGAACAAGGTCAGCCTTTTTGCAGTAAATTATAATGACAAACATGCTTCAAAATTTGAATTTACAAATTCTCATTGTATTGATAAATACATTACTGACATGATCATGAATAATCAAAATCATCTGAAAATTTCAACATAACTGTTACATTTACATATAATTATGTTGTAAATTGAATACGAGCAAAAAATGTCGAGAATTTTCCTTATGTGATAAGTATAGTACAAAGTTTATTTCTTTTTTCATAGACATAGATGAAAGCAAAATTAGTCCCTACAAACTTGGACAGAATATCTTTTATCCTCATCATCAGATTAATCTGAAGTCAGAATTCAGTACATTATTGCCAAGAGCGACATTAGATGTCGTTATGATGGATGACGGTAGACTTGTGCTTTGTTCGTGCTTCCAGTTCAGACTACTTATCTGTAACACAGATGGATCAGAGATAGCAGCTATACCAGTCGATGCAGATGGAAGTAGTCTTACTGCTGTCAACAACTCCACAGTGGCAGTTATTGTTAATCAACCGCTCAGTAATCCTAGAATAGAGTTGTATGACATAAACAATAAACACAAAATTAAATCCATATCACTATATGGATTTGAGGATACTTTTGGCATGACAATGATAAATGACAATTTAGTAGTAGGTGCTGATAGGGAACTACTGATAATTGATTATCAGACAGGAGAGATATTAAAGAGTATAGGAACACACTGCCACCCATGGGGAATAACTGTTTCTGGTAACAGAATATTCTTCAGTGAAGAAATGGAAAACAACCTTTACTGGTACAGCTTTACCGATGACAAAATACACACATTAACACTACCATCCATCCCATATCCAATGACTACACTATAAGACGGTAGTCTGTATGTTCTTTGTGAGGATGGATCTGTACAACATGTATCATCCAATGGGAAACAGTTCAAAACTTTGAAAACAAATCAATCCCAAGTTTTCAATTATCCTGGCCGGATACGATACAATTCAAAACAGAAAAAAATGGTAATATATAGTTATCAGTTTGGAATGAAAATACTTCATGAATTATGAAATATGGAACTTGTAGTGATTTTTTCCTCCGAAATTCAAAATGGAATCATTCAATATTAGCATAAACAATGTTTGAATAAGTTCATGTCGCCGTTCAACCTGACAATAAACATCCTCATTAATTTTGACACTGCTGTCGAAGCAGAAGTTTGGTCCTATACCCAAGATTTCTAAAAAAAAATCAAACATATGCAATATTTTTTTTGCTTCTAATGATATTGATATACTCAGTCAGGTAACCATATAAAAAGGGGTTGGATTTTTTTCACTCTGTCAGGATTAATGTCCTTATTGAGACTTTAAGTTTGGGATGACTTTCTTTATAACTACCAAATTCATACCAGAACTATGCAATTCATAATGTAAAGGAAATTTTTATCAACTATTTTTCGGTATTATCTAAACGAAGTTTTGTAATTAAACGACTTAAAATTTTCCCAGCAGTCGAACATGATTCAGTAAGACCTGTAAAAGCAGGCCGGCTATGGGATTATGCAAAAGGGTCGGTTTGAACAGTGGGTCGGTTTATTCAGGTTTCCAGACTGACAGGAAGTTATTTACTCTTGATATAAGATATTATGCATGCAACATTTCTGTCTCACTGTAAACTATAAACTAATAAAAAAAATGGAAAATTTTGTCTCAAATAAAGATTGTGTCGTGATTTACTTTAAACTTTTTTGGCATGAACATGTGTTCTTGGTTTTTTCCTCTTTGCCTTCGCATGATAGTGTTTTCAGTAATGGCTTTTATTGTCATTTGAAATGTTCAAAAAATAAATCATAAACCTTTATTTCTGATAGTCGTGTATGGGAAAACGCCCGGTAGCATCAGTTTCCTGCATGTCACCTTCAGTTATCGTTTCCGAATCCTCTCATTGGTTGAAATATTCAACGAGAGTTTCGTTTCCACTGTCTATTTTATGTTTCCTCCATTGGTTTATCCTATTCAATTTAAATTTGGCAAAGGATTTTGTCTTATACTTGTAATTCGGTATGACATTATTGCATATTTAATTATTACGCGCCTAATCTTGTACTTGCTATAATTCGTAAAGGTTCTACGGCACCCTGTGTATCACCTGCTATTGTTGCAGTTAGTGTAATTTTAATTGCTCAAAACCAAGTCCATTTACCAGCTGAATACAGAAAATGGATAAAAGAAACATTTGCTTCATATCCCATCTCTTGATCACATAGAAGCATCAGTTCAAGTTTCATAAAATTTCATAAAGGTTTGAAAAACTATAGAGGTCTTAAAAACTTTATAGACTCTATTTAAATTGCAAAAACTAAGCCCATCTATCAGCATAAAAACAGAAAATTGAGAAAGAAATATTGTCTAAGTTTAGCACTGGATACTGCACTTTCATCATAAACAAGCTTCTGTCCATGCTTCATAAAATCCCCTGAAAGATTAACAAAGTTATTGGTGTCATAACCAGTTGGTGTTCAACATGGTATTTCCATTTTTGCTAGATAAACAGTCCTATGCAATCATTACAACGTCATTTGTTTTCTATAGAGTTCATTCAACGACAAAAATAAAATTTCTCCAATCATTCGTTGATTAATTTGACTGTACAAAAATAAACTCCTGGTGATAAAACTTGCAAGTAACAATATTGAATAATGAAATATTTTAATGAAAAAGTTCCCATTGAATGAACTTAACAGTACGGAAGGGTATTGGGGCCATTATTTGTATTTATCTTTTTCAAATTGTCGACTTTAATCTTGGAATTATCAACTTTAATCTTGGAATTTCCCACTTTAATCTTGGAATTATCAACATTAATCTTGGAATTATCAACATTTAACTTGGAAATTCCAACTTTAATCTTGTAATTATCAACTTTAATCTTGAAATTCCAACATTTAACTTGAAATACCAACTTTAATTATCAACATTTAACTTGGAAATTCTTAGGTTAAAGAAATCTTGGCATAGAGGTAGAAAAACCTTAAAACTATTCCGAGTAATTCAACATTTTATAAACAGTAAATTTACAGAAAATTAACATATCATTGATATTACGTGTCAACACAAAAGTGCTAACTACTTGGCCGGTGATTCCTCGGGACGAAACATTCACCATTAGTGGCATCGACCCAGTATTTGAAAAAAACCCGCATAATTCTTTGTAAATACTGAATAGGAATGTAAATGGAGTTGTGGATTAAATCAGGTACCTTTACATTAATTGAGTAACATGTCTATGCTTTATAATTTGTTTTTCAAATGCATTACTTTGTAAATTATGGATAAATTTCTAAATCATAAACATGCAACAAAATCAGGGTTCTTCTTCGTCAAAAAGTATCCCCATTATACCACCTAATTTGTTCCATCGTGAAAATGGAAGTAATTGCAGAGATGAAACGCTGTTGGAAATCGATAAATTTATTCAGATGGCACCGTTACGACAGTTCTATTTCAAAAGATAAATGTTTCTTCTAGATATTAAACATCATTTGATACTTTTAAGCCAGTGTTATTAAAGCAGGATTTTCACCTACATTGGAACAGGATTCCTGGGTATCATCTATGTGTCCGGGAAAGCGACAACTATACTTTAAATTATAAACTTTAACAACTGTCATTCAAACGAGCGGTTGAACTAGCTACAAAACCAGGTTTTCCTCGGAAAATGCCTGTACCAAGTCAGGAATACATGTATGACAGTTGTATTTCACTCGATCCGTTGGTTGATGGCGTTGTTTGATTTTGTCGTTTTCATGGACTTCTCCTTTTTAATTTACTTTGGTTTTTGGTATTTTTGTTATACCTTTTACTTAACTATCTGACCTGTCTGTGGTATAGAAATATGATCATTTCTCAGCTTTACTGTCCGGCAGTAAAACCCTTCCTAAAGTTGGCCACGTACGTTCGGAATGGGGGAATAAGATGCTAACAAAACAAAATGTGTTGAAAAAAATATACAAACAAGGTACATGTACATAATCATATTTCAGTGAATTTGTAAAAATTCATGATATTACAATTTAAATCATTAAAATAATAAAAAGAAATATTTTATTACTTCACTGGTTTAATCAAGAGAATTAAGAAAAATATATAAACTTGTGTTTACTGCCAATCTGGATGTTATTTATAATCTGGGCTTGATTTCTTAAGATGTTATTAAACACTGCGTCACTGAGAATATGGTAAACCTTAATAAAGTGGATTAACAAAAAATCTAACAAAAAAGTTCAGCAAGTACAATTTTCATATAATTTCGTTTGTCCAAGGGCCATAGTTCAACAAAGTATGTCAAATGTGACGTAACAAAAACTCGAACTGGAACTGTACGTCTTCGTTAAACACTAACGTACCAAAAATCAATATAACTGAATTGTCTGGTTTTTTTTATCAGTAGAACGGAAGGGCAGACATTGGTCACACTATATACCCGGCGACATAATTGCTAGGAATACAACAGCAATTACAATAAAAACAGTTTAAGCATAAAATCCAGTGATAGTTTTTTGATGAAGAACCATAAACAAACAAAGACAGGAATGTGACTATTACAAAAAGAAAGAAAAACGTGTAAATTTTCATATATGGATACCAAGCTTCAACTTCCGTTGGCGAAGATACCTTTTGTGGTCTTTTATCCTTTTTTTTTTAATTTTCCTTTAGTTATTTAGTTTATTTGCTTGATCCACATTATGATCATTCTCGAAAAAAGGCTCATTCAATTAAGCAGTTTAGTCGAAGTTGTTTTATTTCAATGTATTCAGAAACTTGTGTTAAATATATAAAAGCCATAATCTAAATATTATCATGTAAAGCTTCTTTTTTTCGTTTCTTGTTTTATTTGAGCCTACACATATTTGATATCATAGCAAAAAAAAAAAATTTAATAAAGTCTTGTAACCGGAATTCAAAGTCTTTAAACCTAATTATTTAGATTAATCAAAATCCTGACCAGGGATTCGGAACGTACATTTTGATAATGAAATATTGTACTTTTTTTTTCAATAAATATCAAGCCAATCATATAACGTGGTTTTCATCTAGATTAATGAACAAGGAAGTTATGTGGTGTCTGTAAGAATATTGCAAAAAGGTGAATTTCCACGTCTCGTTCATTACAAGGCAGAATTTTGTTATCAGAAGATTGTCAAACAACAAACAAAATTATATCAAACATTTTTTATGAAGTTGGTCATTCTATTGATATTTGTAATGTTTATTTGATCTTTTAGTCTTAGTCATTCCCTCAGAAGTCAGTAATTTTCCTCTATAAAAGAGTGAAGCCAGTAATCCCAATAAACGGCTCTGTAAGGGTGCATTTTTTAAACTGCAATTGTTTTGGTAAATCTAATGTGTATGTACATGTATTGCTAAATGTATTATTTTTGAAAGTATAATAATAAAATTGTATATTTACTTCATATTAGTCAATACATCAGACTGAAATAGGAACAGATTTCATTTTGGTTCATTTATCTAGAAATGTGTCACCTTTTTTTTTTTTTTCACTTTTTTCATTATTTTATATGTGGCGCCACGCCTCTCCCATTGAAGTTTTGGTTAAAAGTAAAGAATATGGTATATTAAAAATAATACAGCTAAGATATTTGTTGGAGAGGGGAGGCGCCAATGTTAATTTTTCAGAAAAATGTCATATATTTTGATAAATTGTGTAAAAAATAATGGTTTTAACCAAATTCGCCAACATTTATGACGTCACAAATAGAGCACTAATGACGCAACTGATGCAATCTGTTTTTAAATGAAACAGGTGACCATTTTAACATATGTCTTCATCAAAGTTTCACAACATTATCGCTTTTCAGGGCCAAATAATGAGTTACTTTAGTTATTGGTTCGTTTTGTGATTACTATAAAGGAGGAGAGGATATTAAAGGGTCAATCAAAAACCACAAGTCAAAAATGACAAATAGTACAATGTCCAAACATAAAAACTAAAAGACAAAGATCAGCCTACAAAACTATTGAAAGTTCCAAGTGAAGACTATGACAATCAATCGTTTGTTGTTACACCACTCTTCCCCTAAACCAAAGTAGCAAGTTCATGTAGATTAATATGATTTTGAAATTTATATATATAATATTTCGTACATAAACGACAATGCATCATACGCCTCTAAAGGCTGGTTGGTATAGATATGCATGTTTATTGACTACATACATATGTTTAAAAATGTAATATATTGTATTTCATGTACATGCACCAAGTTGTACTTATAAATAGAAATATCTATCTAACTATATGGAACATTGATTTAATTTATGGATTTACCTACAACTATTTATTTCTTACTATCAATCTTAGGTTTATCAATAATTACACAATTATATCCAGATAGGTTGGTGGCATAAAAAAATAAGCATGTTTAAACAGTAAATATGATTCACAAAGTTCAACATTGATACTTATGCAGGTGTTGAATCAATCCTCCTTTAAGTGGCAATGGCTTATTGAGGAATTAAAAAGTAAGCTGCATACTTTTTTATGATAAAATTAATTGCAATTAATAAATTTGAATTATTTGAATTCTTAATTTTTGCTTGATTCTATGAATTCTGGATAGACAGTTTCAGTATCTTTTTAAAATTATTCAATAAGCAAATATTATGAAAAAGTCAAATTCATCTTAAATTTTCATTCTGCAATGTTCACAAATTTTATTCTCTCAATTTCGTAGAAATGGTCACTTATCCGTACTTCACGATTTTCAAAATTGTTTTGAAATATAATTATGTTTGTCGATTTCATATTTCAGAAGGATGAAACTGAATCAAAGTGTATATCATATATTACTCCGCCGGCAATGTTTACTCAAATTACTGATAGAAGATCTATATAATACATATAATATACAAATATCTTAATTTGATGAATTATCTGTGGATACTTATGTTTAGAAGCTGTATATGAGGGTCTGGATAGGGAGTCTTCATTTCTATATTCTTTAATCTTATAGACCATTATTCTTTCTATTTTGTTTTTTTTTTTATTTTAAGCACCCCATTATTCTTTACACTTGCCTGTTTTTCTCTATTCTTTATTTCATTTGCCTTTTTCTCCAGACCTATTTCCCACATTATTCTCTTTTCAGTAAACACCTCTCAGACCCTCGTATCTTTCAAATTGACTTCAAGATGTTTTTGATCCTTTTTCAATTTGTAGGCAGCAAATTAATGTAAAATATTTGTTTTCTGGACTCTAAAACGCTTTTGGTCATACGTTTATCATTATATTTCAAAGTAAAAGACCTTATTATACGTAGTAAAGACTTTCTGATTAAAATAGTTCGTTTGAGTCAAAGTAATAACATCTCTAACCAAGCCCCTGGCATGACAAATTAAAACTCGTTTCTATGACATTTCGTGTCCAATTAATGAAATAATGAGAAGCCAATAAAATAACAAGAAGTCGCCAAAGGATTATGGTTTACGGTACATTTTATCCAATATTTTAGAGACCGAAGCACGATTTTCTTTGAATTAAAAAAGACTGCGATAAGAATTCTTCTCTGTGTGTAAAAGATGCTGGTCAAGCATTATTAACAATTCAATCAGATTACAATCAGATGTTTGCTTGGCACAGTATAGCATACCATAAATGGGACATAAATGGGACACTTTGAAATATTAAACTTGAAAACAGTGAATTTTTTAATGTAAAACTTATTTTTTGGGGGAGGGGCGGATTTGTGGCCTGACTCTTAGTCCGTTCGTCTTCGACTAACGGTTATTGATTTCTCACTTTATATGTTCTATCTTTGTTTTATTATCCCGTTCCAAATATTAAGGTATTATCATACCGTTCTTCATGTCTATCAACTCCAAGCTCCATCTGATTATTGAATTTAAGTTTGACATATATTCAGTTCCTTCGTTCTACTTTATATTTGCAAAAAAAAAATGTATCTTTGAAATAACATGCATACATATGAAATTTCTACGAAATAGAAGTATATATAATAATAGCTTCTTGGTATATATGAGAAAAAACCGTCATCTTGTTACATGTAATCATACCATATTATATTCAGATTTCAGTTCTTTCGATGTTCTTCTTCCTGTTTGTTGAAAAATTACATCCTTAAAAGCCATACACACATATCGGTGATATAATAAGTGAGCAATACCTTACATGTCATCTTGTTTACTCTGATATGACAATCCTGTTACGGTAACAACGGGTGCTCTGTAATAAACGTACTTAGATATAACTTACCTAAGTAACTCTTGCCTGAATATTAGAACTTATATATGTATGTCTTTACTACTCTTTATTGCTATGGTGTCTTTGTTCCTAATCGAACTAAAAATAATAAATCTGCAAATTCTTAATATTTTCCTGCTCAACACAATTCTTTATTGTAAATATTTTTAAATAAATACGGAATGTGTCCATGGGACACAAACGATGCCCCCGCTTGCATATAATGTTATAAAGAGACATAACTCAAGAACGGTAAAAGTGATACTACCCAAATTTTTACTTGATTTGAGTTTTGTGGTAATAAGCATTGTGTATAAGTTTCATAACATTTGGTTGAGGCAAACTTAAGTTAGAGAATGGAAACGAAAAATTCAACATTTTTTCCATTTGTAAAGGGTCATAACTCTAGAAACTAAAAAGTGACGCCACCCAAATTCAAACCTGATCCGTTTTTTGTTGTAATAAGCATTGTGTATGGGTTTCATAATATTTGGTTTAGGCAAACTAAAGTTATAGAACGGAAACCAATTTTGGGACGTACGGACGGATGGGTACAACTTAAAGCCCCCTTCCGCTACGGAGGGGCATACAAATCTAGAATCTGCATGCCTGTAAAGAATTTTCTCGGTTTGTTCCATGAAAACTAGGGTATCTACAAATGCTGTACTAAAACGTTACTTCACAATTTTGTTGTAACTTCAGTATAAAGATTAGCCATTAATTTTAAAACAAACTAAATGTCCATGAATGGCTTTTATTGTGATGGGTAAATACAGCACACCAATGCACAATTATTTAACTTAAAGATTACACATGAACGACAATCTGGACTCGGGGAGGGTTTTTTTCTGTATTCTTTGCTTTTATTCTTTTTTTTTTGTTTTTGTCCGCTTTTCTCTCTTCTGCAATGTTTTTGCTAATTTTCACTATTCTTCGTTGTTGGGTCGATTATTATCTATTCTGTAAACCCCATCCACATCTTCATAAATGTTGCATGGTTTAAGGGTTATTTGTTTCATACTTTTTGTGAATTGCAATAAAAAAGCAAATTCATATAAAATCTTTAATAAAAAAACAACGATACAAGAATTATTTGTAAATTTTAACCCTAGCCACTACAGTTTTTCTAAATAAACACTTCTGTCTCTTTAAGATTTTCCTTATCTAATGCCCAAGGCTGAATTTCACCTCTGGCTATACAACAATATATAATAGCACCAAGTACATAAAATGCTGCTGTGACATAAAATACGTTTCTCCATTCTTCAGAGGTATCCTAGAATACAAAAATATTTTAATGCAATTTTAATACAATAATTTTTCGTGACTTAATTTATCGTCAAATTGGCATGTCCTAACTAAGGAGTGAGCCGCCAATTACCAAAACTGCATTTGCGACCATTAATTTAAATCCCAAAAATTGACGGTGACAATTCTTCAACTACAGTACTGCAACAGGTCAGCTACGGATCCCTTAAGAGTTTTTTTCAGATTTCGGCATCTGTTTTAAGTCCTCAATTCAACTGGACATGGCTGTATTCAAACATCCTGCACATGTTTTACTTTCAGATTGGTCAATCGACAAGTCCTGGAATGATCACATATCTATATCTACGTCACCCAATTAGAGCTTAAACATATTGAAAGGAAACACCACACAGAAAAGACAGTTAACACAACATGATACCAACCAAAACCGCAGTAAATGTCTGTATATTTCACCTTAACCAGAACATCAATCCAAATATGGAAGACTTGGTGGTCGAGTGATCACAGTAGAATTCTACAGTGATCCCTGGCCTATCAATGAGTTGTGATTCGAACTCTGTTCATGGCGAGGTGCATTCGATTCTGATCTTAATTGACTATAGGATTGCCAGTTGACCTGCCGATGATCGGTTGTTCTCTACGGGCACATTAGATTCCTTAACCAATAAAAACTTTCCGTCAAGATATTATAGCCTAGTTTGTTAAAAAAAGTTGTTTAACACAAACAACCAATCACAAGGAAGACTTACGTTTGGGGTCAGTTCACCAGCAATTACAGGTGCAACCATACCAGGTATAGTTGCAATAGTATTAGTTATACCATACAATATGCCTCCATATCTGAAATATAATATATGTTCACATTTTATACAATTAAATTGACAGAGAAACGTTATCTACCAAGCCTAACTATGATTAATCTCTTTTTAACCATCAGAAAATATTGTTTAATAATTGTTTTTCTATTCTAATGACAAAGTATCGTTTAACACACATCATCGTCCTTTAGACCAGTCACCAAACAATTATCAAATGAAAAATATACATTTATAAAAGTTCATCGTACATGCACCGGAAGGAATTAACTTCTATTTTATATTTTTAGTGGATTTTATATTTGTGGCATACTAGTACGAGAAAATTCAATTGTGCACTTACTTAGGAGCGATGTCTATATGATTAACAGCATAACCTGCCCGCTCAAAACCAGTAAATAATAATGCTAAACATAAAAACACTACGGCAAGTCCTCGTTTCTCACATTCTACAAAACCCGTTGCTATTAGAAATATCCCTGCTCCAATAAATGCTGAAAAACATTTTTTAAATCTGAATTCATTTGGCATATTGCCTAGAAGAAATACAATAAAAAAATTATAGTTTAAAAAACACTTTTATGAAATTTAATTTGTATAATTAAGTGCCAATCTGTGTAAGAATCAGGCAATGGTGAAAACATGCAAACAAAACCCGCTCTAGTTTACATTAATTTAAGTTCAAAATGTATAATGGTCCATGAATATAACCCTCGTTTTCTTTTCCTGTTCTGGTATTTCAAGATATAATTTGGTTGAAATGCACTAGAAATTAACAATTAAGGGGAGCTAACTCCGTAATTTGCTATCATTCTAACCGAAAGTTATTTAGAAATTTCTCGAATTACCAACCACGCAGAAACGAAAAACCTACCATTTCTAACTCAGGATGAGGGTAACTTCAAAATAGGATACTTAGTTAGGTCGGTGGGTTTTTCGGCCATATTTTGATATTCTTCTAAATTACCTGATCCTTACAAAGACAAGCACTTTATATAATATGCCTTCCATTCCCATTCTCACATATATTAACATCGTAATGTATGTTGCCGGTACTGGTCTATATATAAACACAACTCCGGCTGTCTACGATTTTGGATATGCATGTTAGCTTTTTGATATGTAATCAGCAAGGTGGTACGTTAGCATGAATGAATATACTAGTATTGGTGTCTCCAATATTTGAAAATCGTTTAAAGACAGTAGTAGTTCAGATGAATGACAAATCCATTCAATGTATTATCTACAAATGCTGTACTAAAACGTTACTTCACAATTTTGTTGTAACTTCAGTATAAAGATTAGCCATTAATTTTAAAACAAACTAAATGTCCATGAATGGCTTTTATTGTGATGGGTAAATACAGCACACCAATGCACAATTATTTAACTTAAAGATTACACATGAACGACAATCTGGACTCGGGGAGGGTTTTTTTCTGTATTCTTTGCTTTTATTCTTTTTTTTTTGTTTTTGTCCGCTTTTCTCTCTTCTGCAATGTTTTTGCTAATTTTCACTATTCTTCGTTGTTGGGTCGATTATTATCTATTCGGTAAACCCCATCCACATCTTCATAAATGTTGCATGGTTTAAGGGTTATTTGTTTCATACTTTTGTGAATTGCAATAAAAGCAAATTCATATAAAATCTTTAATAAAAAAACAACGATACAAGAATTATTTGTAAATTTTAACCCTAGCCACTACAGTTTTTCTAAATAAACACTTCTGTCTCTTTAAGATTTTCCTTATCTAATGCCCAAGGCTGAATTTCACCTCTGGCTATACAACAATATATAATAGCACCAAGTACATAAAATGCTGCTGTGACATAAAATACGTTTCTCCATTCTTCAGAGGTATCCTAGAATACAAAAAAATATTTTAATGCAATTTTAATACAATAATTTTTTCGTGACTTAATTTATCGTCAAATTGGCAATTACCAAAACTGCATTTGCGACCATTAATTTAAATCCCAAAAATTGACGGTGACAATTCTTCAACTACAGTACTGCAACAGGTCAGCTACGGATCCCTTAAGAGTTTTTTTTTCAGATTTCGGCATCTGTTTTAAGTCCTCAATTCAACTGGACATGGCTGTATTCAAACATCCTGCACATGTTTTACTTTCAGATTGGTCAATCGACAAGTCCTGGAATGATCACATATCTATATCTACGTCACCCAATTAGAGCTTAAACATATTGAAAGGTAAACACCACACAGAAAAGACAGTTAACACAACATGATACCAACCAAAACCGCAGTAAATGTCTGTATATTTCACCTTAACCAGAACATCAATCCAAATATGGAAGACTTGGTGGTCGAGTGATCACAGTAGAATTCTACAGTGATCCCTGGCCTATCAATGAGTTGTGATTCGAACTCTGTTCATGGCGAGGTGCATTCGATTCTGATCTTAATTGACTATAGGATTGCCAGTTGACCTGCCGATAATCGGTTGTTCTCTACGGGCACATTGGATTCCTTAACCAATAAAAACTTTCCGTCAAGATATTATAGCCTAGTTTGTTAAAAAAAGTTGTTTAACACAAACAACCAATCACAAGGAAGACTTACGTTTGGGGTCAGTTCACCAGCTATTACAGGTGCAACCATACCAGGTATAGTTGCAATAGTATTAGTTATACCATACAATATGCCTCCATATCTGAAATATAATATATGTTCACATTTTATACAATTAAATAGACCGAGAAACGTTATCTACCAAGCCTAACTATGATTAATCTCTTTTTAATCATCAGAAAATATTGTTTAATAATTGTTTTTCTATTCTAATGACAAAGTATCGTTTAACACACATCATCGTCCTTTAGACCAGTCACCAAACAATTATCAAATGAAAAATATACATTTATAAAAGTTCATCGTACATGCACCGGAAGGAATTAACTTCTATTTTATATTTTTAGTGGATTTTATATTTGTGGCATACTAGTACGAGAAAATTCAATTGTGCACTTACTTTGGAGCGATGTCTATATGATTAACAGCATAACCTGCCCGCTCAAAACCAGTAAATAATAATGCTAAACATAAAACACTACGGCAAGTCCTCGTTTCTCACATTCTACAAAACCCGTTGCTATTAGAAATATCCCTGCTCCAATAAATGCTGAAAAACATTTTTAAATCTGAATTCATTTGGCATATTGCCTAGAAGAAATACAATAAAAAAATTATAGTTTAAAAAACACTTTTATGAAATTTAATTTGTATAATTAAGTGCCAATCTGTGTAAGAATCAGGCAATGGTGAAAACATGCAAACAAAAACCCGCTCTAGTTTACATTAATTTAAGTTCAAAATGTATAATGGTCCATGAATATAACCCTCGTTTTCTTTTCCTGTTCTGGTATTTCAAGATATAATTTGGTTGAAATGCACTAGAAATTAACAATTAAGGGGAGCTAACTCCGTAATTTGCTATCATTCTAACCGAAAGTTATTTAGAAATTTCTCGAATAACCAGACATGCAGAAACGAAAAACCTACCATTTCTAACTCAGGGTGAGCGTAACTTTAAAATAGGATACTTAGTTAGGTCGGTGGGTTTTTTCCGGCCATATTTTGATATTCTTCTAAATTACCTGGTCCTTACAAAGACAGGCACTTTATATAATATGCCTTCCATTCCCATTTTCACATATATTAACATCGTAATGTATGTTGCCGGTACTGGTCTATATATAAACACAACTCCGGCTGTCTACGATTTTGGATATGCATGTTAGCTTTTTGATATGTAATCAACAAGGTGGTATGTTAGCATGAATGAATATACTAGTATTGGTGTCTCCAATATTTGAAAATCGTTTAAAGCACAATGTAGTTCAGATGAATGACAAATCCATTCAATGTATAAGAAAGGTTAAATATAAAGAGGATTGAAATTATTCCTGCAGTTCATTGATGAAGGCCATGGTAACCAAAATGTTTATACATGTATAAATCCATTTCATGACGTCACTAGTATGATTCCTATATATACACAGGTGACATAGTTCTGTAAACCACTGGTTTGCGCTAACCCAGTTTTAATTAGCGTGGGGCGTTTGTCTTCCTGCTGACAGCGTTCCGGTGTACTAGCACTTAAAAGTCCCGCAATAACAGTAGGCTAGCACAAAGCAGTCAAAGTTATACACACACCTTTGGTTTTCTTTTATTTCCTTTTCTTTTATTTTACTTATTCCTTTTTTTATGTATTTATAAAACCTTATACTAATTAATTTTCTTAAATTCACATACACATATTTAGGCCTATTTGGGCTTATACAAAATATTTTGGCTACTAAATTCACATTCACAATTCGGCATATCAAATTTCTCCTATCTTTACTTGGCTGCTGGTGTACCATGACAACGTTGCTGCCGCTCATAGTCGTTTGCTTGGCCTTTTCCTTCTGTTCTGGCTTTTGGTGGCTCCTAATTTTATTTTTATATTATTTTTTTTTTGTTCCTTCTTAAAATTTTCCATTGTTATTTTCTTTTATTTATTTAAGTTCTATTAATTTTTATATTTTATTTTATTCATCAATTCATTTATTTTATTTTATTTATCAAATTATTGTTCATTTTACATTTTATTCATGTTATGTTTTTCTTTTGTCACTCAAAATTATATCAATTACAATAAGGTAAACTAAATTATTTAAATGCCCAAAAAGGCGCAAGCCAGGGCCGACCGTGCAAGACCGTGGGTAGTCAAAGTCGTTAAAACCTCCCCTCGTCGTCGTCGTCGTCGTCGTCTGTAAACCAATGAAGCTGAATCATTCCAGTGACACAGGATATTTGAAAACTAAGCAAAGGGCAATACAATGTTTAATTGATATTTTTCTATTCGTTAAACATTTTTCTGCAAATCATTGTTTGTTTGTTTGTTTGTGTTTAACGCCATGACCAGATCCTTGGCTTTACAATGGCGGTCAGTTTCAATAGTCCGAGGAAGCTGGAGAACTTGGAGAGAACCACTAACCTTGGACAGGCAAATGGCAATCCTTGTAAATGAAGATCGATGTCAAACACACCTCGCCACGATCGCGGTTCGAACTTACATCAGAGTTGACACAATAGTGATAAATTAAGATGAAATACCTAGACAACTCGGCCACTGACGATCGGTAAATATTGTCAATCCTTAATTATTGCTGGCGTTCTTTATATAATCTTATATCCTATCATGACATTAAGCTTTGAAATCTAGCTTCTACTATAGATAGAACTCCTGTTATTTAAAGAATATTCGTCACAACCAATGAAATTTGCTTCAGAAGTTTTACATTCATCGTCGTTTACGAGACAGATGTATATTTAGATTGATAATCCGATGCTAAACCTACCTGCCGTCTGAAAAGATCGTCTAGTTTGTGTTGTTGTTAGAATTTTTCTACTTCTTAAGAAATCAGCTATATGTGCTGTTGCAAAGGCCATGAAGGCAGCACATATATAAGGTATTGCAGATAGTGCACCATTCTGCAATATAATAGAATCTTTCTATGTCAAATATGAAAACTAATTGTAATACAAACAGGAATTTTCGCGCTGTTGTAATAAGCATTGTACCCACTCGTAATTCAAAGTATTAGAAAATAAGAAGTAGGTATCTAACAGATCCGAAAAGCACTGGAACATTTCCATTTATCACTGCCAAGCTGCTGACAAAATATGAAGCCATATTGTTCAGTAGTACTTGAGAAAAGTGAGACAACACATTTAAGTTCATTCAGTATATTGAAAGTATCTTTAAACAGGAGAAGGTATCTGAACGATCTGAAAAGTGGTCACATATAAAATCTCATCACTGATAAGTTTTGACCAAATATGTAGTCATTCTGCTCAATATTACCATAGAAAACGCGAAGGAATTTTGTTTTGGACGAACAGACCGAGAGACGAACGGACGGACAAGGTGAATAATCGGTTGTTCTCTACGGGCACATTGGATTCCTTAACCAATAAAAACTTTCCGTCAAGATATTATAGCCTAGTTTGTTAAAAAGTTGTTTAACACAAACAACCAATCACAAGGAAGACTTACGTTTGGGGTCAGTTCACCAGCTATTACAGGTGCAACCATACCAGGTATAGTTGCAATAGTATTAGTTATACCATACAATATGCCTCCATATCTGAAATATAATATATGTTCACATTTTATACAATTAAATAGACCGAGAAACGTTATCTACCAAGCCTAACTATGATTAATCTCTTTTTAATCATCAGAAAATATTGTTTAATAATTGTTTTTCTATTCTAATGACAAAGTATCGTTTAACACACATCATCGTCCTTTAGACCAGTCACCAAACAATTATCAAATGAAAAATATACATTTATAAAAGTTCATCGTACATGCACCGGAAGGAATTAACTTCTATTTTATATTTTTAGTGGATTTTATATTTGTGGCATACTAGTACGAGAAAATTCAATTGTGCACTTACTTTGGAGCGATGTCTATATGATTAACAGCATAACCTGCCCGCTCAAAACCAGTAAATAATAATGCTAAACATAAAACACTACGGCAAGTCCTCGTTTCTCACATTCTACAAAACCCGTTGCTATTAGAAATATCCCTGCTCCAATAAATGCTGAAAAAAATAATTTAAAATTTGAATTCATTTGGCATATTGCCTAGAAGAAATCCAATCAAAAAATTATAGTTTAAAAAACACTTTTATGAAATTTAATTTGTATAATTAAGTAATCTGTGTATGAAAACATGCAAACAAAAACCCGCTCTAGTTTACATTAATTTAAGCTCAAAATGTATAATGGTCCATGAATATAACCTTCGTTTTCTTTTCCTGTTCTGGTATTTCAAGATATAATTTGGTTGAAATGCACTAGAAATTAACAATTAAGGGGAGCTAACTCCGTAATTTGCTATCATTCTAACCGAAAGTTATTTAGAAATTTCTCGAATTACCAACCACGCAGAAACGAAAAACCTACCATTTCTAACTCAGGATGAGGGTAACTTCAAAATAGGATCCTTAGTTAGGTCGGTGGGTTTTTTCGGCCATATTTTGATATTCTTCTAAATTACCTGATCCTTACAAAGACAAGCACTTTATATAATATGCCTTCCATTCCCATTCTCACATATATTAACATCGTAATGTATGTTGCCGGTACTGGTCTATATATAAACACAACTCCGGCTGTCTACGATTTTGGATATGCATGTTAGCTTTTGATATGTAATCAGCAAGGTGGTACGTTAGCATGAATGAATATACTAGTATTGGTGTCTCCAATATTTGAAAATCGTTTAAAGACAGTAGTAGTTCAGATGAATGACAAATCCATTCAATGTATAAGAAAGGTTAAATATAAAGAGGATTGAAATTATTCCTGCATTTTATTGATGAAGGCCATGGTAACCAAAATGTTTATACATGTATAAATCCATTTCGTGACGTCACTAGTATGATTCCTATATATACACAGGTGACATAGTTCTGTAAACCACTGGTTTGCGCTAACCCAGTTTTAATTAGCGTGGAGCGTTTGTCTTCCTGCGGACAGCGTTCCGGTGTACTAGCACTTTAAAGTCCTGCAATAACAGTAGGCTAGCACAAAGCAGTCAAAATTATACACACACCCTTTGGTTTTCTTTTATTTCCTTTTCTTTTATTTTACTTATTCCTTTTTTTATGTATTTATAAAACCTTATACTAATTAATTTTCTTAAATTCACATACACATATTTAGGCCTATTTGGGTTTATACAAAATATTTTGGCTACTAAATTCACATACACAATTTGGCATATCAAATTTCTCCTATCTTTACTTGGCTGCTGGTGTACCATGACAACGTTGCTGCCGCTCATAGTCGTTTGGTTGGCCTTTTCCTTCTGTTCTGGCTTTTGGTGGCTCTAATTTTATTTTTATATTATTTTTTTTTTGTTCCTTCTTAAAATTTTCCATTGTTATTTTCTTTTATTTATTTAAGTTCTATTAATTTTTATATTTTATTTTATTCATCAATTCATTTATTTTATTTTATTTATCAAATTATTGTTCATTTTACATTTTATTCATGTTATGTTTTTCTTTTGTCACTCAAAATTATATCAATTACAATAAGGTAAACTAAATTATTTAAATGCCCAAAAGGCGCAAGCCAGGGCTGACCGCGCAAGACCCTCATGGGTAGTCAAGGTCGTTAAACCCCGTCGTCGTCTGTAAACCAATGAAGCTGAATCATTCCAGTGACATAGGATATTTGAAAACTAAGCAAAGGGCAATACAATGTTTAATTGATATTTTTCTATTCGTTAAACATTTTTCTGCAAATCATTGTTTGTTTGTTTGTTTGTGTTTAACGCCATGACCAGATCCTTGGCTTTACAATGGCGGTCAGTTTCAATAGTCCGAGGAAGCTGGAGAACTTGGAACTTGGAGAGAACCACTAACCTTGGACAGGCAAATGGCAATCCTTGTAAATGAAGATCGATGTCAAACACACCTCGCCACGATCGCGGTTCGAACTTACATCAGAGTTGACACAATAGTGATAAATTAAGATGAAATACCTAGACAACTCGGCCACTGACGATCGGTAAATATTGTCAATCCTTAATTATTGCTGGCGTTCTTTATATAATCTTATATCCTATCATGACATTAAGCTTTGAAATCTAGCTTCTACTATAGATAGAACTCCTGTTATTTAAAGAATATTCGTCACAACCAATGAAATTTGCTTCAGAAGTTTTACATTCATCGTCGTTTACGAGACAGATGTATATTTAGATTGATAATCCGATGCTAAACCTACCTGCCGTCTGAAAAGATCGTCTAGTTTGTGTTGTTGTTAGAATTTTTCTACTTCTTAAGAAATCAGCTATATGTGCTGTTGCAAAGGCCATGAAGGCAGCACATATATAAGGTATTGCAGATAGTGCACCATTCTGCAATATAATAGAATCTTTCTATGTCAAATATGAAAACTAATTGTAATACAAACAGGAATTTTCGCGCTGTTGTAATAAGCATTGTACCCCACTCGTAATTCAAAGTATTAGAAAATAAGAAGTAGGTATCTAACAGATCCGAAAAGCACTGGAACATTTCCATTTATCACTGCCAAGCTGCTGACAAAATATGAAGCCATATTGTTCAGTAGTACTTGAGAAAAGTGAGACAACACATTTAGGTTCATTCAGTATATTGAAAGTATCTTTAAACAGGAGAAGGTATCTGAACGATCTGAAAAGTGGTCACATATAAAATCTCATCACTGATAAGTTTTTGACCAAATATGTAGTCATTCTGCTCAATATTACCATAGAAAAACGCGAAGGAATTTTGTTTTGGACGAACAGACCGAGAGACGAACGGACGGACAAGGTGAATGCAATATGGCCACCACTCCACGTAGGGTTTAGAGTTGGGGTATTATATATTACATGACTGTATAGGTAGAAACGTGATCATATTTCAATGTATATTTTATACGCTTATTTCAGATTAAAAATCGCGTTACAATCAACTTGATATTGAACTACATTTTACATATAATCAGAGAGAAGAAATTAAAAAGAATGAGATACACACATTGCTTGTATTTACAGGACAATTCAAATGGTGAACAGTTTAAAGAATAATCCAATAAATGAAAAGAATGGCACAAATGACTTACAGCTTTTATGTCAAATTTTAAGACATGTTTCATAAATTCGGGAAGGCTTGTCCATATGGTATATATTCCCCAGTTACTACATGTATGTCCGATAATAATTGTCCACAGTGGTACAGACTTCGCCATGGCAACCCAGGGAACCTTTCCTGTCTGCAAGTAGCAAAATCAAAGACGCTAACTAAGGTTAATTCTCTGTAACCGTAATGAATACATTGTGTAGTAGGAAGTTACTAAAATAATATAATTAGAAATAACGCTGTATGAGTTTCAGAGTCATTAGTTAACGTTGTAGTGTAATAAATACGAAAAATGTGTTCACTTCAATTTTAAGAATATAAAACTGTGATATCCAATAATTATAACCATGCAAAAATTTTCTGTTTATTTTGCATTCTCACATGACTAGAGACACATTTATAAATTAATATGTCTCTGATCTGGCGTCATTATTGTTTCCACATTTTGTCAAAATATTAATTTGAACCTGAGATCTGCAGCGTATCGTTACCATGGTTACAGTTATTGTTAAGCGATATTTCCGTGTATGATTTCCATGTTAACCCAAAACCTACCATTTCTAACTCAGGATGAGGGTAACTTCAAAATGGGATACTTAGTTAGGTCGGTGGGTTTTTCGGCCATATTTTGATATTCTTCTAAATTACCTGATCCTTACAAAGACAGGCACTTTATATAATATGCCTTCCATTCCCATTCTCACATATATTAACATCGTAATGTATGTTGCCGGTACTGGTCTATATATAAACACAACTCCGGTTGTCTACGATTTTGGATATGCATGTTAGCTTTTGATATGTAATCAGCAAGGTGGTACATTAGCATGAATGAATATACTAGTATTGGTGTCTCCAATATTTGAAAATCGTTTAAAGACAGTAGTAGTTCAGATGAATGACAAATCCATTCAATGTATGAGAAAGGTTAAATATAAAGAGGATTGAAATTATTCCTGCATTTTATTGATGAAGGCCATGGTAACCAAAATGTTTATACATGTATAAATCCATTTCGTGACGTCATTAGTATGATTCCTATATATACACAGGTGACATAGTTCTGTAAACCACTGGTTTGCGCTAACCCAGTTTTAATTAGCGTGGAGCGTTTGTCTTCCTGCGGACAGCGTTCCGGTGTACTAGCACTTTAAAGTCCTGCAATAACAGTAGGCTAGCACAAAGCAGTCAAAATTATACACACCCTTTGGTTTTCTTATTTATTTTCTTTTATTTTACTTATTCCTTTTTTTTATGTATTTATAAAACCTTATACTAATTAATTTTCTTAAATTCACATACACATATTTAGGCCTATTTGGGCTTATACAAAATATTTTGGCTACTAAATTCATACACAATTCGGCATATCAAATTTCTCCTATCTTTACTTGGCTGCTGGTGATCCATGACAACGTTGCTGCCGCTCATAGTCGTTTGCTTGGCCTTTTCCTTCTGTTCTGGCTTTTGGTGGCTCCTAATTTTATTTTTTAAATTATTTTTTTTTTTGTTCCTTCTTAAAAATTTTCCATTGTTATTTTCTTTTGTTTATTTAAGTTCTATTAATTTTTATATTTTATTTTTATTCATCAATTCATTTATTTTATTTTATTTATCAAATTATTGTTCATTTTACATTTTATTCATGTTATGTTTTTCTTTTGTCACTCAAAATTATATCAATTACAATAAAGTAAACTAAATTATTTAAATGCCCAAAAGGCGCAAGCCAGGCTGACCGCGCAAGACCCTCATGGGTAGTCAAGGTCGTTAAACCCCCGTCGTCGTCTGTAAACCAATGAAGCTGAATCATTCCAGTGACACAGGATATTTGAAAACTAAGCAAAGGGCAATACAATGTTTAATTGATATTTTCTATTCGTTAAACATTTTTCTGCAAATCATTGTTTGTTTGTTTGTTTGTGTGTGTGTTTAACGCCATGACCAGATCCTTGGCTTTACAATGACGGTCAGTTTCAATAGTCCGAGGAAGCTGGAGAACTTGAGAGAACCACTAACCTTGGACAGGCAAATGGCAATCCTTGTAAATGAAGATCGATGTCAAACACACCTCGCCACGATCGCGGTTCGAACTTACATCAGAGTTGACACAATAGTGATAAATTAAGATGAAATACCTGACAACTCGGCCACTGACGATCGGTAAATATTGTCAATCCTTAATTATTGCTGGCGTTCTTTATATAATCTTATATCCTATCATGACATTAAGCTTTGAAATCTAGCTTCTACTATAGATAGAACTCCTGTTATTTAAAGAATATTCGTCACAACCAATGAAATTTGCTTCAGAAGTTTTACATTCATCGTCGTTTACGAGACAAATGTATATTTAGATTGATAATCCGATGCTAAACCTACCTGCCGTCTGAAAAGATCGTCTAGTTTGTGTTGTTGTTAGAATTTTTCTACTTTAAGAAATCAGCTATATGTGCTGTTGCAAAGGCCATGAAGGCAGCACATATATAAGGTATTGCAGATAGTGCACCATTCTGCAATATAATAGAATCTTTCTATGTCAAATATGAAAACTAATTGTAATACAAACAGGAATTTTCGCGCTGTTGTAATAAGCATTGTACCCCACTCGTAATTCAAAGTATTAGAAAATAAGAAGTAGGTATCTAACAGATCCGAAAAGCACTGGAACATTTCCATTTATCACTGCCAAGCTGCTGACAAAATATGAAGCCATATTGTTCAGTAGTACTTGAGAAAAATGAGACAACACATTTAAGTTCATTCACTATATTGAAAGTATCTTTAAACAGGAGAAGGTATCTGAACGATCTGAAAAGTGGTCACATATAAAATCTCATCACTGATAAGTTTTTGACCAAATATGTAGTCATTCTGCTCAATATTACCATAGAAAAACGCGAAGGAATTTTTTTTTTGGACGAACAGACCGAGAGACGAACGGACGGACAAGGTGAATGCAATATGGCCACCACTCCACGTAGGGTTTAGAGTTGGGGTATTATATATTACATGACTGTATAGGTAGAAACGTGATCATATTTCAATGTATATTTTATACGCTTATTTCAGATTAAAAATCGCGTTACAATCAACTTGATATTGAACTACATTTTACATATAATCAGAGAAGAAATTAAAAGAATGAGATACACATTGCTTGTATTTACAGGACAATTCAAATGGTGAACAGTTTAAAGAATAATCCAATAAATGAAAAGAATGGCACAAATGACTTACAGCTTTTATGTCAAATTTTAAGACATGTTTCATAAATTCGGGAAGGCTTGTCCATATGGTATATATTCCCCAGTTACTACATGTATGTCCGATAATAATTGCCCACAGTGGTACAGACTTCACCATGGCAACCCAGGGAACCTTTCCTGTCTACAAGTAGCAAAATCAAAGACGCTAACTAAGGTTAATTCTCTGTAACCGTAATGAATACATTGTGTAGTAGGAAGTTACTAAAATAATATAATTAGAAATAACGCTGTATGAGTTTCAGAGTCATTAGTTAACGTTGTAGTGTAATAAATACGAAAAATGTGTTCACTTCAATTTTAAGAATATAAAACTGTGATATCCAATAATTATAACCATGCAAAAATTTTCTGTTTATTTTGCATTCTCACATGACTAGAGACACATTTATAAATTAATATGTCTCTGATCTGGCGTCATTATTGTTTCCACATTTTGTCAAAATATTAATTTGAACCTGAGATCTGCAGCGTATCGTTACCATGGTTACAGTTATTGTTAAGCGATATTTCCGTGTATGATTTCCATGTTAACCCTCTAACAGATATATTAATAAGAATCTAATAAGAATGTTAGACATCGTGTGTATAAGATGTGCGCGAGATATCTCGAGATTTCTATAGCCTGGCCCAATCTAAGCTTCGCGTCATCTTGATTGTTGCCAGGGACAGTCTATACTAACTTAACAGTACTAACTTAACAGTTAGTATAGACTGTCCCTGTTGCTGCCAAACAAAATTGTCAAAATCAATTCAAAACACGCATTGCTACCTTTATAAAAACAAGAAGATGTGGTATGATTGCCAATGAGACAACTATCCACCAAAGTTCAAATGAAGTGGATGTAAGCAATTATAGGCAATCTTACGGCCTTCAACAATGAGAAAAACCCATACCGTATGGTCGGCTATAAAAGGCCCCGACATGAAAAATATGAAACAATTCAATTGAGAAACATAACGGCCTAATTTATAACAAAACAATTTACGAAAAACAAATATGACAGACATGAACTAACGACAACCACTGAACTACAGGCTCCTGACTTGGGACATGCACATAAAGAATGTGGCAGGGTTAAACATGTTTGTGAGCGCTCAACCCTCCCCTAACCTTGGACAGTGGTGTAACAGTACAACATAAGAACAAACTATAAAAATCAGTTGAAAAAGGCTTAACTCATCAGATGGATAAGCTGTGGTCACACCTTACCGGATAGCTCGAACGGACGCCGAACGGATGAAAAAAAAGTTTTCCGTTGACAAAATTTTTATCCGTTGGGAGTCCGTTGGTGTACTGACCAAATAAAACGGACGCGTAACGAATGTCTAACGGACACACACAGGATATGCAACGTACGAGAAACGGAAACGTACCGGACAGAACAGATGTCGAACATACATCCAACGGACGAGTACCGCATAAAACGGACACCTAACGGAAGCGTACCGGATAAAACGGATGAACAAGATAAGCGGAAAATTAAAGGCGGCAATAATAATACATGTAAATCACATACACGTGACCTTAATAATTAAAAAGTTTCCGTGTAACTTGTTTTAGTTTATTCTTCAAAATGCCGCCAAAGGGTAGGGGTGGAAAAGGAAGAGGAAAAAATGTCAGAGAAAAAATGCCAATAACGCCGCTGCAATATCTCGTCGAACATCTCTGAGGGCATTCGAAGAAAGTGTACAAAGGACTGCCAATCCTCCCGCCTTAGTTCGGTCATGAGTTGGTCATATAGACCAAAACTGCGTCGTCTTTAAGGACTAATCCATGACCTTGTCCACCATCTCCGATGTCTTCTCCTTCTTCTCCTTTCGACAGCTAGTAGGTTTATATTTGCAAAATTTAAGTTCAGTCTGACCTGAATAAGAGCTGCTTGATAGTGAAGACGTGCTCTTACTCCAAGATCCATCATGAATAATCAAGAAATCTGACATACCAATAATTGGCATTTCTGCCGCGAAATTTTCAATTGGCATTTATCCGTCTTACATTCGGTACGTATCCGTTTTATCCGTTATCCTTCCGTTCATGTCCGTTTCACATCCGTTCATCATCCGTTTTATCCGTTATACGTCCGGTAGAAGTCCGTTAGTGAATTGGTCTACCGGACCTCCAACGGATGTATAACGGACAAGTAACGGATACAAAACGGAAACGGAACGGACGAGTACCGTAAAAAACGCACGCCTACCGGACGTTCAACGGACTTTTCATCCGTTGGACGTACGTTCAAAGTTTTGAACATGCTCAACATTTTCCATCGGACAGAACGGACGTCGACGGATAAAACGGACGCTGAACGGACATGAAACCGATATGGACGGACGTCTAACGGATAAGAACGGACGTCTCACGGACATGAACGGATTGGACAAAAGTTCGGCATCCGTTCGGCGTCCGTTCTCGCTACCCGGTAAGGTGTGACCGGGGCTGTACCAAATAGACTGTTTTGTATATTCTCCCATAACCTTTGCATTCGCAGGTAAAATCATGTCGAGAACGAGAATGCACGAGTGATGTTAGCCGGCGAGACTTAAGTAGTACATGTACGTGCATATATCTAAGGTTCTTATCAATGTCTATGATTTTGCATATTGTACATGTCTTACTTTTTATTTAACAACTTACCCTTTTATTAGCATTATATTCAATATTTGTGATGATGTAGTTCCGTTCTAATACGGTGATTCTCGGGTGATCGTTCGGGGTGTCTCGGGTTAGGAAAAACCACAGAAAAACCCAAATCAAAGTGAAACCACCTTAAAATATACAATGAACACATATAATTTACTAAAAATAAAAAAAATAACATCATGTATGCATACATATCGTTTTGTCTAATAAACAATTTGATATTGTCATGAACGTACCTGGGATGACGGTCGCTGGATGTTTAGGACCCAAAATAACAGATCAGGGTATTCAATGAATTCGTTTTGAAAAAAAAGTCTGATTTATGCAGTAATCATAAGAAATAATTTTGGATTCGACTATCAACTCCAAAATGTCGCAAAAATCTGAAATAAAACGAAATTCTAACATTTTATGGAAATAATCATGCGCACGCACAAGTAACATTGCCTACAAGTACATCTTAAGTGATAAGAACAAACATTAACTTTGCTTAAGTTTTTTCTTACCAAGATTATCGTAAATGACATTGTGTCATAAAGGTAAACTTTACCTGTCAAATAGAAAATGGAACCCCATCCGTTGTCAAATCCTGATTCACACAAAACACCAGACGCAGAAAATGTAACTACAGTCCCTAACATAGAACCTGAAAACAAAATACACACATTCTGTTAATTTGTTAGATATTTTTATAATAAGCAGCGCCTGCATATGGAGTATACATCTCCCAGTGGATACGATATTCCAGGGCTTGCGTTTCTTATCATGATTTCCTTGATAGATGGTTGCTGCTGACAAGGAAGCTATTAAACCAAGAGTTCCAAGTGGTGAAGTTGAAATCATCCCTTGGTAAATGTTACGGACGCCATCACGAGTTGGTTGACCGATATGGAATATCTGTTTTACAGATGACGACGGATACGTTCCAATCGTCGTAACCACAATCCCGTCCTCCTTTTTCCCGAATGTATACTGTTTCTGCAGCAGTTCAAAATTTCCACCCTCCATCCAATTCGAACCACTGTACAGTACCTACTAAATTTATATATTCATTAATTGTGAAATATTTTCTCGTCCATAACATACATTATTTGTTACTGGACGTTCAGCAAACAACATTTTTAAAACCGTTGAATCGACATGTACAGAAGCTAAATAATGTTGTGCTCTATTAACATTTTCATCTTTAATTCTGTCGGTCATTTTAAAAGGTTCATATGGGGACCCCCTGCAATTTTGTCACGATTCACTACCAAATTAAATGTACCAATTTAACTATAATAAAAACGCAAGGTTAACTATGCATTTCGAGGCATACAAATTGAGTTTAGGAAAACCTTAAACTAATTAATAAAATTGAGAATGGAAATGGGGAATGTGTCAAAGAGACAACAACCCCACCAAAGAGCAGACAACAGCCGAAGGCTACCAATGGGTCTTCAATGCAGCGAGAAACTCCCGCACCCGGAGGCGTGCTTCAGCCGGCCTGAATATTGAAATATTGATTTTTGATAAATATTCCTAAAGTAATGAACATAGAGAAGTTCTCGCTCGGACACAAACTCCATTATCTAGTATATTATAAGAGCATAAACCTGAAGCACGGGGAGGCACTCTACTGTCTCCACTCGGCACTGAAGACAAACTCTGTAAAAATAAAATTGAGAATGGAAATGGGGAATGTGTCAAAGAGACAACAACCCGACCAAAGAGCAGACAACAGCCGAAAGCTACCAATGGGTCTTCAATGCAGCGAGAAACTCCCGCACCCGGAGGCGTGCTTCAGCCGGCCAAGTATTCTTTTTTTTTTATCATTTTGGCCAAACCTATGTTTCTGGTAGATATGTAAGTTTCTTTGTAAACCAATATACGATAATACGTAAAGAAAACCAAAAATGAGTCCGACTTTTGACACTTACCGATTTGATGTGAGGCTGTTAACTTTGTACGTTCTAGACGAGGTCCCCATCTTCCCCACATTGATGTGGCTGAAGGCGAACATGTTCCCTAAAAATAAATGTTTCATGATTATTGTAAGTCAAGTAAAAGAAGCATTAATATTGTCTGAAATAAAGCCTTTCAAAAATCGTAAAATTAGATTTAAGAACGGACCTGATAGTGTTTATTTCTCCTGAAAATTATCGAATGTAGCTATGTGTTCTATATGTTTATTTTGTATTTCCATATACATGATATATGTTATTAATTGTCCCTTTATTCTGGTGTAAAGGTCAGAATTATAAATTTTATTTTATTATTAAAAGTTTTAAACCTAAGCACAACTCTGGTGAGAGACTTTCCAGCAGCAGGTTAGGGCGATATTAATTATTAAAATGCCGAGTTATTTAGTCATGTTGTTAAATGTTTATACCTCAGTTCAGAAGCGAACATTATAACATGATCATATAGCTCTTTACGTGTTTCGGAACGTATATACATCCGAGGCTTTCATTTATTTGGCTTTAAGCGTTCATGATGAAGGCAATTCAGAAAAGCGCTTGTGACGCATACAATTTATAGAGTGTTACTTTCATTTTTAATCGCATAAAATCCTCGAATGATTTATAATAGTAGCCAAAAACACATTTTGCAAATAATAATCATTTATATGACATTGGTAAAATATAAAACTTACCATTGCTAAACCACATATTACACGCAATATGTACAACAGGATAATATGGGTTCTAGCACATACGGGAATTAAGACTGTCCTAAACCGGCTACAGCTAAAGCTGTACCACACACGTCTGCCCCAAACTTGTCTGCCAACCAACCGCCTGGAATTTGTGTTACAAAATACCCATAGAAAAACGCAGACAGAAGTGACGACCTGGTTTCCCATTCCAGTCGAATTCAGCTCTCTGTAAAATAAGGTATTAAATCCTAATTTATTGTTAATAAGTGAGAATGTTTTGACCCTGAGTTTTTATGTTTTATGTTTGAGAAGTATTACTTTTTTTTAATATGATCATGATAATCTTAGGAAATTTTGGTGAAAATAATGACTATAACCTGATAAAAAGTGAATTTGTTTTTTGATGCCTGTGGTGTCTCATTTTGTGGCTATCAATCACATATGGTTGTGTTCTTACTTTTAGACAATTTAATTTCTATTATACCTTACTTTGGAACTTAAAACAAATTCTATAAAATTATCTGATGTACTTGTATTGGATCCTATTGTGAAAATGTGTATTTTATACGCAGTAGAATAACTAGTAAAACAATATTGTTATCAATATTACAGAGGTAAATTTCACTTAATATGTTTCATCTTGTAAAGGTAGAAGGGCTGTCAGTAAAAATCCATTTTCAAATGACCGGCTTTTGTTTCCTGTTTCAAATTATCAGATTTTGTCTCCTATTTTGAGAATTTTCGACAAAAGAGACAAATCTTAAGTTTTTTGTCATATTGAGGAGGTTCCATGGCCATGCAACCCAGATGGAAGAAGCATTTTTTTGATGTACGTAAGTTCCCTTAAATGCTAAAATTTGGAAATTGAAAATTTCACTATTTCTGCGTACATTTTTTCTTTGCGTGATGTCACATGTTCGGAAATGAACCATTGATGTAAGGACTTACATCCTAGATACATGTATCATACTACAAAACAAAAAGTGCAACATTTAGACCACCAACTTGAATTTAAATTCTGCTAAACTGAAAGTATACTACTTCTCAATATAAGAAAATAAGAAGATGTGGTATAATTGCCAATGGTACAACTCTCCACCAGAGACTAAATGACATAGAAGTTAACAACTATAGGTCATCGTACAGCCGTCAACAATGAGCAAATCTGGTTTGGACCGTGGGCAACACAACCTCTGACTAATGGGTTCCTTTCTTTTTGTGTGTTTTTTGCTGTGCATGTACTGTTTTGTGTCATGGATGGATTCCCCTTATCCTTTGTTTTTCTATTATGGAACAAACTCGGTAAACCCTGTGAAAAAAGTTGTATATGAAAGCAATACTCTGTATATATATCGTGTTTATAACCGTATCGAACATATGCCATGAGTAGTGACTGTAGCTACTTCAAGCAAACCAAAGCCTAAAATCCAGCGGTTTCCGACGGGTGCTATTTCTCATAATCAATTTTCTGTCATTGATGTCCCACTGCCCCAGCATGTCCCAAAAAGGCAGACTGAAGTCAGAGTGGGATCCAAAAAAGCCATCAGACGACAGAGCAATCTGGGAATAGGGTGAACAAGCCTCGAGACGGTTGTTTTGTTGATGCCAGTTAGGACGAAGTATAGTGTATAACTACTAAATATGGATCAATGTGTATGAATTTGTAATATAATTTCTCACCTCATTTGTATAATTTGTGTGTTCCAGTGCCCCGCATCGATCCTGTGTAATGTTATCAGTCAATATCTTCGATACACTTGAATTGTTTGTTGGTGATTTCGACATGCAAACGATTGCCACACTGAAGTTCACTCTTAATGAGTATGCAAAAAAAATCCCAAAAGAACAGGTATGACAATATCCATCTCTGTGAGCACAAGACAGGAAGGCTATCTAAAATGGAGTAACTTCGTGAACATTATGACATATAAACATTGCTGAGAGGATGATAAAGTAGATTATTACTAAAGGAAAAAAAAAGTCAACTGAGACGAAGACGAGATTGACGAAAAAAATTCAGTGGTCTTTGTACGTTCTAGACGAGGTCCCCATCTTCCCACATTGATGTGGCTGAAGGCGAACATGTTCCCTAAAAATAAATGTTTCATGATTATTGTAAGTCAAGTAAAAGAAGCATTAATATTGTCTGAAATAAAGCCTTTCAAAATCGTAAAATTAGATTTAAGAACGGACCTGATAGTGTTTATTTCTCCTGAAAATTATCGAATGTAGCTATGTGTTCTATATGTTTATTTTGTATTTCCATATACATGATATATGTTATTAATTGTCCCTTTATTCTGGTGTAAAGGTCAGAATTATAAATTTTATTTTTATTATTAAAAGTTTTAAACCTAAGCACAACTCTGGTGAGAGACTTTCCAGCAGCAGGTTAGGGGCGATATTAATTATTAAAAATGCCGAGTTATTTAGTCATGTTGTTAAATGTTTATACCTCAGTTCAGAAGCGAACATTATAACATGATCATATAGCTCTTTACGTGTTTCGGAACGTATATACATCCGAGGCTTTCATTTATTTGGCTTTAAGCGTTCATGATGAAGGCAATTCAGAAAAGCGCTTGTGACGCATACAATTTATAGAGTGTTACTTTCATTTTTAATCGCATAAAATCCTCGAATGATTTATAATAGTAGCCAAAAACACATTTTGCAAATAATAATCATTTATATGACATTGGTAAAATATAAAACTTACCATTGCTAAACCACATATTACACGCAATATGTACAACAGGATAATATGGGTTCTAGCACATACGGGAATTAAGACTGTCGCTAAACCGGCTACAGCTAAAGCTGTACCATACACACGTCTGCCCCCAAACTTGTCTGCCAACCAACCGCCTGGAATTTGTGTTACAAAATACCCATAGAAAAACGCAGACAGAAGTGACGACCTGGTTTCCCCATTCCAGTCGAATTCAGCTCTCTGTAAAATAAGGTATTAAATCCTAATTTATTGTTAATAAGTGAGAATGTTTTGACCCTGAGTTTTTATGTTTTATGTTTGAGAAGTATTACTTTTTTTTAATATGATCATGATAATCTTAGGAAATTTTGGTGAAAATAATGACTATAACCTGATAAAAGTGAATTTGTTTTTGATGTCTGTGGTGTCTCATTTTGTGGCTATCAATCACATATGGTTGTGTTCTTACTTTTAGACAATTTAATTTCTATTATACCTTACTTTGGAACTTAAAACAAATTCTATAAAATTATCTGATGTACTTGTATTGGATCCTATTGTGAAAATGTGTATTTTATACGCAGTGGAATAACTAGTAAAACAATATTGTTATCAATATTACAGAGGTAAATTTCATAATATGTTTCATCTTGTAAAGGTAGAAGGGCTGTCAGTAAAAATCCATTTTCAAATGACCGGCTTTTGTTTCCTGTTTCAAATTATCAGATTTTGTCTCCTATTTTGAGAATTTTCGACAAAAGAGACAAATCTTAAGTTTTTTGTCATATTGAGGAGGTTCCATGGCCATGCAAACCAGATGGAAGAAGCATTTTTTTGATGTACGTAAGTTCCCTTAAATGCTAAAATTTGGAAATTGAAAATTTCACTATTTCTGCGTACATTTTTTCTTTGCGTGATGTCACATGTTCGGAAATGAAGCCATTGATGTAAGGACTTACATCCTAGATACATGTATCATACTACAAAACAAAAAAGTGCAACATTTAGACCACCAACTTGAATTTAAATTCTGCTAAACTGAAAGTATACTACTTCTCAATATAAGAAAATAAGAAGATGTGGTATAATTGCCAATGGTACAACTCTCCACCAGAGACTAAATGACATAGAAGTTAACAACTATAGGTCATCGTACAGCCGTCAACAATGAGCAAATCTGGTTTGGACCGTGGGCAACACAACCTCTGACTAATGGGTTCCTTTCTTTTTGTGTGATTTTTGCTGTGCATGTACTGTTTTGTGTCATGGATGGATACCCTTGTCCTTTATTTTTTATTATGGAACAAACTCGGTAAATCCTGTGAAAAAAGTTGTATATGAAAGCAATACTCTGTATATATATCGTGTTTATAACCGTATCGAACATATGCCATGAGTAGTGACTGTAGCTACTTCAAGCAAACCAAAGCCTAAAATCCAGCGGTTTCCGACGGGTGCTATTTCTCATAATCAATTTGTCATTGATGTCCCACTGCCCCAGCATGTCCCAAAAAGGCAGACTGAAGTCAGAGTGGGATCCAAAAAAGCCATCAGACGACAGAGCAATCTGGGAATAGGGTGAACAAGCCTCGAGACGGTTGCTTTGTTGATGCCAGTTAGGACGAAGTATAGTGTATAACTACTAAATATGGATCAATGTGTATGAATTTGTAATATAATTTCTCACCTCATTTGTATAATTTGTGTGTTCCAGTGCCCCGCATCGATCCTGTGTAATGTTATCAGTCAATATCTTCGATACACTTGAATTGTTTGTTGGTGATTTCGACATGCAAACGATTGCCACACTGAAGTTCACTCTTAATGAGTATGCAAAGAAAAATCCCCAAAAGAACAGGTATGACAATATCCATCTCTGTGAGCACAAGACAGGAAGGCTATCTAAAAGACGTAACTTCGTGAACATTATGACATATAAACATTGCTGAGAGGATGATAAAGTAGATTATTACTAAAGGAAAAAAAAATGTCAACTGAGACGAAGACGAGATTGACGAAAAAAGATTCGAGTGGTAACAATCTGCTCTTTAACGCTATCAGATTTATGTAATTTTAATTTCATTTTGTTATTGGTTACATTCACAAAGAAGTAGGTAGAGCAGATGTTAAACTAGTAAAACATCAATAAATATTTGCAATTTAGCATGCAGTATTATAATAGTTCATTTTAGTGTATGTAAAAGAGGTTAGGTCTTTAAATACTGCTTCATGTACTTGGTTATCTGTATGTCCATAGTCGGCTTTATATTACAATGATTTTAGATATAATGGTTGTTGTCAGTTTACAATGTTTGTAATCTCGTTTTAAAGTCTTTCATCCGAGTGTAGACGTATGAGCAAATACATTATTGTTATTGGAGAAAAGGGGGGCGGGGTAATCTTCCTTAAGAATTTGATGAAACCTCTTTATTGTAAAGGTCTAAAAAAACTAGGAGATGTATTATTATTGCCAATGAGATACCTGTGCACAAGAGTCGAAATGCCTATGATGTAGACAGCAATAGGTCATTGTATAAGACCTTCAACAATGGGACAAACCCATACCGTATAATCAGCTATAAATATGATAGAATGCCTTGACATGACACAATGTGAATGAATTCAAAGGAAAAAACCAACGGCCTGATTTATGACAGAACAATAAATGAAAAAATAATATAAGAGGGACAGCAAAAAAGGCAATCACTGAATTACAGGCTCCTGACTTGGAACAGACACTTACAGAATGTCGCGGGTCAAACATGTCTGTTATCGTTCAACCCAGGTCCCTCCCAAACAAGTATTGTAACTTTACTGGGAATTTTGAAGGGCGATTTTTAATGGTGCTTGTGGTATTTAAAATCCGTAAACTAAAAAATAACTTTTTCACATCATTTCTTCAATCTTTTGTTAAAACAATTATAATATGTATAAATTAAACTGAATATAAATGGGAAGTTAGATGGTTATCATTTTGAAAGATTGAACGTAAAAGACTAGAACTGAATAAAATCGGCTAGATTATCGAAGATATACGCTGTCGGTATCATTTCTCGTGGTTGTTATGAAAATAGTTTTATGAAAATTAACCATGCCACTAAACTCAACTCGAGTAAGGTATAAATATATCTTTATTCTCGTAAACCAAATTACAATGGTATAGAGACATATAAAAATAAATCAACATAACTATATAGTATAAAATGTAAGTACTAATTAAAGAAGAGACAAAAGTGGCTACCCAGGAAATTCTATGCATTCAATAATAATTCGTACAAATTTTCACAGCTTGTTTAGTTCAGACGGATTGTTGGGGCCAACTGAAGCCCGCCTATGGGTGCGGGATTTTCTTGCTGTGTTGAAGACCCATTGGTGGCCTTCGGCTAGCTGTTTTCTGCTCTTTGGTCGGGTTGTTGTCTCTTTGACACATTCCCCATTTCCATTCTCAATTTTATTGAAATTTGTTGTACTGGTCTGTTTACAAAATGATGCTTTAAAAGTGTTTGTCTACTTTCGTAGGCAATATCACCGGAATTACATAAAGGACAAATACGGATTTTCCTCTGAAAACTTTGCCCATTTCGATAGGAATTTTCTGTGTTCATTGTTCTAAATCTACAAAATGAAGCAATATTTTTGACATCTAGAATATAAAATGCCGGAATCGATGGGTCACTGTGAAAACTGTCCAAATATGAGAAAATAAAGGGTGGCAGGTAGATGAAACTTACATAAATGAAGAGATAAATGAAAAATGAACAAATTGAGGCCCGATTTATATGGATCCAAGGCCGTCAGTCGGCTCCAGAAGCAACAAAGCGGCGCATCCACTTTGGACGGGCAAATGTCCACTTTTTGATATGGGACGAGCTCTGACGTCCCACGGCCCCAGCTTGTCTGGCAAAACAGCTGTTGGACGTCAGAGCAATCTCGGACTAGTCATTTTCTTGTTTTGCGCTATTGAAGACTGTCTTAATTTCTGGTCTCAGCTCCAAAGTGTTATCTGCAAGATTATTTGTTTCTTTACTGACGTACGAACACTGTTTTAACGTTAAATTGTTCTCGTGTTTTAGCTTAAAATCGTCCATGAAGTCGCTAATTGAATTATTCCCTGCAAGTTATTATTAGCATCAGTTTGATTTTTTTCTTCAAATTTTAACTTCTATATTTAGTTTGGTGTGCTCATTTTTTATCTGGAAAATTTTTCATCACTGGAATCACATCTGCTTTTGAGAATTTTAATTTTACGTTTGGCTCAATTTTAATTTTGATACTTCATATTTGTCAAAGTTCGATTCATTTGATTTTTTACAGTCCTTTCTCAATAGCCACAAGTCTTTCATTCATACCTAGCATTAATAGATAAACATTGTCCAAAGTTACACCTTCTTGGGTTGATCCATACAGGACATCTATACTAGTGTTTAATATTTTGGAAGTATTTTTTCATCCATTTTTATCCCACTCGTAAAGAGCCTCAAATTGTTTAACGCGACACTTGATTACAGTTCACTTAAAGTTCAATACCTCTCGGGTTACATGTAGATTAATATGGTCTCTAGGTTTTACGTCGGTTATGAATGAATCTCTTGCATTAAGGTTCATCAATACACTTTAACAAAACGGCTGTGTTTACATGACATTTTCTCTGAGTACAGACAAAACTGTGTAAATTTAAAAGTTTTAAAGTCTGGCAGCACCTGGATAAATAAATGTTACATCCCTTTTATGTTTTAAAAGTTAAAACCTTTATGGATTTTGATGAACATTTTCTTTCCTTGCCACAGAAGATGGTGGGAATAAACAAACACCTGAGTTTTCTTTGATACAGTCCACTCATTTGCACTATTTAAATCACCTTTGTTGTGTAGATTTATACTGTCCCTCTATTGTCCATTTCAATCAATATGATGCAATACAATAATTACCAGAGGGGACCATCTCAAAGATTTCACCAGACTTTGTTTATTTTACACCACCTGCGGCAGGAAAGAAAATGTTTAGCAAAATCCACAAAAGTTGTTTTCTTTTAAAACACAAAATGAATACAACTTGTATATATCTAGGTGCTGCCAGGATTTAAAACTTTTAAAATTACACAGTTTTGTCTGCATTCAGAGAAAATTTCATGATGTAAACACAGCCGTTTTTGTTAAAGTGTATTGATGAACCTTAAGTCAAGAAATTAAAGCTGAAAATGTCTTTTTTGATAACTAAATCAGATAAATTATCCTGGCGGAAGGTCCCACAACAAAACATAAATTGGATCATCTACGAATTGTTTATCATTATATAGAATGGTTTTTATCTTCAATTTTTGGATACGAGGGTACCACTGTGTATCATCACCACCGGATATAGGTACCCTTGACCTGGTTCTCTGTTCATTGTCTAAGAAAAACTACATTACTATACACATACCAACATATAGGTACCCAGGTAGTTAGCTATACGCTGGTATTTGTACAGTAATGTTGTTTTTCTTAGACAATGAACAGAGAACCAGGCCAAGGGTACTATATCCGGTAGTGACGATACACAGTGGTTACAAACGCAATTATTTGGTTACATTTACCGGCAAGTTTTTTTACCCCGATGGTACTCAGAATAGAATCTTGTACGGCTTCTGATTGGATGATACAGGATTTGAATTACTTTTAATCGAAAGCTTATCCAATTAGGTTTAAAAAATCCAGAAAATCAAATTCAAATTTTACAAAGTATAGAAAATATCTTCCATTTCTGCACGTCGGAGCCATTAAAAATATGCCTTTTCATTAAGCCAAAAAATAGACAATGTTTTTCAACTGCATTTTAAGTCAATTTTGCCGCATGACCATATATATATTTTTGGTTGTTATGCAATACTGACATTTCTAGTGACATGAACATCTACCCGTTTTTGCTAGTGTGTGTAGTCTTCGAGAAAAAAAATACGGAACACCACTGGTACCCTATGGAAAATGCATTACGAATAATTGCGCTCTTGTAACCCTGTGGTACCTGGTGAAGCGTATTTCGTTGTACAAACTCAGTTGCCAAATCATGTACTAAAGTAATTTGTTATGTATGTCCTGCATAAAAACCAGAGACGTGAAGCATTTAACACAATGGCATTTGTAAATTAAGAATGTAATTGAATTTATTTCGGCATATCTATTTCCATATTCATGATATTTCACTAAATTACGATGTCGGTCAGAAAATAAAGATATAGAACACGTAGAACGTTTATAGATAAGAATAATTTCTAATTGAAAAGTATTGTACATGTCAGTGTAAATTAATACATAAGCCATTTATTGTATGGATGGATAACATGGATAAAGACTTTGCTAGTGGCCCATGTTTAGTCCTTTAAAAATTGTTTCCTTTCTCTCTATTCATTTACACAACTTGGGAAAATCTGACGACGATATTGTTACATGTATTAGTAGCTCTACCAATAGAATAAGAATATTTGTTTTCCAATTAAGTACCCTGGATTGACATCATGAACATCACTATGATTTGATTATAATGTTGCAATGAAATGAAATATAAACTGTTCAAATATTTACTTATATATATTTCTAATTTTAATTCGTATCAATTAGGTCTAAACAAATAATACTTGTTGTTAAAGCTAACATGCTGACAAAAATAAGGGTACGTAAGTAGGCAAATAATTTTATTTTTTTACAAAGAGTTTGACTATTTAAAAAGAGGATACAGTCCGACTGTAATAGTGCTTGTTAAAAAAAGGGGAAACAAACTTTATGGTAAACGCTCGACAGTATCGCGTGTAGGGATGACGGTAGTATTTTATATAGGACCTCACAAACGTTTTATTCTATCCACAAGCAGCAAACTAGTGTGACCGTAGCTTGCAGAAAAAAGAGGAAGTGCCCTTGGCCCTGTGGTCAGTAATCGGGCTACACTTCAGAAGTCCTATGCAACCATATACATTGATTGAAAGTGGTACGCTTCATACACGTTAGAGACTAGTGTTCTGTCAGTATCACCCACCCCCTTTTTCATGAAAAATTATCAACATATTACGTTTATTTAATATTCGTCTTGGTATGAATTGTAACGCGTTAAACACTTAACTGAGGAATTCACACCTTCATTTTACTGACCAACTTACATATGTAGCAATTTAATCAATGGTCCTTCGATGCAGACGAAACAAAATAACAGTACACGTATACAATCATTACGCCGGTTATAATGAGGGGGTGGACAGGGGTAAGGGAACATGGGAATGAGAGGGTGAAGCGGGAGTAAAAGGGAGGGGTAACCGGGGAAAGAGGGGGAATAAAAAAATTCATATTCTGCGAATTTTTTTTTTACAAATTTCGTCTGGGAGTAAGGAGGACGGAAGTGGGAGTAGGGGGGATGGGTGGTAGAGAGGAGGGAAGTTGGAGTATGGGATAGGGAAGTGGGAATCAGAGTCCCCTGTCCACCCCCTGTATAATGGTACGCAACCTAAAATTTAAGCGGAAACATTTCACTTATTTTACATCCTTGACTTTATCATGTTAATACAAGTTTTAAATAATCCGCATTACCTTTCTTCCTTTCATTGTCATCCTTATTATCAAGATTTTTATCCATTTTCTCTTTGTTTACATGTATTTGTAATATATGTCACTGCACGTGTATGCATTAGTTATTTGCAAATATAGATCACGGAAAATGAAGATCATGTCTCGATTACCAAATAAATGCCATGAATACACTATCATTAAACGTTCGCTAACAGACATTTTGTACACAAGTCATGTTGTAAATGTAATTTACTACTGCATTCACATAGATAAAGGACTTTTGTGTATTCACTATTGATTTCCGGTACACACAAAGAGATAACACGTGAGAATCAATATACTTTATGAAATGATCTAGAAAAACGATACACGTTAAACGAAATTACAAATTTGAGCTTTGAAACATCTGTTACAGTTGTAGTTTGCTGGTTGGTTTATTGATAATAATTCAATCATAATAATATTCATTAACAGACAGTAATTATAGCTTACATCTAGGATTAATATCAAAAAGTGTAAAAAGGTCAACATTTATTTCGTTTACCCATAGACGTCAAAGAAAACGAAGAAAGGCCCATATCAGTATTTTCTTTCGACAATTTTTTTTCTGGGAAAAGATTAGTCGATTCTTTGTCTTTTTCTTCCATATGTCGGAATTAAGATGTAGTTTGAATAGTATATTACAAATCAAATCAAATCAAATAATTTTATTGGTGTAAATTCCAATACAGGAATGATACCAGCTGACATTTACAAAATACAAATACAAAAAGACAAAATAAACAAAACAAATATACAGAGACATATTTTCTCAATGATAAGAGACACATATTTTATATCTACATTGCGTGGAGATGTTATTCGAGGGTAGTGATGCCCTTTACCGTCAGGCGTCAAACGGTCATTTTCGGCTACCGTTAGCGTCAAATTGGTTAAAATTTTACCGTGATTCGTCAAAATACCCTTACCGTGATTCGTCAGAGGTCTCAAATAATTATCGTTAGCGTCATTTTGGAAAAAAATTAGCGTGATGCGTCAAAATCAGTCGAATTTGTTATCGTCTAAAAGAAAGTGTACATGTTATCGTCATGCACCAAAAATTACCGTGAACGTCATTTGGCAAGAATTTTTACCGTTATTCGTCATGAAGGTTCACCCCATTACTACCCTTTTATTCATACTATATTATTAATTCAAGCTATTACAATTTATAAGCTTTATTACTACAACAGTTCTGAACAACATTACGTTTGCTTTAAATGAATGTTCGAATCATACATATCGCTTATTCCAGCTACACATACAGTACAAAAGAGGGACGAAAGATACCAGAGGGACAGTCAAACTCATAGATTGAAAATAAACTGACAACGCCATGGCTAAAAATAAAAGACAAACAGACAACTAATAGTACAGAAGACACAACATAGAAAACTAAACGAACCCCACCAAAAACTAGGGGATCTCAGGTGCTCAGTATCATTACTTTTCAAAATGAAACTAAATTTATCTTGTTCAGACATATTAACAAAAGATGGAACTATATCACTTAAATTACAAAGAGTATATTTCTATTAAATTCTAACGCTTTACATTTAATGAAATGGAATTCATCTTCAATTCCATCCCTGCAAAGCGGATACATTTCATGTTGTTAAGGCGTTCTAGCATATCCCAATTTCTATTAGTAATTTGCTATTATTTATTCTAAATTTTACCATTTTAGAAATAACACTTTTGTTAAGGTCCAGTAGGAGATATTTTTCTAATTCGAAATTATTTTTAACTTTGCGATACGTTCTTAGTTTATTACCATGACTATCTTTATTAGAGTCACAAAAAAGAGCTTGTTTCCAGGATTTTATGAATTCCTCCTCTAACTTCTTTTGAAATGAAAAAGTAATTTTGTCTTTGACATAGTATTTTGATTTTCCCAAACATGCTGAAAACCAAGTTTACCTAATAACACTTTTATTTTACTACAAAAACCATTAGACATGTTAAAATTTTCACTGTATGCTTTCTTTACCATACTCTCACTATTCATATTAATGATATGAAGCCAGAAATTAATTGTATTTTAAGGGCTGACAATGAAAGTGGGAATAAACCTAATTCAGAAAGTACGGCATTGTTAACAGCACCTTTATTTACACCCAATAAAAATTTAGCAAATTTGATTTGAGTTTTATTTCGACTAAAGTTTGCATAGTTTGACTCGATGGTAGTATTTTGTTTCACTAAACTAACAGTAGCCCAAACTTCACTGCTATATAATAAAATAGGTTTAACACATGAATCAAACAGCTTTAAATGTGGTAGTAAATTCATCTTTTCAGAAAATAATAATTTTTCTAATACAAAATATAGCTTTGTTAGCCTCTTTAGATAACTTATCAATTGCTGTAGTAAAAGGTCCAGATGGTTTAAAAATTATACCTAGATACTTGTATTCATCAGTCAGCTCTAGTATTTTTCCATTGTAATAGAATTTGTGTGTTTTGATTATTTTCCCTGTTTTATTGAATATTATAATCTTGGTTTTAAGATTAACAGATAGATTCCATTTATCACAAAATATATTTAATTTATCTAAAGCATTTTGCAGGCCAGATGCAGATTCTGATATTACTACTAAATCGTCTGCATAAAGAAGACAAGACACTTGTTTATCATCTAGGCATGCTGGATCACATTTGTGGTCAAACGTTTCAACCAGTTCATTTATATACAATGAAAATAATGTAGGGCTCAATATACAACCCTGTTTTAATCCTACGCATGAGGAAATGTTTGTGTTAGTCCCTCTTTAATTTTACAGAGAAAGAGACATCTTTGTACATATCTTTTAAAATATTAAAAAGACCCTTTTATATTATATTTTAGTAACTTATAAAAAGGCCATCTCTGTTGATTGTGTCAAACGCGTTTCTTAGATCTACAAAACAAGTGTATAGATGTTTAGATTTTTAAAGGTCTTGTCAATCAGAGTTTTTAATGTTAAAATGTGGTCACTTGTTCTGCTATTTTTCCTAAAGCCTATTTGCTCCTTGTGTAATATATTGTTATTTTCAAGAAAGTTCTCTAACCTAGTAGATAATATCTTTAAGAAAAATTTACCTAAACAGATAGAAAAGTTATACCCCTGTAGTTGGAAGGATCATTAAAACACCCTCCTTTAAATATAGGCTTAATGATGTTTCTCTCCATATAGAAGGAAAGATTCCACTTTTAAATATTAAATTAAAATCAACACATATGTTCTAACTAATTTACCACATGACACTCTAATCATTTCGTTTGTTATACCATCACAACCAGCAGATTTTTAAACTTTAAGTCTTTTACAACCTTTAACACCTCCTCCGCAGTAATACTATCATTTAAACAATCATTATTACAATCAATACTACTAATGTTTTCATCAAAATTATTACAATGTTGAAAATTCATTAAATTTTTAAAGTACCTCAACCATTCATCATGTGAAATATTGGAGCTAGGGTCTTCCTTCGCTTTGTCCTTTAATAAATTTACAGATTTCCAAAATTCCGAAGGACATGATAAGAAGATAAATTTACTGAAAACAACTGATTATTTCTCGAGTCACAAAAAAACTAATTTTGATCTAATTTTATGAATATTTGGCAAAAGGAGATGTTGGATACATACATCAAGGAAGCAGTAACCCAAACAACAAAAATACTATAAGGCTTGACTGTATGAAAATAATTATAAGATAATTCATGGGGATACAACCGTTATACAAATCCATAAAAACCCGCTGCAATTGTTTGCACCTGTCCTAATTCAGGAATCTGATGTTCAGTGGTTGTCGTTTGTTGATGTGGTTCATAAGTGTTTCTCGTTTCTCGTTTTTTATATAGATTAGACCCGTTTAGTTTTCCCGTTTGAATGGTTTTACACTGACCCTTTATAGCTTGCTGTTCGGTGTGAGCCAAGGCTCCGTGTTGAAGACCGTACTTTGACCTATAATGGTTTACTTTTATAAATTTTGACTTGGATGGAGAGTTGTCTCATTGGCACTCATACCACATTTTCTTATATCTACATATATAACCTCAATAGTTTTGAAAACATTCAGTTTCAAGGAACGGGTTAAAAACTGCAGGTGTTGATTACACAAAAATTGGTACCCTCTTTGATATTTTCATATATCTCCCAGTTGATACGATATTCTAGGGCTTGTATTTCCTCTCACAAGGAATCTATTAAACCCAGATTTCCAAGTGGTGATCTTGAATCGTCCCTTCGTTAATTTTACGGACGCCATCACGAGTTGGTTGACCGTTATGGAATATCCGTTTCACAAATGACAACGGATATGTTACAATTGTCGTAACTACAATCCCGTCCCTTTTCCCCGAATGTCACCTACCGAATTTGACTTATTACCGGGTTTGTATTAACATGAGAAACACGACGCGTGCCACATGTGGAGCAGGATCTGCTTACCCTTCTGGATCACCCGAGATCACTCGGGGTTCGTGTTGCTCAGTCTTTGGTTTTCTATGTTGTGTTTTGTGTACCTTTGTTTGTCTGTTTGTCTTTTCTTTTTTAGCCATGGCGTTGTCCGTTTATTTTCGACTTATGAGTTTGAATGTCCCTTTAAATTGGTATTCGTATCCTTCGCCTCTCTTTTGCTAAAAAATGAATTCGTTCCTAAGTCTTGAAAATGACAAATTCCTCCTCAAACAATTCCATAAGAGCAGGTGCACAAATTCAATATGTGTGCAGAATATGAATGTTAGAAATGTAACACATGTATGTGAAATTTCAAGGATCTTGTTTGAAAACTGAAAAAGGAGTTGAAAACACAAAAAAGTCTCGTCTTTTTGTAAATTTAGAAAAAATATTCCCAGGTCTGAAACAATGAGAGAAATTTCCTTAAACAATTTCATAATAACAATTGCTCAACAATATGTGTGCAATATAATCTGTCTTCGTATACATTGACATTGTAAGTTTAATGCTTTTTTAATTTCCATTCAAACACATTTCCATAAACATAGGACAAGTACATGTCTTGCATCACAGAAAATTTATGAAGCATTATTAATGAAAAAGAACAAGAGTTTAGTGTATTGAAAATGAGAAATAAATGTTTCACGTTCCCTTAAGTTATAATATTGTAGAACTTTTAGCATAAAATGAATAAAAGAAGATTTTTAGGTATTCATACATTGTACGCCAATGATACATACTCTATTCTCTGTCTGATAACCCGAAAACCGTCAGTCTTTTTATTCCGTAGACCTCCGATCGCTCTATTTAACGCAAAAGGCTATAGGTCACTAGAGGGCGCAGAACTATTCGAGTTATGTTTTATCATGACTATGCATTTAAATGGCATTAAACGTTAAGTGTACGGTTAATAAAAGAATTAATCAATTGTATCACTTTTCATTATTGAATGTCGGGATTAGATGAAAATAGGCAAACAAAAATAAAGAATAACGAAAAATGGGCCAATAACCAACGCATAGAGAATTATAGAGACAAATGGAACATAAAAAAGACCCGAGAAATATGCTCTGAATTATTTTTAGAATATAGAATAATTGGGAGCTTAAAAATAAAGAATGTAATGTGCAAAATTGAAGATAATAGAAAAAAAAAAATGTAAAAAAAAAAGATTAAAGAATACATAAATGTTTCCAGACCCAATTATACAGCGTTGGACGAAGCTTAGGTCGGATAGCAAGCTTCATAAAATAGAACAAGTAGAAGAAAACAACGGTAGTTACTAAATCGAAATTCTCAACCACATGTCATAGAAGGACAATTTATTATTATATTAAAGGCTTCCATTGTTTACATTAAAGAGAAAGCTTGGAATTATGACAGGTATCTCTTTTCTAACTACAGAATTCACATTTCAAGAGGATATGCAACGCTATTCAAATGAAATGTTAAAGACTTTCCCAGATACGACAGACTTCTTTTCTTTAGAAATCTTTGAAGTCAACTTATTTATAGGATTAGGAAGATATAAAGAAATACCTGCATAATCAAATGGAAATAACGTTATATAATAAACATCCCTCAAAATTCGATTTCAAAACATATTTTAAAACAAATATAGTTGTCAGAAAAAAGTTCTCAACAGGACAAATGCCTTTTTTATTAATATTTTTGTAAGAAATGTAGCAGCTGTTAACCTTTCATTCAAGGGGATCTTTTGTTTTGTGAATTTAACTTTTAATTTAAGCGGATGCTATTCAACAAAGTTTCTAAATATACAATTTAATCATCATATGTGGTGTAATTAGTTCCTTTTAGCAGACGTCCAATGACCGAAAGTGGCTCAACTATGCAGATTCAGATTCAATATTTCATTTAAGTCTAACCACTTGTATAACATAGCGTACATTAAAACTGAAACTAAAATATCATTAGCTTAAATAATAAAACATATGCAAGTGCCATTCTATTAAGAATTATGAAAGACTATTAAATGAGTTAGTATATACAATATTTTATATCATATTAAAACTATACCGATATACTTAAGATTTAAATTACAATGTACATCATCAGTTATATATTAACGAGAAATTTGTTCTTCTACGTAAAATATTAAAGCAAGTTTAAGCAACTACCCGACAAAGTTCATTATTTCTGAATCAATCTAATTAAAATATTGATCTCTGATTACGTTATACTACATATGAGATCTAACAACTACCCTTATCGCTTTCACTTTTGTGACCTTTTATTATGTAATATTTGACCCCAGAAAGTATTTATATTGACCAATCAAAATCGTCCTAATGAAAGCGGCTTCAGAATGTTTAAAGATGGCGACGCAGGATGGAAAGACAATTTCGAAAACGCATTAACAGAAATTTTGCATCAGTACAAAGTTTCAGGGCTAAATTGTGAGCAAACACAAAGTTTGCAAAGTATTTTGGAGCACAAAGATTGTATGGTCATCATCACAGTCATGCTTCCAACGGGCTATGGAAAGAGTTTACTTTACCGTACCAGATACTGCTACATGTACCTGTTGACGTTGTAAGATGAATGGATAATTTCAGTAAAATCTCCTATTGAGTTTAAAGCTAACAGTTATGTCTTGAATTACATTTATACTTGATTTACCTTGGGAATTAGACAGTTAGAAGCTTTCATATATCATTCAGTGACGGATCCAGAACTTTTCATAAAAAGGGGGGGGTGCCGCTCCAGTAATGCTTCAGTGATTCCCTATATAATCAACCAAATTTTTCCCACGGAAGGGGAGAGCCCCCTGGATCTACCTATGAGGTACAGACACTAGGACAAATGGTACATTTGTAGTTTGTGGTCCATTAGTACAGTCAGGGTACTACTTATTCAAGTAATTTTATTTACTTGAAGAAGTAAAAAAATATACACATATAAGTAAATTTATAGGATACTTATACAAGTGAATTTTATTTACTTGTATAGGTAAAAAAAATTGGCTTAGTTATGTCCCTTAGACATTCAGAATTTTTACTTGTATAAGTAAAAAGTCATCCTTTCTTCTTTCTTGAATTCTTAAGATTTCTTTGCTCTAATAGAATTTAAAAATATGTACCCTTTGCAGATGTCTTTACTAAACATTTAAGTGTAATTTCATGGACAATGAAAATCCCATTTGTCTGTTATCTTCATAACACTGCTCATTTACAAGCCCCAAAGGATCAATTTTGAAGGCCTTGCGCAAATATACAAGATCTTTGCTCAATCAGTTTCTTTGTTGAATTAATGAGATGAAACATTGAACTTTAATAAAAAAAATTGAGCAAACCTGGAAAAAATCATTAAAGGCATGATTTTACATCTCAAAACTTGAGGATTTTGTGGGATTGTAAGAAAAATTTACTTATACAAGTAAATTTTTGAGAAAATTAAGGGGAGATTATTCAAACATTATTTATTTACTTATATGTGTATATTTTTTTTTACTTCTTCAAGTAAATAAAATTAACTTGTACAAGTAGTACCCTGACTGTAGTATCTTTGGTTGAAGTCTAAGTTTCCAAACTCCAGTCTGTACGTACATGTATGATCAAGTCGCCATTCAAAGGTAAATTCTCTAAGGTAGAGTTAGGTTGACATTTTATAACTTTAGGAAGGAAGCAAGATTTTTCAGCCATGGAGCCAGTTGGGTATTGGTCATTTCCACCATGTACTACCTCTGCCATGTAATAAAAGTAGTTTCAGTCATACTAAAAGATTTTGTTGTATATACTTTCATCTATTTACCTTTTATACATGTTATAACTTAAAAATAACTTTAATGTTGCAATTGGTCACCTTTACTAGAAAAATATGATTGCCAATGAGACAACTCTCCACAAGAGCTAAAATTACATAGAAGTTATAATCTATATATATACAGATTCTACCACTGCATCGAGTGTGATACTGAAATTTATCCTCTCAAATTTAAACGCGAGGCTTGCCCGGCGTTTTAAATATTTAAAATTTAACTGTCGAGAGTGGATAAATATCGTATTACGAGATTTGGTGGTGGAATCTGTTTCTAATGATTTTCAAACAATATGCAGGCTAACTTATTCCTTCTTTTGAATGATCTGCAAAAGATGTGTTCTTTCTATGTGGCGTCATCAGGCATGGTCGCCTTTTTCATGCCGTCACAATAGGAAATTCAGAGGAAAGTAAGAAAATTCAACGTTATAATCGGATTTTAACCAATGATTAACTGAGATCAAACGAACCACACGTTGATTAAATTTTTTTATACAATGGGTGCAGAAAGGGATAAATTCACGAAGAATTAGAGAAATATATATATATACATGTATATATATATACTCCATTCTCAACTAATGTTCATTATAAGTTCTGCCTGAAAGCTCAAATCAAGGCTAAGGTTGGTAATATAAATCGAACAAAGATGGACGCAGAGAAGACAAGCAAGGAGAATGATAAACACTGTTGTGTGCCGTTATTGCACATAATGTAAAGTTTGTAAACCTAAAATTTTTTTAAGTTTGTAAAAGATGGAGTTGTCATGTTCCCATTAACATAGTTTCTTTTTATAAAGAGCCTGAGGCGAAAGATACCAGATGGACCTTCAAACTTATATGTGAAAAAACCCAGACAACACGATGGCTAAAAAGAAAAAGACCAATATAGACAAACAGCAATACTCAAAACACAACATGGTAAAACTAAATACTGAGCAACACAAACCCCATTAAAAGCAGGATTGTAGACAGAAGAAACATTTCAGTCATCATCTGTGAGAAGGATATTGCATAAATATCAACTTACTTGTGATGCCAGATGGTGTCTGTAAAACTTACAAAGGGATGTCTTCTAACTTCACCACTTGTAACACTTTGTTTAATAGCTTACAAAATTCATTTGAAAGCCTAAGGAAATTCCACTTTTTAATCTATAATGTGAAGGATACATGTATATTCCATGATTCCTCACAAACTTTTGAGATCTATATATTTATTTGAGAATACAATATCATAGGTAAAAACCTAATACCATAAACAGTTTATCTTACAACTTGTTATGTTATGGCCAGAAATTTTTGTCTGTTATACAAAGTCAACAAAATAAATTACAAATTTTGGGATGATTGCAGCTTTTCAACAAGTAATTTATGGACATTTACATATATAAATGTAACTCAATTATATAGGATTAATGAAGACCAATCATAACTGTTTAATTTCAGGTTAGTAATCAAACATTAGTTTGCTCAAGGCAAATTTTAAATCCACTGAGTTTAAATGGACTCCAGTCTGAAAACCCTGAAACCTGACAGTGTTCCTTCAATTTTGACTGGACCAAACAAATAAGACTGCGGAGGAACTCTTCAAACACCCAGACAAGGCCACAGAAAAAGCCACTACAAGCATCTGAAGATGAAGATGAGGATGGCACTGCAGATCTAGGTTGTGAACCAGGTCCAGAGTTTAAACATGCAGATCTTAGCCTATGGTAAATATTATATTGTACATATAATGTATGATATAATTTCTGTATAATACTTTAAATTTATGATCATGATGATAAAGAAAAAAAATATCTGCTGGATAGAATTTTAGTTTATTGTCTATATTTATTTCATTTATATTTCAAGTTTGCTCTCAAATACATTTTAGATATAATACCAAAATTATGTATTACAATATCAACTGTCATTTTCATTAATGATTTATTGAATAAATTAAATTTTCTGTCTTTTTTATTTATCAGAATTTTGTGATAAATCATGATTAGTTTGATGAGCTGAAAACATCATCATGGAAAATAAACTCCACCATTAATCATTCTCAAGATGGTTATTCAGTTGTCAAACTGCTTCTTTATAATCAGTTTGCAATTGTAATTAATTATTTTGAATGAGTTAATTCACATCATGTACTGCTGCTGAAATATGCTGGATCGTCACAGTCCTGAGGTATGGAATACAATAAAAATGTTATATTGCTGCTGGTCTGTTGGAGTCTTCAATAGAATCAAGGTATGTTATATAAAAAAGAAAATGTAGTAGTATGAAAGCCAATGAGACAACATTCCGCAAGAGACCAAAATGACACAGAAATTAACAACTATAGGTCCCAGTACGGCCTTCAACAATGAGCAAAGCCCATGTATATATATATTTACTACACTGAAGAATAGGTCCATCCAATAAAATGATCTGAAAAATAATCATTGTTATACATTCATACATCATTACAAGGAGAAATTACCTATGTTTTTATGTTCCAGACCATATGAGTATTTGGATTGTGCGTGTACAGTCCGGTTTGAGTATACTCATACGGTCTAGTATGAGCTTGACAATACATGTATTTGGAACATATGGATTTATTTTAGACAAAATTTATCAAAAACTTTTATCGAGTATTACAAATTAATATTATAACAATTAGATGAATAAAGTGGAAAACATTACATCAATTGAAATTAAATAATTCTGTATTTAATTGTCTGTTTCAATCTTATTTTAGCACTCTCGCCATGGTGACACTTGCTGGCACAAGGAACATGAGATTTCTTACATTTACATGTTTTGTTCATGCCTGTTCCTTTGCATTTGCATCTCTTGCTTGTTTTCGGCAGCTTGCAATGAAATTCCTTCTGTTTTCCAAAGTGCATTTTCAATATTGCGTGTCAAAAGTTCTATTGCTCTCATAACATAACAAGAGTTCAATATGCCAAATATAGTTTGTACAAATTTGCATCCTTACCAATAATATCAGCAACCCTAAATCCCCAGTTGCTTTTCTCACAGTAACAAAGCTACCTTTTTAATCTTTGCATTATTTTTCGACACTTTTTATTTTAATATTATTTTCATTATTTTTTAACGGTTTTTATATAATTTGTGTCCAGTTTCTTCCGTTTTCTGTTATGATATACAGGAGATTAACTTTAAATAGTTAAAACATTATGATTTCAGTTATGTTGATCAGTAATATACATGTCAAGGTATCGAATAAACTTGACCAATGTCTTATAATCTGGCAGACCGTAAGTGTACAGTCAGACCATATGCGTATTTTGAAAAAGTATGCATACGGACTGGATTGTACATGTACGGTCAAAATACTCATATGGTCTGGAACATAAATAAATGATTAAATCGTTAATCAATTTTACAGAGTTATCTCCTGTAGTGTTATGTACAACCTTAAAAGTTTTGTAAGTTAAATCACATGCACATATGAAAAAGGAGATGTGGGGTGTATGCAAATTGCAATGAAACAACAACGGAACTGCAAACACAACCAAAATCATATAGAGGTCAACACAGCTATTTAAATGCAATAAGACCAGATGTAAATCCTCCAGTCTATATAAGTTTTGATTAATATTAAACAGAAACAATAAAACACCTACTACCAAAAGATATAAACAATATTAAATCATGTTATATTTGGAGTAAACAATAAAATACTGTATCATAGAAAGCTCAAAGTTCTTAACTGGCTTCATATGAAACCAGACTGTATCAAACTCTAAATGTATGAATTTTTCAAGTCAAATACTGCTTACAACATCAAAAGCAGTTAACACTGTCTATACTCCTTGTCGAGGATTCGAACCTCGATTTCTCATCAAAGATGGGTGTAATTGCCAATTATACTAACAAGGATTGCGTATAGATTTCATTAGTGTTAACATACTATAGAAAATATGGCATAAAACTGATAAATAAATAATAATTAACCAAAACAGATTTCTAAAATTTCATGTTGTGACATCATGACCATGATGACCCGTTGAGCCACTACCTAAAAACTAAAGAATGAAATAAAAAAGTAGGTAAAAAAATGGTAAAAATTATCCTTGTGAAATGTTCATATCAAAATAATTCATACATCTGCTTATAAGACAAATAAATTTGTGTATCAAACCACAGATGATTCATGATTGATTGTAATTATCTGAAAGCGAAAAAAATTTTGGATCGTATAATGGTATGATGTCGTCATCGTCGTCCGAAGACATATTTGGTTTCGGAAAATAACTTTAGTTAAAGTGAATGGATCTTTATGAAATTTAATTAAAGGTTCAATGCCTCAAAGGAAGGTTGGGATTGATTTTGGGATGATGGTCCCAACTGTTTTGGAATGAGGGCCCAAAACAAGCATTTTTTCTACTTTCAGGATAATAACTTATGTATAAGTATTTCAATTGCTCTGAAATTGTATCGCAATGTGTAATACCACAAGTAGAAGGTTTGGATTCATTTTTGGGGTTATGGTGCCAACAGTTTAGGAATCGGGGCCAAAAAGGGGTCAAAACAAGCATTTTGTAGTTTCTTCACAATAACTTGTGTGTAAGTGTATGGATATCTCTGACATTGTACCACAAGGTTCCGTATCACAAAAGGAAGGATTGGATTGAGTTTGGGGTATTGCCTATTTCATGCAGGAATTAGGGGCCAAAACAAGCATTTTCTAGTTTCAGACAATAACTTGTGTTTAAGTGTATGGATCTCTCTGAAATTGTCCTACAAGGTTCCATACTACTAAGGAAAGGCTGGAATAGAGTGTGGGGTAATCGCTCAAGGGGAATCAGAAACTTTGGGGTTTAAATTCTTTTTTCAAATTTTCCAAATTTCAAATTTTGAAAAGTTTCAAGAAGAAATCTTTAATTGCACAGTATTGCACAAATGATTTGTTAGATCTTGACATTTATTTTGAGTCAGAAACCTAAACTATGTAAAAAAATTATTGCAATCCAAATTTAGACAGTATCAAGCTTGAATATTGAGTCCAAATTTGCCCTAACTGTTCAGGGTTCAACCTCTGCAGTCGTAATAGTTTGCGCTCAGCGAAGCATTTATTTTGCATTGTTAAGAAATATAATTTGCCCTTATCTAATAAAACTCTAATCTCCACCACAAAACATATGCATCAATTGACCTGTTTTTTGCCCATCTTAATTCTACACTATAATAAAATGCCTCGCTGAGCGAACCCTGAACAGTTGGGTCAAATTTGGACACAATATTCAAGCTTGATACGGTCTGAATTTGGATTCAAATAAATGTGGTCATAGTTCTTTAAAATCAATTGCGCAATATTTTTTATTTAAGATTTCTTTTTGAAACTTTTCAAAATATTTGAAATTTGAAAATTTTTGAGAAAAAACAAATATAAACCCCTTAAAAAATTGGAGAAAAAATGCCACCCCTTGGAGCAATTTCCTCCAAACTCAATTCCAGCCTTTCCTTTGTAGTATGGAACCTTGCTGTACAATTTAAGAGATCCACTACACTTAAACAAAAGTTATTGTCTACAAAAGTGCTTGTTTTTACCCTTTTTGCCCGATTCTGCATGTTTGGGAAAATTACCCTAAACTGAATCCCAGCCTTCCTTTGTGATATGGAATTAACCTTGTAGTACAATGTCAGAGAGATTCATACACTTACATACAAGTTATTGTCTGGAAACTACAAAATGCTTGTTTTGGCCCCTAAAATTATTTTGCAGTCATATAAAATATACTCTCAGATGTTGTTTTAATATCAAATATACATATGCATATTCATGACACCTAATTAAGAATGGAGTATGGACACCACTGTCCCATGTTAGGGAAGGGTTGGGATCCTGCAAACATGTTAAACCCTGCAACATTCTGTTTGTATGTGGCTGTCTCAAGTCAGGAGCCTGTAATTCAGTTGTTGTCGTTTGTTGATGTGTTACATATTTGTTTTCATTTTCAGTTCACAATTAATTGAAATAAGGACATTAGTTTTCTCTTTGAATTGTTTCTACATTTGTCATTTTGGGGCCTTTATAGCTGACTATGCAGTATGGGCTATGCTCATTGTTGAAGGCCATACTGTGACCTACAGTTGTGAATTTCTGAGTCATTTGGTGTCTTTTGGAGAGTTGTCGCATTGGCAATCATATCACATCTTTTGATATGTATAGGTCTGACATGTTACTATTGTCAACAATGATAGAATCCCATACCACATAGTTAAATTTAAATGATATGTCAACTGTTTTTCCATACCCAGTCTCCATAGACGGATCAAGGGGCCCAAGCCCCACCCCCTTTTCATTGAAAAAATTGGTTAATTATATAGGAATCACTGAAGCATGACTGGAGACAGAAGAGAATTATAGGAATGTCCTTTTGCACAATCATCTATTATAAATATGGTCAATGCATAATTTTTGATTGATTGATTGATTGATTGGTGCTTAACTCCACCTAAAGCACAATTGCGCTATTCTGTGGTAATCAGTTTTCATTTATTTAGGAAGTTATTACTTTTAAAAGACTTGTGATGTATGTATAAGTTATTTCGATGTTTTGTTTGAGCGTCATATACTGATCAGGTTTTGCCATAATTTTAGGTGGTTTGTCTTTTCTAGCTGCTTTTGGAGATCTTATTTAAGAATTGGTTGCTGCTTTACCAATTCGTTAAAGGTTGCAGTACCAATTGTATAGGTATTAATGTTGAAAGTTGGGTTCGTTTTATCGAAAAGGGGGACTGAGCGGAATAAAATTAAAATTATTCATGTCTGTTTAAGCTGCTTACTTAGAGAAACATCTCAATTGAATGTTATTTATAATATTAATTCGATGACAATGTCTACATAATGCTTACCAATCTACATTGTTTTTGAAGCGAGTAACAAGCTGTCGTCATTTACCCGCGGTTTTATCTTTCGGTATTCTCAGGACATATCGTGAAGATATCAATAAGCCATATATAAATTTATGTATCGAATGGACTGCAAAGATTTGTTAAGGGAATTCTAATTGGTTTAAAAGTCACGTGTGAAATAGTCAAGTGAAACTACATATTGGTAGTTGTTAGATCTCATATGTAGTATAACGTAATCAGAGATCAATATTTTAATTAGATTGTTTCTGAATAAAAATACAAACTTTTCGTCAATAGACATGTTATAAAATTGATCATTGTTTTACTGCGTCACTATGCAAAATATTTTGAAGGTCTGCAAATAAAGGACACACAGTAAAAAACATGTTTTATCTTCAGTTTCATTTTTACAAAAAAGCAAATCTTTCATTTACTGGTTTATTCTCATATCTTCCAGTTTCTATTTTAAGTGGCACAACGCCACTTCTAAATTTTGCATACGCTCTTCTTAATCTTATAGACATATTTTGTTTTTAATATAACTCTGTTCAATACTGTGATTTATAAAGCTTATAAGTACGAAGCGTGTTACCATTATTCTGTGACAAAAATGTTGTTTGCCATTCTGTAATATATTTATTAAATAAAATATCTTCAAGTTGTAAAACAATATTCTTACAAAACGCACTATTAAGACTAGCAAACAATTTACAAAATTACAATCGTTAAGTTTTTCATGACTCTATTACACCAATTTTTCTTATTATTTACAACATTTTTATGTGACCATTTAAACGTCTTATAATTTATTCGGTCATTTTCATGACACTACATCTTGCCCAGTGCCTAAAGACACATCTCCACTGTTTAACACTGAGTAACATCACTGTTTGGTGTATACTTGCCAATAGCCATAAAAACCTGATAACTCGATCTGTTTTGGACAGCGTTTACACAAGAAAAATTGCCAGTACCCCAAATATGCACCATGATAGCTTATGACTAGCCAGACCAAACTGTATCAAATAATTCTGTAAAAGTACTGTGCTGGAAACCATATTCCGGATGCTCATACTGTAAAATTTTGAATGTACAAGGTTCCGCCCGAAAACTTTGAGCAGTGTCGGGCAACACTGAAAGTTCTCTCTTGGTTATTAAGATATAAAACGTTCGCAATACCGTATTTAAACAATTAAAACTATGTAAATATTGGTATTGCATATTTCATTTCAGAGCATGTCTTCAACGCAGCTCTGAATCCTGCAACTGTGTTGGCCGATGATATTGATATTGGTAGATTATTCCAATGCCTGATGGTCCTTGGTAAGAAAGATTGGCCGTCGGCATCTGCACTGGTTCTTTCTTGGTAGAAGCGTTTTTACCTCTTGTCCGGTTATCGTTTGGGGTCAAGAATTGTTGACGATCTATGTCTATTAGATCATGCTGGATCTTGAATAGCATGCATAATTTGTTTGGTTTCCTGCGTTCTTCTAGGCTTTCCAATTTTAAAGTTTTGAACATAGTTGTGACACAGCCAGGTGTTCGGTCTACTCTTTTCTGTACTTGTCCTATTGCCTTGTCCTTATTTTGGTTTCATGGGTCCCATACTGTGCATGCATATTCCATTGCAGGTTTTACCATGGATACATATGCAGCCGCTTTTACAGGTTTTTGCAGTCTTTTAGATTTCTGCGGATAAATCCTAGTGTAATGTCGATGTGTTTATCCCAGGTATGGTGGTTACTGATTGTTTTTGCTGGCTTCAACTGTCTCTAGTATTAAATGACTGTGGAGTTTGTAAGTTGTTTGTATCACTGCACGGTTTGTTGGTGATATTCTTATAACAAGGCATTTTTGGCGTTGAAACTCATTTGCCATTTATTTTCCCAATCTTCCAGTGATGTTAAGTCTTTCTGAAGAAGGTCGCTCTCTGCTTGGTTGGTGATGGTTCGTTGGAGAAGGCTGTCATCGGCAAATAATTTGGTCTCTGATGTAGTTGCTGTTTCTGGCATGTCATTGATGTAGACCAGGAACAGTAATGGTCCAAGAACTGTGCCTTGGGGCCTTCTCTAACGAACCATCACCAATCAAGCAGAGAGCGACCTTTTTCAGAAAGACTTAATATCTCTGGAAGATTGGGAAAATAAATGGCAAATGATTTTCAACGCCGGTTGTGTCAATTTTTTTATTGAAAGGACCATTTACCAGCAGCTAATAGACAATTTTAGTAAGATATTTCATCCTTCTTTGCCAGCTTTTAGATCTGGCTATGGCTGTAATATAGCACTTCTAAAAGTCATTGAGGACTGGAAAAAACAGTCGATCAAAATTTAAATGAGACAGCTGTGCTTAAAAACCTTTCAAAGGCCTACGATTGCTCACCCCATAACTTACTTTTATTAAATTTAAAGTCATATGGCATGTCACATGATGCATTATTCTTATTGATAACTATCTATCAAACAGAAAACAATGTGTAAAAGTTGGTGCATACTTTAGTTTCTGGCAAAATATTTATATAGGTGTACCACAGGGCTAAATCTTGGGTTCTGTGCTTTTCAACATTTTTCCGACATTTTCAATTTTGAGAAAGAAAATGAATTGTACAACTAACAAGATGACAATACATTGTCACACTCAGGACCAGATCTAAACGGATTAGTTAAATCTTTGGAAAAGGAAAGTGCAGTTTTGATTGGTTTGCTGATAACAAAATGAAAGCTAATCCGGATAAATATCAAGCTATTGCCATAGGGAATACATAATAAAATTGGGATATTAAATTCAATTTGAATGGGAATGAAATCTTATGTGACACTGTGGTAAAGCTCCTAGGACTGCAATATATTATCAACTTAAGTTTAAAACACATATTTCTGAAATTTGTAAAGAAGCATCAAGGCTGTTAAACAGAATTGGGAAACATCTATTAAAATAAGGAAGGTTAACTATAATTTATCACTCAAGTATAATGTCTAATTTCAGTTATTGTCCGGTGTTTTTGTGGGAAGGATAATACGAAAAACAAATTGGAAAAAAATGGTCTGTTTTACCTTCTTTGAGAATAAGACGTCTACGAATGATGGCCATAGAAACTTTTAAAATATTACACAAAGAGTGTTTCTCCATGATATTATTAATTTTTAAAATGTACCTTACATTTTGGAAAGCAACAAACTGTTGAAGTACCACAGCCGAGAACAACACAATTTGGTCTTCATTCCTTAAAGTATGCTGGAGCTACACTCTGGAATGAGCTGCCTGACGCGATCCGTGCGCAGTCGAACCTGAACCAGTTTAAAAGTATGAGCTATAACTGGAATGGCAACTGGTGCAGTTGTGGCTCATGGAGATCTTAATGATTGATTTAATTTTTTTGTTGAGTTTTCCATGCAGCTTGTCGCAACTAGTTTTGCCTTATTTATTTTGTCTGCTTTGCATGTGCTTATAATCTAGTTTAGTGCTTTGCTAGTTTGTGCTATGCTTTTATATATGAACATTTTGCTTTATGCGATATAAAAGTCTTATTTTGGTATGTCTAATGTGTGTTTTATATGTCTTAATATTGTATGTGTTGTTATTGTTATTATTATCTACAGAGCTTATGTTTGTAATGTTCATGTAAACCCGACTTAAAATAATATTTTCTATTCTTTTCTATTCTAAACCACCATGTTCTCTACTTTTTACAAGCAATAAACTTAGAGCTCGACTTGGATACCTTGCTGCGGCTTTAGCCATCTCATAGTAATCGAGAAATTCTGTCAACAGTAGATCCAGATATTGGTAACAGGATACTATTTGTACTATATTATCATTTAACAACTTTTTCACCATCAATGTCTACACCGATATTTAGTGCTTTTATTACCTCAAATAAACTATTAATTAAAGTATTAAACATAACAGGCGATAATACATATCCTTGTTTTAAATCTGAATTAACACTAAACCATTCTGTCATATTGCCATTAAGTTTAATACAACATTCTGCTTTCCACGCAAATACAATTTTGTACTTATTCCTAAATCATCCAATTTAGTAAACAATAATTTTCTACTAAACAGTATCATACGCTTTTTAAAAATCCATAAACGATGTGAATGTTGACAACTTTATCAATTGTCTAGTTTCAGTAATTGAAGTCAATGTACTAAATGGTCAATGGCACTTTTACCTTTACGAAAGCCATTGACTGTGATACCAAACCTGGCGTTTAGCTTTATGTCTCACTCTGCTTTTGTCGAACAATTTCCGTTTTTTTCACAAATACATGGCGCAAATCCTTCTTGCAACCGCTATGACACTTTTGCCATGCATGTTCGGCTTTACATATATCGTTCCAAAGATAAACTGTCGTTCCACCACGATTTTTCCATACGTCTCCGTTTGTAACTTTTGTTTCAACGTTTATCTAACTTTTAATCCACCTCAGTTTGTACAATTTTAACGAAATTTTCATATTTACTGTCTAGATTTAACTGGTTTATTTCAGATTTCTCCAAGTTAGTTATGAATGCGTTAAGTTTAGAAACTGTTCATTGTCAGACATCCAATCATTACGAATACCGTGTGCAAGTAATCTTGGGAAAGTCGCAGGATAATATACAAACAATTATAAAAGTTTTATTTGCAGGTTTTCATGCTTGTTCATCGTCCTGAATATACACGAAATGTTTGCTACTGGACGTTGAGAAAAAAATTAATGTTTATATTTGTTTCATTATTTTGTTTGTCAATAAAACATTAAATTCTTAAATAATTCGCCCACCATTATGGTATTACTATATGGTACTGAAATACACCTATAGCTGAATGTCTCCGGTACGTACGACAGTATAAAAAAACCTATTGTCTAGTGAGCTTTCGTTATTTCTATACTGAATGTATAAATACACAACTACTTTCGATCAAAGGAGGAATGTTTTGTTCGATTCTTTGCTTGTATAGGCAGATTGATGCTTCAATGATACGCTCTATTCGTGTAAGAGAACCCTGCAACAACATTTTATAGGGTCCGCATACGGTGCAAGGTAAAAATGTGCTTATTCAATTTTTTACACTCACTTCTTAGTAGCAGTCTCGATCTGTTATCCTCTTTTCCGACTGAACCACTTAATTTACAGAATATCTCGGTTGGGTTTATAGTTTAAACGGTTTTCGTCATGGATTTTTACATGTAATGTTTTCGCTGTACGTTCGTCTTTTCTCGCCAGGGATGTAAAAATACTCAGTCACATCCGATCCGACCTAAAGCAATCATGCAGCAATCCTTCAACCATATTCATGAATAATGTTTCTGCTCTATTTGATTGCCTTCTAATGTTAAACGTTAATATTCAGACGATATCACAAACGTAAACCGTACCTCAATATGGAGGTTAGGACTTTAAAATTGCTGTAGGATGCAATATTTTCATGGACAATATTACAATGTCATACACTAGAATTCAGAATGGAAACGGGGAATGTGTCAAAGAGACAACAATCCGACCAAAGAGCAGAATGTACATTTTCTTGTTTTTTGCATTGTTTTGTTTTCTTCGTTTCTTATTCTTTTGATTGATTGATTGATTGATTGATTGGTATTTAACGCAACTTTCAGCACTATTGTGCTATTTCGTGGAGGTCAGTTTTTGTTGGTAAATGAAGGCGACGTGCCCGGAGAGAACCACCGATTTTTGTCTTTTGTAATAACATAAACAGTACCAATTCTAATGCACCAGATGCGCACTTCGACAATTAATGTCTCTTCAGTAATGCTCGAGGCCAAAAGGTTTGAATATCTAAAATCTAGTACAAAAGTTGTAAGTGCAACATGGTGTTATATAAAATTTAAACTGTTGTCTCACCTGATTGTAATTTTTATGATAAAATGACAATACTTTGACATTCAAACTATGTATAACATCCGAATTCAATGAGCCATGACTGAAGGTTTAAGCCACATAATCTCCGTGCCAATAGTATAATATATCTATATTTCGGTGGTGCTCGATGGGCACAGCGATTTCCAGCACCAATAAAAATGAAATAGCGAAGAGTGCTGAACGTGGCTTATAACTACAACAAGTAACCAATCACCCAATCATTAAAACAAAGTGTATTAAATGTAAAGTTTTCACACTGGTCATTTTACGGTGGTGGATGATGCCTATACGCCTTACTGAGAGCTCTAAATCACTTACTGTTTTCATTAGCGACAAATAGTAAAAAATCAAAGAAAATATATTCACAAAATCAAAATTTCCTACCAGAAAGACAATTAATCGCACGACTCAAGGCATCCTTTAGTTCATTAAAGAGATAGAACCTTTGCAATAACGACAGCTATTTCCTTTCATCACAATAAAAATGTACGTAACTACAGAGTATTATGGGATATTCAAAGGATATGGTGAAGTCATTAAACAAAGACACGACCGACATCCTTTTTCTATAGAAACCTTTGAAGTAAAGTAATTGATCAGATTGCGAAGATATACTGATATACCTGTATGATCAAATGAAAAAAAAAATGTATAATATAAAACTGTATCATGAATAATTCGGTTAGAAAACATTTTCAAAAAATGCACGCGTTGTCGCCTAGGGTACCCAAATCGTAATTCAAAGTATCGGTAAACAGGAAGTAGGCGTCTGATAGATCCGAAAAGAGCCCAAACTTTTCAACTTATCACTGCAAAGGCCATTATGTTCAGTAGTACAGCAGACATGTATAACGAAACTGTTATAGTTTATTCATCATTGTGAAAAAGTATCGACAAACAGGAAGAAGGTGCCTGGCATATCCGATACGTGCGCCCACGTTACAACTCATCACTACCAAGCTGCTGATCAAAGTCATTATAATTATGCTCAGGATTACCTAAGAAAGTGTGACGGTAATATTTCTTGGAAAAAAGGACAGACAAGGTGAATGCAATATATATAAGAAGAATTCAGGTGTTGTCGTGCTAAGAGTTCCCCACTCGTAATTCAAAGTATTGGAAACAGGAAGTATGTGTCTGAAAATTCGTAACTGTTTAGTCTCTGACCATATATAAAGTCATTCTGTTCAGTAGTTTCTGACTAAATGATTCAACTATATCCAAGGAATTTCTAGGAAGATCGCAGGAAACAATAAAATAATGAAATAATTAGTTTATTTTGCTTGTTTTCCTGATTTTGCTTCGTCCTGAATAAATTATGTATGAAATATTTGCCACTGTATGGTGAGCAAAAATCATCTATCATAGCTCACCAATTCAGTACATTGGAGATTGCCAGATATTTCTTTTTCTCGCGACTGAAAATTTACTTTACAACAGGATATAAGGTGATATTGAAAGATCATTAGTAAAGAAATATTTTCATTTATCATCCTTCCTTACCGCTATATCAGCTTCCTCAACATATCTGTAAAACTCGTATCCAGTTAGCGCGTGCAAGTGAGGAGACATCAAGTGAGTAGGACTTATCAACAAATTCTCCCAACATATTGCCTTGTATTGTAATGGTGATAAGTCACCAAATAAATTCTTTTAATAAAATAAATTACACTTGCAGTACATATTTTACAATGAACCATTTCTTTTTTCCTAAAATTACTTTACATTCTGAAACGAGATGTTGATAAAATGGTGTTGACGTCAGTCTTGATAAGTTCTGCCGGGACTACTTTTTTTTCAGAACTGAACTATTTGACCTAATTTGAACTATTGATCTGACCTGTATTGAGATCAAGCTATCGATACAAATGTCAACAATGCGGGGTTGGCAGTGTAAATTATTAAAAAAAATTATAGTGGACATAAAATTCACAGTAAAACTAATAATAAAAATTGATTAATTAAATGCACATATATTTTACACTCTATAGATTAAACATCTCATTTTAAATAATAAAATAGGGGAAAAAAATCTACCACAAAACAACAACCCTCTTTCTGACAAGTCTAAAAGTACTTATTTCGTCTCCTAAAACAAAACAAAACAAAACAAACATACAAAATGGCTACTGACAAAGATAATGCTTTTGAAGACCAATCAAACAGACATTTTTTACTTCAATTCGGGGGAAATTCAGCAAATGAAAGTCAAAGTCAAACTGATGATGATGCAATATGGGAATCAGAAGATGACACAAATGAACTCTTAAGTGAAATGGATAGTCCTTGTTGTAATTACTGGGACTTTTCAAAACCTAGATCAAGTGACCGGTATAAAAATCTCCCTGTAAACATCCAATCCAATCAAATTACACAAAAACAGCAAGATAATAACGTACACTCAGACAATCAAGTTGAAGATATCGCAAAAAATCTAACCAAAAAAAAAAGCAACCAATACATCAACAGACCATGAAAGATTCAGAGATGTGACAGACTTTGGATTTTATTATATTTTATATTTCATTTATACTTCAATATAAAAACTGATAATTTAAAATACTTTGTTCAAATCTGAAATTAAAGTGATATCAATACATTAATCTAATATTTACCTGACTTGGTTTCTATGATTATCAATTTGCATGTAGAATTTGTCAAGTTTTCTACATATTGATATAAAATATCAGCTCCAAGTTACAATGTGAAACTGTTTTTTGGCGACTGAGCGCAGCACTTTTTCAGTGTAACTAGGTTAGGATTTGAACCTAAAATCTTCTCGTTAAGAGCTGCTCTGGTCCCTGAGCTACCTAGTTGTTTACACTAAGTGCATGTACATGTATCACTAATGTCAAATTATTTGAGCCTGAATTACATATACCAAGTTTTCTCAAATTGCTTGTAAAACAAAGAAAAATAATTGTTTCATTAAATAAAAGCACACATACATGACATACAACAATTTATTATCATGTTCACTGCATATTAAATTGGTATCCTGAAATATTCCACAAAAAGTCACAATTTAATGTTTTTGTTGTGAAAACTGGTGTAAATCATATATATTGGCTATATCTGTATATGTACAGTGATAATTCACAAGAGATAGACTGAAGAGGGCAAAATATTAAATGATTAATACATGTAAAACATGTTAAGATTCCATTTATAGTATTTACTGTTTCAGTGTAACTAAGTTAGGATTTGAACCTAAGACCTTCTCATAAAGAGATGCTCTGACCCCTGAGCTACCTAGTTGAATACACTGAAAGCATAATTTTTTCAAGAATCATAAACATGATGATGTACCTTGTCATTTTAACTCCAAGTCATCAAAAGAATGATATATCAATGTACATGGACAAACAGAATGCAGCGAAGCAATTTTGTATAATATTTCAAAAATCCAGGTGATCTGGTTCTGTTATTTTTCAATAGAGAAGAAAATACCTGACGGAAAATTTTGACGTTTGAACCAAATATGTTTTCCTCAATGATAACATTTGGCAAAGCACTTATAGGAAATGGTACCACATAACCCGAACCAGAATACCGTCCCAATGCAATTTGGTGGGGTAGTCGATACCAAAATAACACCTACCTTCCTTGTCTTCTCACGTACAAATGGCGGGTACAAGGTGCGAGATGTCGAGATATTTACATACAAGAAGGACAATTTACCAACATCTGTCTTTCTCAAATTAACTTCTCCTTTACGAATTACGACTACTTAAATATATATGTGTACTTTTAGTCTTGAAAACAAACAGCATTTTGATGCGTTTCTGGAATTTTTTTATGAAGCGTATGCTTAAAAGTTGTTCAGCAGTCCGCGAGTAGAAATTTTCTTCTTCTGGTCAAGGATTTGTATAGTGTATACAAATCCTTGTTCTGGTGATATGAAATATTACGATCTTTCAATATAATCTTTAATATTTCTTTTTTTTTTTGTATCATCTTCAAATATTATATGCATTATCATGTACACGAAACATTTTTCTTCCTATAGTTAATGGGAATATTTTACCCTGCGTATTTTGGCCACAAGGTGTATCCGCGGTTTAATATTTTGATGACGTGTGTTGCCTAGTAATAACAGAGACGCTCTGCTCTGGTAATAACAATTCCCGCGAAATTATTGAAAAAGGAAATTTTGATAAAAACATTGCTTTGAAAGATGATAAAAATGTTATCTGAATGTGGATTGTATAGATATTGAAAAATATCAGCCCGCTCGACAGAATATGAAGCTAAATGGCTCGTTCGCTACGCTCACTCGACATTTAGCTTCATATTCTGACTCGCGGGCTGAAATTTTTCTATATCTAAATATCCACATCCAGATAACATGTACTTAGATTTCTTTGAAATATTTTGATCAAATGGAAATAACATTATAACATTTTATAATATAAAGCTAAAATCGGTTACATCAACATTTTTGTAAACACAATCTATTATAGTTTTCAAGCTCAGCTTTTCTCCACGGGATACTTGTTTGTTATAAGAACTAACCAGACAAAATTTTTTCCTCAAAGTTTGGACTTAGAATATTTTTCAAAATTTGAATATCGAAAAAGGAAACAACTTGTGTCTGGTTAAGAACTATCAGTTTTAAACCTTTTATACACCCTGTGATCTTCTGGTTTGTGTTCTAAATTTGTAAAATAAGTATATTCTACCAAGTAAAGTTGATCTTTAAATTCACAACGTCAGCTGCATTTAATTTCATAACGAGAGGTTCAATGAACTGACAGTGATTCAACTATATACCCTGTCAATGAGTTTTGAGGAAGACCACAGGAAGATACGCAAACATTTAAATAATGTCACGATCTTGGTTTTGTTATTCATTCTAATATGATAGATATATTTGCCTCTGGACATCGAACAAACGTCAATCACCTAGCTAGTTCATTATTATCGTTGTATTTTTTCTTTTTCTTGTGGTGTAACTTAAAAACGTCTAGCTTCCACCTTTGTATCCATTTATTTTGATTTCCAATGAAACAATTCAATGAGACACCTATCCACCAGAAACCAAATGACCTGGATTTAAGCTACTACATATTACCTTATGATCTTTAAAAATGAGCAAAACCCATACCGTATTATAGGCTTCAAAAGGCAAAATGAAAAAATGTGAAACAGTTCAAACGAAAAAAAAAAAAAAAAAAAAACCGACCTGATTTATCACAAAAAAATAAATGCAAAACAAATATGAGAGACAACGACCATGTAACGACAACAACTGAATTACATATTTTCACTATACAGTTATCACTGACTAATAATTCATTTCTATCACTAATTTGATTTCCTAATTTTGTTTTCATTTAAGCAACTAGATTTTACCACTGCATCGAGTTAGATGTTATATTTCTATACTCGAGACAGTAAAATTAAAAACAAATTTAACTGGCGAGAGAGGTAAAATATCGTATTCGGTGATGGAATATTTTTATAATGATTTTTAGACGATATGTTTTACTAAGCAAACATATAGTTCTTGTCACAATAGCAAAATAAATGGTAAGCATGGAAATTTGATATGATCATAATTTAATCAAGTTTGACCAAAGAAGAACAAGCAAACCACACGTTCATTGATACAGTAACAGTATATATATTCTACTACTAACTGCTTTTAAATTCAAAACGCGTGTTGCTTTTTTTACTTTATATATAATTTCACTGTCGAAAGTGGAGAAATATCGTATCGTATTCGATACAGTGAAAAAATCTGTTTCTTTTATAATTTTTAGACGATACGTTAACTAATTTTTTTTTCAGATAATTGAGTTTTTTCTATGTGACGTCATCAGGTTAAAATATGATTATAACAAAAATAATTAACCGTTCGGGGTAAGTATAAATCGGCTAAGACCAGGAATGAAAAGATCATAAGTAAACTATTTTCTTGCAGTTCATTTAATACGTGGGTGTGAAATCATAAGATGAAATGAAACTAGTCTTAAATATAGGATATCACATCTGATTAAAACAAAACTTCATTTCAAGTTCATTGGAACATCCTTTTCAATCAATTATATTATATGAATTAAAAACATATTTTTTGTGTATATTTTTCAAAAAGTTTTTTACATACAATTGCATAAAATAGTTTTGTATTTTGTTCCGTTTTAATTTCACTTGGCTAGATGTATTTCTTTTAATATGCAAATATCAGCGAGTGTAACTGTAGTACAAGTTTCAGGTTTATACTATAATATTGCAAACCAATTTTGTTTTTAAATCTAAAACAAAGTTTCCACAAGAATCAGTCTTTTGTAGATCACAACATAGTATTTGTAATGCATAAATCTGCATACTAAATTTCTGATGCGACAATCTGTTCGTCACGTTATGTTGTTCTATACTGATATTGAAATCAAATCAAATATGTCAATGATTTCTATTTAAATACGTACCAGCTATTAATTAAATCTATGTATCAAGGGGGAAATTTCGCATTAATTTGAACTCTCAGTACTCTTTCTTTTCCTTTTGGCGGCAATTAAGGACAACGAAAAACTGAAAAACACTTGGTAACACTACGGTACTGGTTCGCTCAATTCTTTTAACTTGGTTTAAAGCATATGTTATTCAATGAAAAACATATGTTATATTAACTCAATAAATATATAATAAACAAATAGGATCCAGAAACAAGCAACATTTCTTATCTTAATCTGTCTTAAAATGATGACATACAAAATTATGGATACTAAGAGCATGTTCTGTGAATACTTAGAGCATGATCTGTGAATTTGTATATGATTTATTGTTGGTTTCATTCCAAAATTTTTTCATTTTCACATCATGTTCATTCTTATTCGACTAAAATGAAAATTAATAGACAACTTTCGAGTTCGATGCATTTCCGTCAAAAACTTCGGTTTTAGTGAACATCTTTCGTGCGTTTAGGGGCATCGTCACTTCCGTTCCCATGTTGAGCGAGTGGTTGGAAAACTAGGGTGCTACATTGCACGAATTATTCGGCAAATAAATTCTCATAATTGACAGTCAGCACTGCTGTCATTGGGGAATTGTGATTAAGTACCTACAGAGCAAACATTATTTCTAGTTTATCCTGCACAATGACGATCACTAAGACGCTTGATAAACGTTAATAGTGCAGGGATACAGGCGATCCCTCTATCTCGTAAATGACGTCATAAAGGCGCGCATAATTGACGAGTTTTTACGGTGAAGGACAAACTCGAAAGTGGTCTATTCATGTTAGGAAATGTTATAAGACATAAACTAAAACCAATTGATATAGCAACGTACACTATGTAATCTTGTAGGATTGCGTTCAACCTATCATAGAGGCGTGGAATATTTTATACAGCTACAGTCGATATTATCATCATTAAAAGGTTTATTATGTCTCTATCTATATTTCCTTAACAGCAGAATTCACGATATATTGTATTTGATCTGACGCTATATATAATTTTGTAGAAGAATATTAACTATATGGAGTTATATACATCTGAAGTCCGATTTATTTGTTTGATAGCAGGAATGTTCCTATTTGTAGTTGGAATGTCAGGAAACGTATAAAAATTTGGACATTTCTCCGTATAAAACGGCTAAAAATTGTACAAAATGCTTTCGTTGTCTTGCTTGCTATAACTGACTTGCATATTATTGGACGTTTGTTACCATTTACTATGTATATTCTTATTACAAATTCAGCGCCGGCGTCTCGTACTGTATGCGCTGTGTTTGGACTTCTTTCTCATATGCTGTTCACTCTCTGTTTACAGTTCATTATGTGTATTGCTATTTCCCGTTATGTAAATATCTGTCATTTAACCAAATTCGATTCTCTGTTTTCCCGCCGTAATGTTGTTTTTCTAACATTTTAGTCTTCATTCATTAATACTGGAGCTACACTCTGGAATGAATTGCCTGACGCGATCCGTGCTCAGAGAACCTGAACCAGTTTAAAAGTATGATCTATAACTGGAATGACAACTCATGCAGATGTGGCTCCTACAGATCTTAATAATTTGATTTTAATGTTGAGTTTTTTCCATGCAGCTTGTAGTGACTAGTTTTGCTTTATTCATTTCTTCTTTTTTGCATGTGCTTAAAATCTAGTTTAAGTGCTCTTCATGTTTTTGCTATGCTTTTAAATATGGACATTTTGCTTATGTCTTATTTGGTATGTCTTATGTGTGTTTTATATGTCTTAATATTGTATGTGTTGTTATTGTTATTTTAAATTAATACAACATTCTAAATTTGAATATATTGCCTTCAATGCACATACAATTTTGTACTAATTCCTAAATCATCCAATTCAGTAAACAATAATTTTCTACTAAACAGTATCATACGCTTTTTAGATTCTATAAACGCTGTGAATGTTGACAACTTTCTCAATTTTTCTAGTTTCAATAATTGAAGTCAATGAACTAAATGGTCAATGGTACTTCTACCTTTTCGGAAGCCATTTTGTTTATATCATGAATACTATATATTTGTTCTAACCAATACACTAACCTATCTTTTAGTATACTACAATATAATTTGTATGCACAGGGAGCTAAAGTTATGCCCCTGTAAGATAAAGGATCTCGTGGATCTGATGTTGAAGACTTAGGAACTGGGGTTATAATACTTTTACAGAAGAAATTTTTCCTTACTTGAAACATGTAACTTATGCAAAATAGACATCATTTCATTATTTTTAAATAACTCTACTGACAACTGATCAATACCTGGTGACTTGCCATTTTACTTTTGGCAACAGCATTTACTACTTTTTCAAACAATAGTTCACCGTTTAGAAAATCATCAGAGATATTAGTATTTACAGCAGTGTCAATGGTCTGATTATTACAGTTTGATAATTAATCAAAAGAGTTTGTCCATTTATTTAAAATAGATTTTGTATCTGTACTAATAGTCCCATCGTCTAGTGTAAATTCCATCGGTATAGACTTCTCCTGTTCATTTCCAACGCCGATTTTACCAATCTTCTTCCAGAACTCTCGATAATCTCGTTGTTGGACATCTAGAAGTTGTTCCTGACTGTGATACCAAAACTGGCGTTTAGCTTTCTGTGTGCTTTTGTCGAACAATTTCCAGTTTTTCACAAATACATGGCGACAATCCTTCTTGCAACCGCTATGACACTTTTGCCACGCACGTTCGGCTTTACATACATCGTTCCAAAGAAAACTGTCGTTCCACCACTATTTTTCATACGTCTCCGTTTTTTCTTTTGCCGTCATATATATTAATTCGACGTTTATTTAACTTTAAATCCAGCTGAGTTTGTACAATTTTCACGAAATTTTCATATTTACTGTCTAAATTTAACTGGTTTATTTCAGATTTCTAAGCCAGTTATAGATGCGCAAAATTAGGAACTGTTCATTGTCAGAAATCCAATCGTTAGGAATACTCCGAGTGCAAGTTAACTTTGGAAAGTCGCAAGATAATATGCAAATAATTATAAAAGTTTTATTTGCAGGTTTGCATGCTTGTTCATCTTCCTGAATATACACGAAATGTTTGCTACTGGACGTTGATAAAATAAATCGATGTTTATATTTAGAATTGCTGTAGGATGCAGCATTTTCATTGGCGATATTTCAATATCATACAATGAACATTTTCTTGTTTTTATTGTTTTGTTTTCTAAGTTTTTTTTTTAATTCTTTTGTCAATTGGTGTAAGTTATATAAATAAACTGTTGATACAGAGATATATCTCGCCCGTATGTAATATGTCATTGACTCAGTATCATAAGCGGTTCTCATAAATTTTAATGTAAACTATGTAAAACACCCAAAATCAAACACCTATACCTGAAGGTTGAGGACCAAATCATCTCCATGGAAATAGATATGCCAATGCTATAACAACTATATACCAAATACAATTGCCTTATCATAAAATAATCACAAATGATTCCAAAATTCTAAAGTGACCAAACTATGACTGAGGGGCAGGGCCATTTATTCTGCATGGGAATAGAATGTGCAAATACTAATACAACTACATACCAAATACAATTGCCTTATCATAAAATAATCACAAATGATTCCAAAATTCTAAAGTGACCGAACTATGACTGAGGGGCAGGACCATTTATTCTGCATGGGCATAGAATGTGCAAATATTAATACAACTACATACCAAATACAATTGCCTTATCATAAAATAATCACAAATGACTCCAAAATTCTAATGTGACCGAACTATGACTTAGGGGCAGGGCCATTTATTCTGCATGGGCATAGAATGTGCAAATATTAATACAACTACATACCAAATACAATTGCCTTATTATAAAATAATCACAAATGACTCCAAAATTCTAAAGTGACCGAACTATGATTTAGGGGCAGGGCCATTTATTCTGCATGGGCATAGAATGTGCAAACACTCATACAACTACATACCAAATACAATTGCCTTATCATAAAATAATCACAAATGATTCCAAAATTCTAAAGTGACCGAACTATGACTGAGGGGGCAGGGCCATTTCTTTTTGCATGGGAATGGAATGTGTAAATACTAATACAACTACATACCAAATACAATTGCCTTATCATAAAATAATCACAAATGATTCCAAAATTCTAAAGTGAACGAACTATGACTGAGGGACAGGGCAATTTAATGAATGTGCAAATGCTAATACAACTACATACCAAATGTCATCTAATCACAAACTTTAACGTGTAAACTATGCAAAAGATTTAAAGTCAATAGACGCCGGAAACAGCACGTCCAAGTAATAAGATAAAAAGCAAAACATCTGAAAAACGTTAATACCATTAAGAAGAAAAATTAACAAATGCCCAAACACGAAGTAAAAAATTTTTTTACTCTATAGTATTGGTATCACAGCTGACAAAATAATAACTAAAAGAAAAACAAATACTAAATATAAATAAGAGAAAAACAAATACTAAACATAAATAATCAAGAAAAAAAAAAAAATACAAAATAAAACTTCATTTTAAAGCTCATATGCTTATCATGAAATATCGGTCGCTGTACTTCGGCGTAGATATACAACACAGACATAAATTTTATAAACGTTAACATTCCAAAATAAGCGATGTAAATTAGTGCCATCAATGATTTTGATTAAACATTTTGTTGATTTGTCACATCATTTATACTAAAAAACCCACAATATTTCACATTCGTAACAGTTATAATATTGTAAAACTTTTCGCTTCACAATTTCATTAAAATTGGGACCTTGGTGGCCAAGTGTTGTCAATGGTCTGATTATTACAGTTTGATAATTAATCAAAAGAGTTTGTCCATTTATTTAAAATAGATTTTGTATCTGTACTAATAGTCCCATCGTCTAGTGTAAATTCCATCGGTATAGACTTCTCCCGTTCATTTCCAACGCCGATTTTACCAATCTTCTTCCAGAACTCTCGATAATCTCGTTGTTGGACATCTAGAAGTTGTTCCTGACTGTGATACCAAAACTGGCGTTTAGCTTTCTGTGTGCTTTTGTCGAACAATTTCCAGTTTTTCACAAATACATGGCGACAATCCTTCTTGCAACCGCTATGACACTTTTGCCACGCACGTTCGGCTTTACATACATCGTTCCAAAGAAAACTGTCGTTCCACCACTATTTTTCATACGTCTCCGTTTTTTCTTTTGCCGTCATATATATTAATTCGACGTTTATTTAACTTTAAATCCAGCTGAGTTTGTACAATTTTAACGAAATTTTCATATTTACTGTCTAAATTTAACTGGTTTATTTCAGATGTCTCTAAGCCAGTTATAGATGCATTAAGTTTAGAAACTGTTCATTGTCAGAAATTCAATCGTTACGAATACTCCGAGTGCAAGTTAACTTTGGAAAGTCGCAAGATAATATGCAAATAATTATAAAAGTTTTATTTGCAGGTTTGCATGCTTGTTCATCTTCCTGAATATACACGAAATGTTTGCTACTGGACGTTGATAAAATAAATCGATGTTTATATTTAGAATTGCTGTAGGATGCAGCATTTTCATTGGCGATATTTCAATATCATACAATGAACATTTTCTTGTTTTTATTGTTTTGTTTTCTAAGTTTTTTTTTTAATTCTTTTGTCAATTGGTGTAAGTTTAACATGTATGGTGTTATATAAATATATCTCGCCTGTATGTAATATGTCATTGACTCAGTATCATAAGCGGTTCTCATAAATTTTAATGTAAACTATGTAAAACACCCAAAATCAAACACCTATACCTGAAGGTTGAGGACCAAATCATCTCCATGGAAATAGATATGCCAATGCTATAACAACTATATACCAAATACAATTGCCTTATCATAAAATAATCACAAATGATTCCAAAATTCTAAAGTGACCAAACTATGACTGAGGGGCAGGACCATTTATTCTGCATGGGCATAGAATGTGCAAATATTAATACAACTACATACCAAATACAATTGCCTTATCATAAAATAATCACAAATGACTCAAAATTCTAAAGTGACCGGACTATGACTGAGGGGCAGGACCATTTATTCTGCATGGGCATAGAATGTGCAAATATTAATACAACTACATACCAAATACAATTGCCTTATCATAAAATAATCACAAATGACTCAAAATTCTAATGTGACCGAACTATGACTTAGGGGCAGGGCCATTTATTCTGCATGGGCATAGAATGTGCAAATATTAATACAACTACATACCAAATACAATTGCCTTATTATAAAATAATCACAAATGACTCCAAAATTCTAAAGTGACCGAACTATGATTTAGGGGCAGGGCCATTTATTCTGCATGGGCATAGAATGTGCAAACACTCATACAACTACATACCAAATACAATTGCCTTATCATAAAATAATCACAAATGATTCCAAAAATTCTAAAGTGACCGAACTATGACAGAGGGGGCAGGGCCATTTATTCTGCATGGGAATGGAATGTGCAAATACTAATACAACTACATACCAAATACAATTGCCTTATCATAAAATAATCACAAATGATTCCAAAATTCTAAAGTTAACGAACTATGGCTGAGGGGCAGGGCCATTTAATGAATGTGCAAATACTAATACAACTACATACCAAATGTCATCTAATCACAAGCTTTAACATGTAAACTATGCAAAGTTTTAAAGTCAATAGACGCCGGAAACAGCACGTCCAAGTAATAAGATAAAAAGCAAAACACCTGAAAACGTTAAAACCATAAAGAAAAAAAATTAACAAATGCCCAAACACACGAAGAAAAACGTTTTACTCTATAGTATTGGTATCACAGACGACAAAATGATAGCTAAAAGAAAAACAAATACTAAATATAAAGAAGAAAAACAAATACTAAACATAAATAATCGAGAAAAAAAAACAATACAAAATAAAACTTCATTTTAAAGCTCATATGCTTATCATGAAATATCGGTCGCTGTACTTCGGCGTAGATATACAACACAGAAATAAATTTTATAAACGTTAACATTCGAAAATAAGCGATGCAAATTAGTTCCATTAATGATTTTAATTAAACATTTTGTTGATTTGTCACATCATTTATACAAAAAAAAAAAAAAAAAACACACACAATATTTCACATTCGTGACAGTTATAATATTGTAGAACTCTTCGCCTCACAATTTCATTAAAATAGGGACTTTGGTGGCAAAGTGTCCAACTTCACCTGCATATGGGATATACATTTCCCATCTTATTCGGTATTCAAGAGCTTGCAGCTCCTACTCAGACTTTGTAAAACGTCACCAGTATCTGAGCAGAAAGTTGATGAACCAGGGTATGTCAAAGAACGTCTCGAACTTTTCCTAAAAGTTCATTGGAAGGTACCAATACCTTGTTGATAAATATTCCGTATCAACTTCACAAAATATACACGATGGTATTGTTCTGCGTACTGACGTTGTTTATCATCTTAGTAACGTGTAACGTGTTAAAGTATTCTTTTATTTGTCTTTATTAATATTACTTTTACTGTTAAGTCTGTTTTTGTGATATCCATTTGACGTGACTCTGTACTTATGTATCCCGTCATACTTTGAACGACAAAATTATTTTATTTTATCAATATTACTTTTACTTGATTCTGCGTACTGACGTTGTTTATCATCTTAGTAACGTGTTAAAGTATTCTTTATTTGTCTTTATTAATATTACTTTTACTGTTAAGTCTTTTTGTGATATCCATTTGACGTGACTCTGTACTTATGTATCCCGTCATACTTTGAACGACAAAATTATTTTATATCTACCTGTGTGACGTCAAACGCGCGATTCTACGCCAGTACTTAAAACCTTCCATCCTTTATGGGTGGATTTTACATAGATAAATAAAATCGTATAATGAAAAAGCAAAATGAGGATGTTAAATTTGATGTATGCCTTTTTGTGCTTCTTTGTTACATTTGTTTGTTTTTATAGTGATTAAGATGATAACACAATGTTGACTGCTGTACCCCTATTTTTGACATTTTTACCTATTGTGTCTGTTTGTTTTGTTCACGCATCGTTGTCAATATAATGGAATTTGATGCGACTGTCAAACAAGTTAGAAGTTTAGCTAGCTATAAAACCAGGTTCAATCCACCATTTTCTACATAAGAAAATGCCTGTACCAAGTCAGGAATATGACAGTTGTTTTCCATTCGTTTGATGTGTTTGAGCTTTTGATTTAGCATTTGATTAGGGACTTTTCGTTTTGAATTTTCCTCGGAGTTCAGTATTTTGTGATTTTACTTTTTCTAAGTAGTTCATCCAATACGGTAATAACTAGCCTGTCAACGCTGAAATTGTGAGTTTGAACCCAGCTCGTCATGCTCGTGGTAAGGTGCGTTCGATTCTGGTCTTAATTGACTATTTTTGCCAGTTTTCCTGCCGAAGGTCTGTGGTTCTCTCTTGGCACTCGGACTTCCTTTACCAATAAACACCCGCCGTCATGAAATAGCGAGGAGTGCTGACAGCTGTGACGTATTACACCATCAATGATCAATCAATCATTGAAACAAAATATATTACATATAAAGTTACGGGTCATAAACAATTAACTTTTGAACTGGTCATTTTACGGTGTTGGACGATCAACATATACCTACGCATTACTGAGAGCTCCCAATCTCTCACTGTTTTGAATAGCGGAAAATAAAAACAAATTAAAAATCAAAGAAAATATAGTCACATGATCAAAATTTCCTACCAGAAAAACAATGACCCGCACGATTCAAGGCTTCCGTTTAGTACATTAAAGAGATCGAACTCTGTCAACGACGACAGCTATTTCCTTTTATCACGACAGAAGGTACATAACAACATGATATTAGGTAATTGACAAAAGGATATGTTGAAGACATTTAACAAACACAAGGCGGACATCCTTTTTCTGTAGAAATGTTAACTAATTAATCAGATTTTGTAGGAATAATGATATACCTAGTATATGAACAAAAAGAAAGAAAAGGTTTTATAATATAGAACTGTATCATGTTTGAAAATATTTTTTAAAAACAAACAAGATTCATTGGTTGTTGGTTGCTTAAAGTACAGTGGCAAATATTTCATCCATGTTCAGGACGACAAAAACAAACAACATCACGTGTTGTCACCCAGGGTACCCAACTTGTAAATCAAAGTATCTGTAAACAGGAATATTAGCTGTCTGAAATATAAGAGAAGTGATTCCACATAACAACTCATTACTGCCAAGCTGCTGATCAAATATGAGGTCATTATAATAATACTCAGGCGTACCTGTGAAAAGTGTGACGGTACTATTAATATATGTTGGAAGAAAGGACGGAAAGATGAATGAACAGACAATTTGAATGCAATATTTATAAAAAGAATGTACGTGGTGTCTAAGCATACCTCCATCCGTAATTCAAAGTGTCGGAAAACAGGAAGTATGTGTCTGACTAAGCCGGAAACACGTTCAAGGTTGCACTTCTGTAAATATAGACAATGCAATTTCCCATAGGAACTCCTTTTACGGCTAAAACGGTGCCCCTTTTACTATGAAGTTTCGTAAAAAAATATATCCTAGAACGGAAAGGTCATATGCACTACTATTGTTTTCAAAGGTCAAAACATAGGGCTGTGCGGCATATTTTCAACAATTATATGCCCCGAAATTCTAAGAGTTGAAACTTATACTAAAATTCTGCCCTACCCGTCCCTTCACTTTGGGTCTTCCTCAGAATTCAATTTAGCCGCTATCCATGTGTATTTATACTGGTAACATTCCCAAGTTATGTTAACTGAATGACAGTTGAACAGAGAACAAAATATCACAAGTTTGTGATGACATTTAAGTGCTTAAAAATGACGCACCATCATATCTTACTAACAAGTTTTATTATGTTTCAGACAGAAATCCATATCCCTTGAGAAATGCTATCCAAGGAAACCTCATACTCCCTAAACCAAAACAGAATTGTTCAAAAATCTTTTATGTATTCTGGACCATTCTTGTGGAATAATCTGCCAATACCGTTAAGAAATATTACAAATGTTAATTCTTTCAAATACAAAATAACAGATCATTTATTGAAATCAACCTAGCTGTATAAAAATACTGAAAACTAATTATGTCATCACGTTTATTATTTCATAACATTTTATCAAGTTGTATTGAACATTATTATCATACTTGTCTTTTATACTAATGTATGCAATGTATATGTTTGCATTATGTTTGATTTTTATGATGAGGGCCTCAGGAAAATTAGTTATATAGCTAACTGTGTAACCCTCTTAAAATAAAGTGTTGTTGTTGTTGTTTCTACTAGATGAAGTATAGAGATCATATCTGGGAACCAGTACGTAAACAAAACAAAATGTCTATGAATATTGTATATCTCCCCAAAAGAGGCGTGGTTTGTGAAACAGCTGTATTTACAAAGTGTAACCTAAAGCTCATCACTGTTGAGATATTGACCAAATATTAAGTCATTCTGTTAAGAAGTTTCTGAGAAAAGTTCAGCAAAAATTTTAAGCTCACTCAATAATTGAAAATTCGCAGTTTCGGGAAACAGGAAGAATATATCTGACAGATCCTAAAATTGCTGAACGTTACGACTTATCACTGAAATACTGTTCAGTAGTTTTTGAGAAAAGGGTGACAAAGATAATGGTTGGACAAACGAACGGAAAAGGTGAATGCAATACAGCCCGACATTTACAGTGGTGGTATAATGTAAATAGTTGTCCAACTCAGTTTTCTCTGACTATATGACATTTTTTTTTGGGTTATATTTAAACTTTCAGTTTTAAACCTTACATTTGATCTTCTGTTTTGTAACGTAAACTTGTAATGTAAGTAGATGCTAATAAATAAGGTTGCTCTATATAATCAACATATTTTGTGTACTTATTTTCTTTGCTAGTGCAAATTATAATGATTCAACTATATCCATGCAAGAAGTCTTTGATAATATCGTAGGGAGTATAGCTTGGAATCAAAATAAAGTAATAAAATAATTAGTTAATTTGCTTGTTTTCCTGGTTGTTCAACGTCCTGAATATGTATGAAATATTAGAAACTGGCCGGTGAGAAAACCTCATCAATCATGATTAAATTCTGAGAAATTAAGAGAACTTCGAGAAAAACGTTAGATATTTCTTTTCCTAGCGACTAAGAATTTATATTACAACAGGATATACGGTGATAATTAAAGAATATTTTAAAGACGTTTTTTTTTTCAAAAATGTTAACTGTTATTGAAAATTGGAATGTTAGCATTTTGACAGCCAATTTGTAATAAATTCCTTTTCTATGAACATGTATTTAGAATTATCTTGATTTTTACGTATAGGATAACGATCCTTGTTTCCTGTATGTGCATATTAAATTCGAACAATTCTTTTAAAATATTACAAAATTCGTAAGGGTTCCGCAGAACCCAATACTAGTGTCTCGCCTACTTTTGATGTTAGTCGCAGGCTCAACAAAATGGGTAAAAAGTTATTAAATAAATGGGGAATGTGTCCATGGGACACAGATGTTGCCCCCGCTTGCATATCATATACAGTTATAAAGGGACATAACTGAAGAACAGTAAAAGTGACTCTACCCAAATTTGTACTTGATCTGAGTTTTGTGGTAATACGTATTGTGTATAAGTTTCATAAAATTTGGTTGATGCAAACTTAATTTACTCGGAGAACGGAAACGAAAAATTCAGCAATTTTTCCATTTATAAAGGGGCATAACTCTAGAAAACTTAGTGACAACCCCAAAATTCAAACTTGATCTATATTTTGTGGTAATAAGCATTGTGTATAAGTTTCATAGTATTTGGTTGAGGCAAACTAAAGTTAGAGAACGTGAACGAAAAATTCAGCAGTTTTTTCGTTTGTAAAGGGGCATAACTTTAGAACGGTTACAGTGACACCACCAAAATTCGAACTTGATCTGTGTTTTGTGGTAATAAACATTGTGTATAAGTTTCATAACATTTAGTTGAGGCAAACTGAAGTTAGAGAACGGAAACCAACTTTGGGACGTACGGACGTATGTACAGACGGACAAGGGTAAAACTTAATGCCCCCTCCGCTACGGCGGGGGCATACAAATTTCCTCTAGATACTATCTTTTGATTGTAAGAAGCTTCTGTCCAAGTTTGGTAAAAATCCAGGATGGTTTATGAATCTAATAAATGTTTTAAAAACTTTAACTGCAGACTGTATGTAATGTTAACTGAAAGAAAAACTTATCAAAGTCCATTTATACAATCATGTTATAAGTAAAATATGGAAATACAAGAAATAAATTTTTATAAAATTTCCTTCTAGATACAAGCTCTTGATCATAAACAAGCTTTGGTCCAAGTTTGGTTAAAATCCAGGATAGTTTAAAAAAGTTATTAAAATTTTTAAAACTTTAACCACAGAGTGAATGTAATGTAAACTGGCAGAAAAACAAAGTCCACTTATAAGTAAAATACGGATAAATAGGATTATTTTTTTTTTACAAAATTTACTTCTGGATACTATTATATGATCATAAACAAGCTTCTGTCCAAGTTTGGTAGAAATCCAGGATATTTTAAGAAAGTTATTAAAATTTTAAAAACATTAACCACAGAGTAAATATTTGTGGATGCCCCTGACGACGACGCCGCCGACGGAATGTGTGATCACTATGTCTCGCTTTTGCGACAAAAGTCGCAGACTCAACAAAAAGGAAAACATATGGCCAGGGATACCTGATGAAGATGGCAATTAAGTCCTAGTTCCATACGACCAGTTAACCAAAACACCTTTTATATAATAAGTATCCCTTTTCAATTCCTTGTTATCAGTTTCAAAAAATGTATGTATTTCTCAGAAATGAAATATTTTTTAATGAACATTTCTTTGAAGTAATTGCGTTTTCAAATAACGAAAATGTAATTTGATTAAATGAAAATAACATTATAACATGTTATAATATATAACTAGATCACTTAAAATCGGTTACACCAACATTTTTGTAAACGCAATCTAATAAAGTATTCAAGCCCAGCTTTTCTCCACGGGATACTTCTTTTTTATAAGAACTATCAGTTTTAAACCTTTTATACATCATGTGCTCTTCTAGTTTGTGTTCTAAATTTGTAAAGTAAGTAGTTTCTAGCAAGTAAAATTGATCTATAAAATCACAATGTCAGCTGCAATTGATTCCATAACGAGACGTTCAATGAACTGACAGTGATTCAACTATATACACTGTCAAACAGTTTTGAGGAAGACCGCAGGAAGATATAATATGCAAACATTTAGATAATTAGTTTTATTTGATGGTCTTCTTTGTTTGTTATTCGTCCTAATATGATAGATATTTATTTGCCACTGCACGTCGAAAAATCATCAATCAACTAGGTAGTACATTATTATCGTTGTATTTTTTTCTTTTTCTTGTGGTACACCTTAAAAACATCTAACTTCCACTTATTTTGATTACCAACGAAACAACTCAATGAGACACCAATCCACCAAAGACCAAATGACCTGGATTAATTAAGCTACTACAGATTACCGTACGAGCTTTAAAAATGAGTAAAACCCATACCGTGTTGTAGGCTTTAAAAGGCAAAATGAAAAGATGTGTGAAGCAGTTCAAAGAAAAAAACAAAAAAACAAAAAAACAACGACCTGATTTATCACGAAATATAAAATGCAAAACAAATATGACAGACAGCAACTAACGACAATCACTGAATTACATATTTTCACCATACAGTTATCAATTACTAATAATTCGTTTATCAGTAATTTGAATTCCTAAATTTGTTTTCATTTTCACAACTAAATTTTACCACTGCATCGAGTTAGAGTTCTATACTCCAGACAGTAAAATTATAAAATGGAAAAACGCGAAGTACTTCAAATTTAACTTCTAGAGAGGTAAAATATCGTATTCGGTGATGGAATATTTTTACAATGATTTTTAGACAATATGTTTTACTAGGCAAACATTTAGTTTCCCTCACAATAGCAAAATAAATGGTAAGCATGGAAATTTGATATGATCATAATTTAATCAAGCTTGACCAAAGAACAACAAGCAAACCACACGTTCATTGATACATCAATTGCTGTGCCTCTTTTTTTAAATTTTATATATAATTTATTTGTCGAGAGTGGAGAAATATCGTATCGCATTCGATACAGTGATGTAATCTGTTTCTTTTATAATTTCTAGACGATACGTTAACTTATTTTATTTTAGATAATTCACAAAAAGATTGTGTTTGTTCTATGTGAGTTCATCAGGTTAAACATGTTTATAACAAAAATAATCAACCGTTCGGGGTAAGTATAAATCAACCGTTCGGGGTAAGTATAAATCAACCGTTCGGGGTAAGTATAAATCAACCGTTCGGGGTAAGTATAAATCAACCGTTCGGGTAAGTATAAATCGGCTAAGACAAGGAAAGAAAGGATCATAAGTATATTATTTAGTTCGTTAAATACGTGGGTGTGAAATCAAAAGATGATATGAAACTATAAGATATCACATCTGATAAAAAAAGAAGCAGAATAAGCAATTATAGGCAACGTACGGCCCTCAACAATGAGGAAAACCCATACCGTATAGTGGGCTATAAAAGGTCCCGACATGCAAAATATGAAACAATTCAATTGAGAAAACTAACCTTCATTTCAAATTCATTGGAACATCATTTTCAATCAATTATATTATTATGAATACAAACATTTTTTTGTTGTATATTTTTCAAAAAGTTTTTACCATACAATTGTATAAAACAGTTTTGTATTTTGTTCCGTTTTAATTTCACTTGGCTACAAAAAGGATCAATGTATTTCTTTTTATATGCAAATATCGGCGAGTGTTACGGTAGTACAAGTTTCAGGTTTATACTATTATATTGTAAACCAATTGTGTTTTTAAATCTAAAACAAAGTTTCCACAAGAATCAGTCTTTTGTAGATCACCAACATAGTATTTTTAATGCATAAATCTGCATACTAAATTTGTGATGCGACAATCTGTTCGTCACGTTATGTTATTCTATACTGATATTAAAATTAATCAAATGTGTCAATGATTTCTATTTAAATACGTACCAGTTATTAATTAAATCTATGTACCACGGGGAAAATTTCGCATTTTTTGAACTCTCAGCGAAAACCTCTGTCTTAAAAATGAAAAATTATGGTTACTAAGAGCATGTTCTGTGAATACTTAGAGCATGCTCTGTGATTTTGTATATGATTTATTGTTGGTATCATTCCAATTTTTTTTTTCATTTTCACATCATGTTCATTCTTATTCGACTAAAATGAAAATTAATTCATGTTAGGAAATGTTATAAGACGTAAACTAAAACCAATTGATATAGCAACGTACACTATGTAATCTTGTAGGATTGCGTTCAACCTATCATAGAGGCGTGGAATATTTTATACAGCTAAAATCGATATTATCATCATTAAAAGGTTTGTTATGTCTTTATCTTTATTTCCTTAACAGCAGAATTCACGATATATTCATAATTTGTCATTTAACATTTTATGTTCGCGCGATTGTATTTGATCTGACGCTATATATAATTTGTAGAAGAATATTAACTATATGGAGTTATATACAACTGAAGTCCGATTTATTTGTTTGACAGCAGGAATTATCCTATTTGTAGTAGGAATGTCAGGAAATGTTTTAATAATTTGGACATTTCTCCGTATAAAACGACTAAGAATTGTACAAAACGCTTTCGTTGTCTTGCTTGCTTTAACTGATTTGCATATTATTGGACTTTTGTTACCATTTACCATGTATATTCTTATTACAAATTCAGCGCCGGCGTCTCGTACTGTATGCGCTGTGTTTGGACTTCTTTCTCATATGCTGTTCACTCTCTGTTTACAGTTCATTATGTGTATTGCTATTTCCCGTTATGTAAAAATCTGTCATTTAACCAAATTCGATTCTATGTTTTCCCGCCGTAATGTCGTTTTATTAACTCTGTTTTGTGTTTTCTACTGGTTCGTTTTCGTGATACCTATCTTCTGGATTGATAACTTCATAATTTTTGACGCAGGACTACAAATGTGCAACTTCAACAGATTTCTGAACAAAACTTATACTATTATTTACATTATTTTCTGTTTAATCGCACCAATTACTATAACAAGTATATGTTATGTGAAATTGTACTTGTACATTCGGAAAACTAAATTTAAGCTTTACAAAAGCTGGAACAATGGTCTAGCTCGACAGAGAATCCTCCATGAACTCGCGGTAACAAGATCGCAATTCGCTGTATTTGTAGCGTATTTGGTACTATATATGCCATTCGGTGCCTCTACCATTATTGGTACGGATACAAATACAGAAGTGTCATGGTTAAATGCAGTAGCATTGTACTTTGGATTAGCAAACAGCTGCATCAACAGCATTTTGTATGGTTTGTTGAACAATAATATTAGAGCTGCTTACTCAGAAATTATTCCATGTTTTATAAAGAAAAGGCAAGGTCGCATTCATCCAAAGACCTCTTTGATACATCTAGAGATGAACACCAACACGTCCAATGTGAAATAGTGAATAAGATACCAAATGTATATATTCGCGAGATGTCTATTACTTTGAGAAAACGAACAGATTGGTATGGGAATCTTAATAATCATGTTATAAAAGGTACATTAAATTGTTTAGTTATCTAGTATTTGGAACACCCGTGTCATAATCATTATTAAAAGTTAATTACACAAATAAAATTTAGATTTGTTTTCATTTCAGAATCTAATGCATTATGGGTAACATTTATTAAACGATGTAATAGCTGTGTAAGAATTCTCGCTGATCATGAATACGAATACTACTACAGGCTATAGTGCGAACCTCTAAAAGCACAGATAATCATTCATTATAGATACCTGTATGGGTGGGTTTGATATCTAAATCAATATATTACGCGATTCGCAGACAAAGATCCAGTACATTTCATTTTGAAAAAAGAATTCAATAAATATCAAATAAATGAACATAATGAGATCTTTTTTTGTAGACGAATAGTTATATGACGTCCATTTTCACTGAACTAGTACACATTTTTGTTTAGGGGCCAGCTGAAGCCCGCCTCCGTGTGCGGAATTTTTTCGCTGTGTTGAAGACCCATTGGTGGCCTTGGGCTGTTTTCTGCTCTTTGGTCGGGTTGTTGTCTCTTTGAAACATTCCCCATTTCCATTCTCAATTTTATAATAGGAGGAACAACAATCTTAATTGATCACTACTATGAAACAAGGTAATTTTATGATTATAATTTCTCGCCCCCCAACAGTGTCGGTAGTTTATGCATTTGATAAGATGGAACCTTTTGACTTTTTCTCAGGTACCTTAGCATGTTCCTGTAATGTTTTGTACATAAATCAGGCCGTTGGTTTTCTCGTTTACATTTTTGACATGTTTTCATACCGGTGCCTTTTATAGCTTGCTATACTGTAAGGGTTTTTTTGCTAATGGTTGAAAGCCATACGGAGACTTTAGTTGCTAACATCTACGTCATTTGGTGTCTGGTGGAAAGTTGTGTCGATGTCAAGTTTACCGCATTTCCCCATTTCAAAAATATCATGAATTAAATTATATACCAATTTATTTGTCCAAGACTCAAAATATTGCTAGGTTATTTGAAAAAAAAAAAAACACGATTAAGTAGCTCTAATAACTCCAATTTATCATTCACTTGAAAATGTCTCAGTGGACTTACCCAGGAGACTCGGGCATTACTACATTGATGGTTGCTTGCTTGCTTGATTGTTGTTTGCGTTATGTTCATTGGCAAGTATTTCATGTATGTTCTTGACGAGGACGAATTAACTATTAATACAATCTTAGATGGGATATGAAGGGTACGAATAGAATTATTAAGTTTGTTCCATTCTCTGAAAAAACAAAAGAATAAATGAAGATTGTGTTAAGGAGAGTTTACAAAAGGGACGATTAACTCATTGGCATCACACAGTGGATAAATAGTTGTACTTCGTTTAGTTAGAGGAATTAAATCATATAGATATTGTTTGGCAAGACCGTTTATATCCGCTATAAAATAATTAAGATTTTCTTCTGTGTCTTCTACTATGTAAGGTTTCCAAGCAAATCTCTAAATATAATATATTCGGTATCAGAAAAGATTGGCAATACTGTTATGATTTGGCTTAAACACGAACTCAAAACTGCTCTCAGAATTTTAAAATTGTCACGATTGTAAAATATGTCGTTTCTAGATCAGGGCTGTACAAGTTTACCAAAATGAGCATACCGCATTTCCTTGTTTATAACAAGCATACAAAATGTTTCTAGAAGAGACAAAAGTGAAGCTTTGAATTTTAATAATTAAAACAAAACTAGAGTATCTGTGTATTTGACAATTAAAAAAATTACAATATGACATAAATGCGTTATTATTGTCTTTCTTGGCCGGTCAATTTAATTGAATTACAAATCTTAATTGATATTTATACATCTTTAAAATAGAAGTTATTTGTATTCCCTCAATGTTGTTTTTAGGGGCCTCGGTGACCGAGTGGTCTTAATCATACCACATCTCCTTATTTTTCGATCGATTCCAATCTTAATTGACTGGTTGTTTGTTTTTCTACCGAAGGTCGGTGGTTTTCTTCGGGAACTCTGGCCACGAAATAGCACAATAGTGCTGAAAGTGGTGTTAAACGCCAATCAACCAACCAATCAATCTCAATGTTGTTTTCCATAAAACCCAATATAATTTTGCTACCAAAAATCTAACTATTTATGGAATTGTATACCAAGTAAAGGCGAAAAGTGTACACCTTTTTAACGAATATCAGTTTAACAATTATAAAAGCGATGTTCGTTATTTCTCTCCACGTCTTTATTTCTCATTGAATCTACGTTTTAACCATGTTTTCTTATATATCCTCTAATATAAGATACTTCGTTATTGGTCAATCCAATTCATCTATTGAGTCGGGTACTGGTATAACAAATCTGAAAGAAAACTTATAGAAGTACCATGTCTTGAAAATCTGGTCTGAATATCAGAGTTGTTAGATTTTCCTCTTTTCATGGGATACATATTGTTTTGTCTTGTTAAATTCTATTATCTCTATTTTCTTTTTATTTAGGGATATCAGTCTGGCTATTGCTTTAAACTTTGAAAGGGGACACTACCTGCTATCACCCGTTAACATACGAGAGTTACTTATTACAATTTCCCATTCCCCTGAAATGTCTTTCTATCAATTTTCGGCAGTCACTTATGATAGTTTGGGTTTGAAAATATATAAATAAAAAATCAGGAAGCATATCAACCAAAGAAAGGAAGAGGAATTAAAAGAGCTGTTATCTTAATCTGGACATTGCAATTAACAGTACTGTAATAAAAAACTTATTGTTTCAATAGAGTACTAGTATATGAGTTTTATTAATAAATAAATGTGTGATATTATCTGGACACATTTAGTACAGCAACTTTAGCTTTGATGTCAAATATGATAACATAAATATCTCGAAATTGACATATTTCATATTTTAAAAAATAATTTGTGCACCAAGAAAGCGGTATTGATGAGAACATTTGTAAGTGGAACGGGTACAAAATAACATGTCGGAGTAGGGTGATGTATGTTTCCGTGGATTGTTACCGATTGAAAAATTAGATTCACCATGTCGATAGTGCACAAAGCAAAGTATATTAATATTCTGTTAACATGAAATCGTCCTGAATTGCCATTTATATTTGTCGCTGGACGTTCAGAATCCATCGATATATCAAGTTATTGTATATCGATTCGAAACTTGTCTTCTCCCCTATTGATTAATTGCTGTACGCCGCATCAGCACAAAAAGGCTATATCGCGGCAATATCCACTATTGAAATCTTGTTTTATCTTGTATAACATATATTTAGAGAAGGTTTTAATTGTTTTATACAACGTTCAAAAATGCTCCGGGGCAACCAGTGAAGACTTTTTTTGTACTAGACGTTAGTTCGCGTTCAAACTCATTTAAAGTTACTAAATGATACAGTGAAACCATAATAATTATATAGACATACTTTAAAATTGCTATACGGTATAATTTGAAATTAGCGTACAAGTGCAAATTGTGTCACATTTAATAATAATTATTATCTGGAAAAAAGAAATGTTTAAAATGTTAATATTGATTTTTTTAACCTGTTAATCTTTGCTACATTATGACAGTAAAACAGTTCTGGGTTCATATTTCAATTTCCAAAACACTTTGTTGTTTAGAACAAATAGTTACGAAGCTGAAAAATTCTACTTTTTTTTTTTACAAATAATGCATGAAACTGAGGGATATTTGGCAGTTTATGCCCCGGTGGGTCGTGTCTCGAAAACTATATGGACCGAACAACAAGCTGCCCTCTATATAGTGTTAAGGTTCGTTACAATCCTTATAGTTTGTGTGTGAACTGCAATTTAGCCGGAAGTGACGTGCGCATTTTGCATTTTGTTGTATTATTATTCTTAACTGTTGAAGTGTTTAAACAAAACAAGATAGTTGTGTTCATACCTTGAATCCGAACTATGTACATGTATTATCTACTACCTTGTTTCATGTTTTAGTTTTTGATTCAGACTAACAAAAATAAATCAAAAACCTATATCAATATGTAATGGTAAAAGTTCAAGGTTTGTAAAATAAATGTAATACTCCTATTCTTCAACACACAGTTTTTGTTCAATGGTCTAGATATCGTAAAATATTTCCATGTTTTCCAAGCTATTTCACTGGAAATAAATGTTCAATAAATTTTCGAAACGTTCCCTACAAGCTATAAAAGGCCCGAAAATGTCAAAAGTAAAAGAATTCAAACGAGAAATACTCGGGCCTGATTGATATACAAAACAATAAACAAAATAAAACCAAATATGATATACAACAACAAACGACAACCACGGAACTACGGGCTCGTGACTTAGGACAGGTACATACAGAATGTGACGGAGTTAAACATGTTTGCGGGCGCCAACCCTTCACTAACCCGAGACAGTGATGTGACAGCAGAAACATGAGAACAAACCAGAAAAATCAGTTGAAATGGGCTTAACTTATCAGATTGATAGAAAGCACATACACAACTAATAAAAACACAAAAGACACAAAGTACAGATCTGACAGAACTTACAGTTACTGAAAGCCAAGTCAGGAATATGACAGTTGTTTTCCATTCGTTTGATGTGTTTGAGCTTTTGATTTTGCCATTTTATAAAGGACTTTCCGTTTTGAATTTCCCTTGAAGCTCGGTATTTTTGTTATTTTACTTTTTAAAGCCAATGATAACTGATAAAAATCATGTGTCTAAAAACTAAAATATCCGTGATCAATACACATCTAACATCTAATGGATTTAGTGTAAAGACGTCATTTATTGTCAGAGCTACACAACTTTTGAGCATAAAACTAAAAATGTCTTCCTTTGGTAGTTGTCGGTAAGTAAAATTAAAGAGGAACATATATCAATAATTTTTTTTACAGGCGTTTATATGAAGAAATAAATACGTAAGACCAGGTTTCTCTGAAATTAATTTCACGCTTGAGTCATTAAATAAACCTATTATATTTGAAAAAAAAAATATTTATGCCTAAAGATGACATAACAATGAAACTATATTAGATTTCGGTAAATTTGAGATATTATCGTTAAAATGAGAAGGAAATACATTCTTAACTGACATAAAAATTCCATAGAACACATAGCAGCTGTGTTTTGTCTTTTGATATAGATTAATAGCGAATCATATTTCCTTTGATGCAAAATTCTACGAAAACATGTAAAATTAGCGAAATTGAACAAATGCATAACATGTGTTAAAGAATTGTATTTCAACAATGTATCTGTAAATTACCTGTCATTTATGGAAAAGCTGGCAAATTTGTCTGCGGGAGGATTATAAATTACGCAATACCGTTTTCGACAGAAAGTAAAGCAGAGTAACTCTAATCCTCAGGCTATGTTACACGTCCAGCATTATAAAAAAGACAAAGGACGTTCAGACATTCGTTTATATAGTCAATACAGATAAAAATTTTACTTTTACATCGCTGATTACTTACATCAACAAATCTTATTAAATACTTTCTTTTTAAAAATAAAAAAAAAATACAAACGTCTGTTCTGATCAACATAAAAACACGGATATTAACTAGATCGAAATCTCCGTCAACATATTCGTACATCACATTGCTTTCATTCCTCCAAGTATGGATTACATGTCTGAGCTGAAACAACAACCACCATTAACATACAATTATAAGCCAGTTATTATAATAAAAAAAAAACCCAAACATAACAAACATCAAATCAACAAAGAACGGGAATTAAATTCGTCCCGGTGCGTCATAATCCTTGAAAACATCGTCAGCTCGGTCTAAAGTATTTTGACGTTGCTGTCAAAATTGGTGCAACGTATTCGTGATATTTCATTTTTTTAACATTTTTTTCCAAAAATATTTCTTTTTCCAGTACGCAGGTCCTTAGCTATTTTTTTTTATTTTGCTTAATATAAATAAAATTCCATTACATTCTTATCGACAAAGAAAAAATATGAATCAAATGTTCTAAATACTGTTTTTATATATAGATATTTAACCATAAAAGGACGGGAAGATGTTAATTAGAACACAGCGTTCTCAATTGTCCTTCGGAAGATGATAATATTAATAGTTTGATTTCTACAAACAACAACGTTAACAAAACAAACATTTTTCATGAGATTCGAACTTATTATAAAACATTACATTGTAAATAACTAACAGTTCCCATTTCCATATTGTGTGAAAAATGGCGTTATAAATACAAAACGAGGTTAGTAACAATGCTTTTACGTAGTCTAAAGTATAAATTAAATTTAGAGAAGATATTATTAGTAGATCTGAATAGAAGGATTTTTCTATAACGGTCGAGCCCCTATATTCATCATCTTTATTTTGATTAAAAGAGTCGTTGTTGAGAAAGTTATGTATTCATTCTTCTTTACAAATAACATTTATTGAACTTAAATATGGAAAACAAATGATTGTGTGAAACATCAGACAATTAAAGTTTTTGTTGTTGATGATGCAATTGAACATTTATAACATAATCTCGGTACTGAATCATATGTGCAGAATTTGCCTACAATCATACATATACGAAAGTTCCTTTTTGCTCTTATAAAGGCAACAGTAGTATAACGTTTGAAGATTAATAAACGTTGTAAAAACAAAAACAAATACAAATTTACATTTCACATATAAATCTCATCTTCTGACTACAATATTCGTCATATAAATGTCCATCTGTCCAAGGGGGAACACTAGATAAGGCGGCACAATTTGCCGGATGATCCATAAATTGAACATCTACATTATTTGGTTGGTCGTCTCCGAAATTGAAGTAATTTACACCACTAGATGTCATCCACTTCCACTGTATTTCCTTAGCTAAATCTGAAGCGCCGACTAAATATTTCCTCGATATACTTGCATCTGAAAGTATAAAGCTTAAGATAACCCAGCGCACAAAATTCATTGCAACATTATTGCGATATTTGGTATCGTTTGTAAGACCGCAAACCTAACAGCAAGTTTTACAAGCCATAGGAATCCAAGGATCAAATTACAACCTTCGTCAATATGACAATAGTTATTTCTGTTTGATCGTGATCCAATAAATAGTGTTACGTAGTACAGAAAGAGGCTTAACACTAATGTTGAAAAATTAATTGTTGAAATTGCAAAGATTAATGTAGCAAACATGGAAATTACAGACTGATATTTTGTTAAAAATAGGCTTTATTGCGTAATTATATAGTCCTTTGGTATAATTATTGATTGGTCGTTGTATGCTTATAGTCTAGTGACAAATATTTCATACATGTACAGGACAAGAAAAAAGAACAATCAATCCCACTGGTAGATTTGAAAAAGGAAAATTACATGTAGATATGCAAATTATTTAGATTAACAAATGCAAATTATTATGATTTTTTTGAAAGCAGATAAATGATTCCATGCTAAGCAATTCTATTATGCAATGATTCAATATTTTTGTTACCACCGAGTTCAAGTTTCAAAAACATGTTTGAAGGTAGTACATGTATTCTGGTTGAAGGGTGAAATTATACTGTATAAATAAAAAAAAATAACTATATTTGTCAACCATTTACAGTCCAAAAAAAGTCACTTAAAAACATCTTTGACTAAATCTGCTCTTATCAACTAAAATTACGTAAATTTGATTAGTTTGATACAAGTTTTTTAAAAGCAGCCAGTCTTTTTCATCATAGAAACACAAGACGCGCGTTTCGTCCACATAAGACTCATCAGCGACGCTCGAAAGCAAAAAAGTAAAAAAAAAAAAGGCCGAATGAAGCAAGAAGCTGAAGGGCATTGAGACCTAAAATTCCGAAAGGTGGTGCCAAATAGATGATGTTCTCATTCCATTCTATTTGATTTTCTGGAGTGGTGCTGTTTGTTACTTAGTTTGTTTTTGACTTATGAGTTTGAAAGTCCCTTTGGTATCTTTTGCCTCTGTTTTTTGAAGCATGCATTACATGACTGGTGCCCTTCCGATGCACCCTGTCTCGCTCCTTTTGTAGGTAGTTCATGCAATTTCATGCGTACAACATTTTAAGCCTGGTATCTATTATGAGTTTTTTGAAAGATAGTTTTAAAAAGACGTTTGACTCGTTTTTCACTCGTTTTTCAAAGTATCAGATATTTGCTTACTTGATGTAACTTACACCAATAAAGAATTGGTTTTGCTTGTTAAAATGGTTTTAAAAAGACGTTTAATTAAGTTGACTGTAAATACATGATTGAACGACTTTTAATAGTTTTACTGCTTGAAATTTATTATTCATGTAACAATTGCATCAACTTCAGACAGTTGTTTATCATAATAGCAACTATGAACCATCATATCTCTGCTTTGTAACACATTCATAGTATATTCAGGCACAAATATATTTTAAACTTATAAAATATAAATTTAACTTACAGTAAGTATAGATGAAATCAACAGTATCATTATATTTCTTTTCTGAATCCAGAACTATCAAATGTCCTCCTTGATCTTCACAGTATTGTTTAGCCTCATACCATGATAGCTCTAAATCACTTACCAGTAGACATATGTAGTTGTACATAACAAACACAGAACCTTTACATGCTAAAATACATTAAAAGAAACAGATTAAAAAAATAAATACGACTTAAGGTAATTTTAGGTTTGAATATTGAAAGGGGTACATTTACAATTTGAGTCATGTAATTTTCGAACTATCACAAATACAAATTGAAAAATTGAGGCTAAGAACCGACATGATGATAATAGTTTGTAAAACATGAAAACAGAATTTTAAACGATGTCTTTTTATATCTGAATTGTACTTTTTTGTTATCACCAAGTTTTTAAAACCAGGAGAATTCATTTTGTATGCCTATTTTTGTTTTCTTTTTTTGCTGATTTATTTTATGTTTCTAAAATTTGTATGCATCTATTGAATTTCCACTTCGTCGTGATCGTATTAATTTACACTCGGCCAATTTCTTAATAATTAATTAGACATTTGTGTAGAGAATAGAAACATGTAACACTATATGCTATCAAAAGTAAGTTTACAATATTGGAATTGTTTTGTTTAGTTTATTAACACATGAAAATTGGATTGGAGGTAAACTCAGCAAAATTGACGGTTTAAATAATAAACAATAATTAAGAAATTGTTTAGTTTCATTAGATTGGGGGAATTCGATAAGGAAACCAAAAATTGAAAATAAATAATTTAAGCAAACAATTGGACGAATGACCACAATTATATGTTTATACTGGTCCTCAGCTGTTATATTGTTTATTGTGAAAAGTTCTATAAATGTAACGAAAATAAAACACTATTAGACTATTTTACACCAAATTACAATTTTTCAATTTCCTCCCCATTTTTTGAGAATTTTTAAAAAATCCCTGGAATTCATTCCATTTGTTTTATCAAATTCTTTTTTCGAAACTTAAAAAATCTGCAAATCCATGATCTTTTATAGGTTATTCTTGTAAGACCATCTAACAGATACATATAAGGCTTGAAGATGTTATTTACAATTTCAAACTTTATTTTTTTACTGATGTAAATAGAAATTTCTGGGGCTAAATTTTGACAACAGTTGTAAAGATACAAATCATGGTAACAGACAAAAATGGAGTAACTTATATGAACTCTACATGGAGCGAGACAGGGTTCGTCGACAGAGTAGTCGTTCTTGCTAAAACACACTTATAGTTTTTGAATTTCAAATGAAAACTTATTTTCATCAGCCTATTAGACCTGCTGTGTATAGATAATATGTCGAGCTCTAAATCGCAGAGAATCTTATTAAGTGTTCATAAAACATTTGCCAACAACACTAAATTTATCAAATTTATTAAATAGAAAAATGATCATATATCCTCGGAAGATGTACATGACTTCGGACAGGTACACGAGCTTGTAACATTTTCTTTTAAATTTCAACCCTGCTCCTTTTAATGTCGATAATCGAAATATTGCACTATATTGTATTTTTACGATAGTAATAATTTTGGACTACTTTGAATTCCGGTGTGAATTTCAATACGTTTTATATTTATCGTTTTGATGTGTATGCCATGAGCTTTATAAATATTTCAAATACAACCAGCATTCAATGCTGATATTTTTATTTCATTTTGTTTGAATTAATTCATTAAACAAACTATAACTATATGTTTCACAATATCACTAGGCTTCAATATACCTCATTGGGCCTCGGTGGTCGAGTTGTCTAACTGAAGGTATGAGTAGTTCGAATCCCGCACCGGGTAGGTGTGGTCGACCCTAATCTTAACTGACTAGGATTGTCAGTTATCCGACCGAAAGTCGGTGTTTCTCTCCGGGCACTCCGGCTTCCTCCACCAATAAATTGGCCGCCACGAAATAGCACAATAGTGCTGAAAGTGGCTTTCAATCAATCAATCAATCAATCAATCAATCAATCAATCAATCAATCAATCAATCAATCAATCAATCAATCAATCAATCAATGTACTTCATAATTTTAAGAAACATTTATATCACCATGAGAGGTAAATACGAAATTAATATGAAACAAATAGCAAAGTAACCCACCTTGCGTTTTCTTTGGGTAAGTATTTTTTTTATCATTTTCTTTGTGTAAGTATTATTCAACGCATAATTTAATGAATCTGGTGACAATGATGACAGCCTAAAACAAGTATTTTGATGCAGATATATGGACTTGCAGGAATAGTAAAGTGTACTTTTGCAGCACATTCTTCAAGAGAATACGATACATACTGAAATACATATTCAGATTGCGTTGAAGGTGCATTAGTTGTTGGCCCCTCAAATGTGCAACTACCAAACATTCCTTTGAAAGTAATTGGAAAAGAAATACTAGATTTATTGTAACTGAATTTGTATATTATATAAATCTGTCGACATCTTTGATTTACACAATTTGTCTGGATTTTATTTTTGCCATGAAAAAATAAAACTTCAGACGTGTTGTTTGAGCCAAATGAGTTTTTCAGTAAATTATGATTACTAGTATTATAAATAATAATATTAACGGTACACATTTTCTGCACCAGATGCGAATTTCGACAATAAATGTCTCTTCAGTGATGCTCAAGGCCAAAATACTTGAAAATTGAAAAACTTATTTTTATAGTTTCGTTCTTTTGATTATTGTGGTTTTTTCTCTCTCTCACAAAAGCACACTGTTTTTGATTCACGGAAAATGAAAATGATATATAAGATCAGGCAAGGTTTTTCAGATTATGTTATGTTATGGTATGTTGTACTCAAAAAAGCGAAAAATTTTATTATTGCCGCTTAAATTTGTTTCATTTTGTTTCCTTTTTTACTTCTCCACATTCTATACAATTATTTCACTTACAGAATTGTAAAGACGGATTAAAATGATAGATTCTAGATAAATGGAAAACGTAGATACCTTTAATTAGTATTATGAAATAATCTTTCGTAAAAACGCTTTTTACTAATAAACTCTCTAAAACTAATATGGTGTTGTCTTTTGTTTTAACTTTGTTACATTTTGTTGAATTTTATAAGCACCTTACCACTCACGTTTGATGAACGTGCTTTTAACGGAACTTCGATATAGATAGCAGCTGTGCTCCTTTTCTTGCTGATTTGATTCATTTTCTTAATCATTTAATAAAATAGAATCTTTTAAAACTATATGGCAGCATTCTGTCATTTGTTTTTATTTAAGCACTTGATTGTATTTTTCCTGTATGAATATTGATACTAATGTTTCAATCAATATCATCTGTCGAAGAAAAACATTACCAAGCTAAAACAAAAGAAAGAAAAGACAATAGCTAAAAGTTCGAAAACATGTTCACAATAAAAAAAATCGAGTTGGACTCAGATGTTGTCAAAGAGATGACATGTGTGATAAGTCGCGTTCCATGATGTTATAAACGAATAGAAATTGACTGTGTTAATAACGTCACAATTAGAACATATTGTTCTCAATTTTTGGAACAGATATTATTTATCGGACAATCCAGTATTTATTGTTTTCCGCTGAAGGTTATGAGAGGTCACATTTTAATTAATATAAGTAAGCAACCTTTCTATGTATACAGCTCTATCTCATTTAAAGAACATTTGAAGAAAAACGCAAGAAAACGGAACTAGGAACTTTATAATCTGTATGAATTTGCTGCAATGAAAATATACAAGATATATATAGTTATTTCTACAGGTCTCAAATGACCATCACTGTCAATTTCTAGTTGATGATCATGACTTGACGAATACTTAACCATATTCATAGTACCCTTGATCACATGTTCAATACGATAGAAACGATCACTATTGTCGCCAAAGCTTGACATAGTGGACTGTGAGGTGACAATTGTTCCTAGCTTCTTTTAAGTCTCCTTTGATAAGCGTCTGCATAAATTATGTCACGTATAAATCAAATCAGCAAGAAAAGGAGCACAGCTGCTTTCTATAGAAATATCGAAGTTCCGTTAAAAACACGTCCACCAAACGTGATTTATATGCTGGTAATAATTCAAACAAAACATTAACAACGTTAAAAGAGGAAAGGAAACAAAGAAAACAGAATATTAGTTTAAAATAATTTATTAGTTGATAGCGCTTTTTCAAAAGATGATTACAAAATACTAGACATAGGTATCTACGTTTTCCATTTATTTTCAAGCAATTATTTTAATCCTTCTTTAAATTCTGAATGTGAAATAATTGTGTAAAGTGTGAAGAAGTTAAACATTTGAATTTAAAATATTCCACAAGGCAAATGACTTGTATATGCACTCTAACGTTTAACACCAGTTTTGACATACACAACCCTAAAATAGCAATTTCATAGAAACTCTGTAAACCGTTTTCATTGCTACAGAATGTATGAGAGGGAGTAAAAAGAGGTAACGAGGAGCATTTTTCATAAAGGTAAGCACTTTACATTTACTTGTAATATGTAATCCATAAAAGAGAAGGATGGTCACCTTATTCATTTTGGTTTAGTGAACCTCCAAAGACATAAACCAGGCCGTTAGATTTCTTGTTTGAGTTCCATTATGATTGTTATTTCGGGGCTTTTTATAGCTTGATGTGGGGTATGAGTTTTGCTCATTTTTGAAGGCTTTGCGGTGTCCTATAATTGCTAACTTCTCCTCCATTTTATCTCTCCTTTTTCATGATGATAATGTTCATCTCACAAAGAATATGTGCAACCGTTAGACATTTATAACTCAACCCGCTTTTTCCCGTTAGAAAGATATGTTATGGAGCCACGTTAGAGAAACTCTTTGAAATTTCAAAAAAACAGAGTACTAGCCTAAAACAACCTCTGATTTGTTATATTTTCTAAATTTATCAACTGATAAAGAAAAATATGTTAGAAATAGTCTCTGTTCCAAAGCACTAACTGCTGAGCTGATGATATCTTCAAAGAGAAGCAGTACCGATCCAGTGCTAGAAAATGACAAAAAAAAAGTTATAAATTTGGTTTTTCTGAAGCTTTTTCTGATTTACTTTCGTAAAGAACGCTCAAACCCAAAATATTAAAATCAAAGAATGTATAACTACTTGAATACGCGAGTAGCTATTAGACAAAAAGTAACATACTCTCATTCGAAGTAGAATTTCACTTTATACATAGAGCACGCTTATTAAGAAAGATAACTCTTCCAATAAATGATGAGTTTCAAATTATAGTAAGTTGAATCGACGATAAGTTTGTAAACACTCGTGTGAAACAGAAGAATATAATCTCTATGACGAAGAAGATTATAATACATTTTATTAAATAGTTTAAAAAACGTAACATCAATGCACAGTGGTTTTTCCCTTGCCGAAGACTTATCCTCTTTGTTTAAGAAATTAAAAATGAGAATATTAAGCCCTAGAAATTTACCAAAATGGAAAGTTGTATGAAAGTCATTTTTTTAACGGCTTTAAGTTTATAAAAAGCGTTCAGAAAGTGTGAATAAATGTCTTGAGGAAACGATTTAGCTATGAAATCATAAAAAGGTTGCCATATGGAAGATTTAGTTTTTCATAATTTTAGCCAAAAAGGTTAACTGAAAAAATAATTAGGCTAAATTGAAATTGTGCGAACGTGTCGCCAAAACTTATTTTTGCCTTTTACAGATGCATACTGTGTACATATATTTTTGGTCGTCAGTCGTGCTCTACGTTATTTTTAAGAATGCACAAGTCAAATAATCACGATCTTTACCCAATTGTGTCATTTTGCTGAATTTCATGTCATTCCATATAGAAATAAGAAAATGTGGTATGATTGCCATTAGACATCCCTCCACCAGAGACCAAATGACATAGACGTTAACAACCACAGGTCACCATACGGCCTTCAACAATGAGCAAATACCTTACCGCATAGTAAGCTATAAAATGCCATAAATCATACCACATCTTCTAATTTTTATATTGACCAGATAGTTTCTAGATTTGAAATAGGTAAAATAGAAGACATACTCAAATAGTTAAACGGGAAACTGTTTGAAGTACAAGTTATGTCAACACTACCTCTCAAATTACTATTGAATCTTTGAAGTTAGCTAAGGTTTAAGTCTGTAACGATCACTTTAGAAATTACTTACCATGAGATGCAAAATAGTTTTATAAAGAAATAGATGTATGTGGTTATGTTTCGTATGTCTATTTCAGAATTAAACATATTTCATTTTAATGATGTTTTTCCAAGATACACACCGCGTTACAATACAACAACAAAAAACGGTGCCATACTACAATTTAACATTATGAGGAAGAGGGCAGCATCTACTCAGGAATATGTTGGAAAAAAAAACAAAGAAGAAAGAAGAAGAAGAAGAAGAAGAAGAAGAAGAAGAAGAAGAAGAAGAAGAAGAAGAAGAAGAAGAAGAAAAATAGAGCATAACGATTGTTTCTGAGATTTAATATTAACATAAAGTACACTTACGACTTAATATTTTCAGCATGATAATACTAATTATACCAGTATTCTACAGATTCAAGATCTTTAGTTTATCATTGTTGGTGAATATAAACCTAAATTTAATGGTTGACATTTAATGCAAATATATGTAGTCAATAATTACATGCTGATAATAATGTCGCGATTGTATTTCTTTTAAATAAATCTAAATGTTTTAAATTGTTTTAGATTTCGTGTGTCATTTAACGATGTAGGTTTATCTGTTATAAAGTTATTGTATGTAGAAATAGCATTCTTTGAAAGAAAAGTAAAATAATAGATTCAGCAAATGTTGATTTTGATATATTTATATGTAAGTCGTTGTACTACATTACCGTACTTCTTGTGTAGAAAGCTTATTATGTGCCTTAATCATAAATGGCTAGAAGTTCGAATGCAATTGCAAAAAGGTATAATATCTATACTAAAACAATAATTAAGCAACTTGATCAGTTTTTCATGTTTGTTCTTATTAACATTGTTATGAACAGAAAAATCGACTTTTTTTGTAGCCAACAAAAGACACAAATCAGTAATAAAATTTAACAAGATTTATTATACACTAGTTTACAAGAAGTATTACATAAAAAGAAATGTCAACTTAACTGACAAAATATGAGTCCAATCTTTTATCTTTTCTTTATCCGGAAATCTTCACGGGAATCCACAGAATATTATATCCAATTGGTCACAATCTAGTATGATGTAGTTTGTAAATAAAAGTGTCAATCCAACTGCTGAGAATGTTGATGTCTATCGATGTCTAAGTCTATCTATGTCTATGTCCAAATCTCTATATTCAACTAACTTTTGGGTCTGCATTTAAATACTCAAACGGAAATTTCTAGACAACGCTAGAAATATAAATTACGCATCTTTTGTTATGATCATTCTGGAAACGTTATGTAAGTGAAATAGAAAGTTCTAATCATTCCATTAGTATCAATGATTGTTCCAGTGATTTCTAAACTGCATAGTTGTAACACAATGTATTTTATTTTGTACACAATGTAAACATGTAAACATTCTTAGGCCACACAAAACAAGTTAGGCCAACTAAATAATATAATAGTTACAATATCATAACACCTCCCCCCTTAAAAAAACTTTGAGTGTAACAAAAACTTTTCATGAATAATATGTACAAAAATACATAGTATATACACAGTGTTTTAATAAGTTCTAGATAAAGCATCTGCTATTACATTATCTTTACCTTTAATATGTTTTACAATAACATCATATTCCTGTAACAATAAACTCCACCTAGTCAATCTCTGGTTCTTGTTTCTCATTTTATGTATGAAGGTGAGAGGATTATGATCAGTATAAACAAGAATAGGATGCACAGTGGGATTTAAATATACATCAAAATGTTGAAGTGCAGACAACAGTGCAAAACACTCTTTTCAATAGTTGAATAATTTTTCTGATGTTTATCTAATTTTTAGAAAAATATGATATAGGTTTTCAACATTATCATCTGTCTCTTGATATAAAACAGCTCCAACTCCTACATCGCTTGCATCAACGGCAAGTTTAAATTGTTTTTCAAAGTCTGGAGCGATCAGAACTGGACTATTAATTAAAAGTGATTTGCTATTTTCAAAAGCGTTTTGACAATTTTCACTCCAGATGAATTTAGAATCTTTCCGTAAAAGATGAGTCCATGGTTGAACAACAGTAGCAAAATTTGAACAAAATTTTCTGTAAAATCCAATCATGCCTAAATATCTCATAAGTTGTTTTTTTATTTGTAGGAGGAGGAAATTTAGTAATTGCATCCACTTTAGCCATAATAGGTTTCACTTGACCTTGGCCAACTGTATGCCCTAAATAATCAACAGTGGCCTGGCAAAATTCACTTTTACCAAGATTAACAGTCAAATTTGATTGTGACAAGCTATCAAAAGTATCATATAAATGTGTTAAATGCTCTTCCCAGCTATCACTACATATAATAAGATCATCAATATAAGCATAACAACAGTCTAAATCTTTTATAACATTATTGATCATTCTTGAAAATATAGCTGGAGCACTTTTCATGCCAAACGGCATTACAGTATATTGAAATAAGCCATCTGGTGTGACAAAAGCTGATATTTCTCGAGCTCTCTGTGTCATGGGACTTGCCAGTAAGCTTTCAATAAATCAAATTTGCTCACAAATTTTGCTTGTCCAATGTTATCTATGCAGTCGTCTATCCTTGGAATCGGATAGGAATCAGATTTTGAAACAGAATTTACTTTTCTGAAATCAGTTACAAAACGAAAGGTTTTATCTGGTTTGGGCACAAGGAGACAAAGAGAGCTCCATTCACTGTTACTCGGCTCAATAATATCATTGTCAAGCATATATTTAATTTTTTGTCTCATAAATTCAAGTTTGAGTGGATTGAGCCGGTAAGGATGTTGCTTAATTGGAGAAGCATCACCAACATCGACATCATGACAAACAGCAGTGGTTTTGTTTGGCACATATGGAAAAATTTTTTTAAAAGAAAATACCAAAGCTTTTAATTTTTCTCTACGATCAAAAGACAGATGTGCATCTAAATTTGACAAAATTTCAGAATTTTTCAATCTAACTGTCTCTTCCATAGTTTTAGAACTAAAAGGTGGTTCAATTACATCTGGTTTGTCATGATTGTTCTCCAATTTAACCATGGCTAAAGTGGCAACTGGTTTACTCTCACCTTCATTAGTACGCTCAAAATATGGTTTTAACATATTAATGTGACACACTCTATTTTGTTTACGCCGACCTGGTGTTTTTACAATATAATTCAAATCATTGATTTTACTCTCTATGGTATAAGGACCACAATATTTAGCTTGTAATGGATGTCCAGGGACTGGTAAAATACAAGTACCTTATCACCAGGCTCAAAACTCTGTCCCTGGCATCTTTATCATACCATATTTTCATCTTATTCTGAACAATTTTAAATTGTTCTGAGCAATTGACAAGCAGTATACAATTTTTCTTTAAATCTAGATACATAGTCTAGAAGATTCAAGTCAGTGTGTTCAGTAAGCCATTTTTCCTTAATCAATTTTAAAGGTCCCCTTACAGTGTGACCAAATACCAACTCAAAGGGACTAAAACCAAGGGATTCTTGAACAGCCTCTCGGACCGCAAAAAGTAAAAAGTGAACACCATCATCCCAATCCCTATCAAATTGAAGACAAAATGTTCTGATCATGTTCTTCAATGTTTGATGAAAATGTTCTAAGGCACCTTGAGATTCTGGATGATAAGCACTTGACCTATACTGAGCAATTCCTAACTGGTACACGACTTGTTGAAATAAACCCGACATGAAATTTGAACCCTGGTCGGACTGTATAGAAATCGGAAGTCCTACTAGCGTGAAAAATTTGATCAGAGCTTTAGACAATAGTAGGTGTCTTGATATTCCTTAACGGAATAGCCTCAGGAAAGCGAGTGGAGGTACACATGATTGTCAATAAATACGCATTTTCGGTCTTGGTCTTCGGTAAAGGTCCAACGCAATCAATGAGTACTCGGCTGAAAGGTTCTTCAAAGGCTGGAATAGGCAGAAGTGGTGCTGGTGGTATTTTCTGGTTAGGCTTACCAACAACCTGGCATATATGGCATGATTTGCAGTATTCTGCGACATCTCTGCTTAGTCTTGGCCAGTAGAAATGCTGTAAAATCTTAAGGCAAGTCTTCCTAATGCCTAAGTGTCCAGCCAAGGGGGTGTCATGGGTAAGACCAATAATGTCTTGCCTATAGATTTTAGGCACCACCACTTGGTATACCATTCTCCATTCCTCCTCTGGAGTAGCATCAGGGGGCTCCACTTTCTCATTAAAATACCGTCTTGATGGTAATAGCATTCGGCCACTTTGTCTGCTTCCTCCTGTGGTTGAGCCCTCTTGCAGAGCTGAAGAACCTCAGGATCTTTGTTTTGTTCTTCGACAAATTTCCTTCGGTCTAATGAATGGCTGTTTACGTCTGGCCAAGGCATAATTACATTCTTGCTAATACTAGGTGGTCTTATGACGGCCTTCTCTGAGCTACCGGGACCTTCAATGTCAGCTAGAAAGGTGTCAGAAAGGTCCATGTAATCAAACTGGTCTTCTTGCAAATCCTCATTTTGTTGTTTTCTAGCCATCGCCCTAGTAACGACACAAGCTGGATACAGTTCAGCATCATCTTCAGGTGAATTAACATTCACCACCGGTTCACTGGTAACAATTGGTTCAGCAACCACTTTGTTCCTAGCTAGATCATTTCCTAGCAATAATGAAACACCCTCAACAGGGAGATTAGGACGAACACCCACAACAACTGGTCCAGTTATCAAATCTGAATTCAGATAAATACGATGGAGGGGAACATCTATACAACCTAACTCCACACCTTGTAACAAAACGGAGGCACCAACAGAAGTCTCCTCGGACAAAGGCAACACACCTTCTAACAATAAAGACTGAGAAGCTCCAGTGTCCCGTAAAATCTTAATAGGCTGAGGAGTAGTATTATCAACAATAGAAACAAAACCATCAGACATAAAAGGTATATAATCCTCCATGTAATCACAAAAACTGGACTTAAAAGCCTGACTCGCAGGACATTCCAACGTATTGGCAACACGGGGTGTCGTACAAGCACTGGTCTTGGGCTTATTATCTCTTTCATTTTTCTTCTGGAGTCTAAAACAATCAGCCATCAGGTGACCATTCTTCTTACAATAAGCACAAGTCAGTGACTTCTTTTCAAAAGTTTCAAACTTTGGACTAGACATATTATAACTAGACTGTCTCTTATTCTGTGCAACATGCATACTATCAGTACGCTCAGTGCTTTGATTCTTGTAATTTCCACTCAAAGTATTTTGACCTTTGAAACTTCTCTTATGTGAAAGGGTATAATTATCGGAAATAACAGCTGCATGTTGTAATGTCTCAACAGTTTTGTCATCTAAATGTGTTTTTAAGTCTAAATGAACACACTGCTTGAACTCTTCTAATAACATCAATTGTCTTAAGTTATCAAAATTTTTATCTATTTTCTTTGACGTAAGCCATTTATCAAATAGATCTTCTTTTCCCTAGCAAATTCAACATAGGTTTGTGAATCAAACTTTTTATAAGACCTAAATTTCTGTCTATATGCTTCTGGCACTAGCTCATAAGCTTTCAAAACTTCCTTTTTAACCGTGTCATAATCAGAGCTATTTTCTGATGAAAGTGCTGAGTAAATTTCAGCAGCCTTGCCCTCAAAAACACTTTGCAGCATTGTAGTCCAAAAAGGCTTCGGCCATTTCAAATTTTGAGCAATTTTCTCAAACTGTGGAAAAAATTTGTCAACTGCTTTTTCACAAAATTTGGGAACCAAACGTATATTTTTTGCTGCATCAAAATTAAAATGTTCTGATTTTGATTGGAATTTAGTGTTGCTTTCTTCTTTTCAATTTTCATTTTCTCAATCTCTAACCTTTCCCTCATTTCAAGTTCTGCCTGTTTTAATTTAAAATCATCTTCTTTTTCTTTTTCTTTCATCTTCTCCATCTCTAACCTTTCCTTCATTTCAAGTTCTGCTTTTTCTTTTTCCAATTGTTTTGATTTAAGTTCATGTTCTAATTCAAGCTGTTTTAATTTGAAAGCATCAACATTTTCGACCTTGAGTTCAAGAGCCTCTTCACCTAAAATTTCTGCGTCAACTAATTTGTCTATTACCAAATTTTTTATAATTTGTTTTCTCATAGATACTCTAAAGTCTAATTTCAGATGTTTAGCAAGCAACACTAATTCCTCTTTATTTAAATTATCAAACCCTTCCAGGTCTGGCGTTTTCAAAATTTACCGGCATCAAATGCCATTTTGTAGAATTTTGTTGGCTAGTTCTAATAAAAATACTGAAAAAATTTTAATAAGATATTAACGGTCTCCCGGACACGAACACCAAATTTCTGTTATGAACAGAAAATCGACTTTTGTAGCCAACAAAGACACAAATCAATAATAAAATTTAACAAGATTTATTATACACTAGTTTACAAGAAGTATTACATAAAAGAAATGTCAACAACTGACAAAATATGAGTCCAATCTTTTATCTTTTCTTTATCCGGAAATTTCACGGGAATCCACAGAATATTATATCCAATTGGTCACAATCTAGTATGATGTAGTTTGTAAATAAAAGTGTCAATCCAACTGCTGAGAATGTTGATGTCTATCGATGTCTAAGTCTATAGTATGTCTATGTCCAAATCTCTATATTCAACTAACTTTTGGGTCTGCATTTAAATACTCAAACGGAAATTTCTAGACAACGCTAGAAATATAAATTACGCATCTTTTGTTATGATCATTCTGGAAACGTTATGTAAGTGAAATAGAAAGTTCTAATTATTCCATTAGTATCAATGATTGTTCCAGTGATTTCTAAACAGCATAGTTGTAACACAATGTATTTTATTTTGTACACAATGTAAACATGTAAACATTCTTAGGCCACACAAAACAAGTTAGGCCAACTAAATAAATATAATAGTTACAATATCATAACAACATAACATGCCATAATTAATGGTAATGATCTACTGAACTAGTTGGGTACTATAAAATCACTTTATGTTCGTCATGTACCAAGGTTAAAGTTACTTTCATTCATTAAAGTACTTATCTGAATTGGATATGAATGAAAGCGTCGTTGTTAAAAGAACAATGCGATGTTTATCCTTATTTTCTTAAATTAAAAAAAAAAAAAAATAATCTCGACCATTACATGGTATAAAGTAAATATGCTATATGACTTAGACTTTATTTAAGTTGCAATTTAGGAAGCAAATACTGTTGACTTTGTCAGATATTCTGTTTCTACATGTATCTGCTCTTAAATGTCAGAATCACTGGATATGAATTTTTGAAAACAAATAAGATAAATGACTCATTGTCATGCATATCACCATCCTGTATTATGTATGAGATGATTAAAGCTGTAATGATTGTACTTGTTGCAACATAGATCATATGCAGATTGTAGTTATTCATTTGGGAACCAGTTACTCCACTTTTATAGCAAACTGTTTCTGTATTGTAAAGAATAAAAACTTACGGCCAAAATCAGAAACGATCGTTTGTCTGAGTTAAAATTAATTGATAAATTAACTCTATTCATCCCAACTTAAGGACTGCTATGAATATTCTAATATCCCTACTTTGCACTCGCTACTTAAACTACATAAAACTGTCAAATAGCGTTTGAACTCAATTCCTAGTAAGGGTTCTACAACAAATCTTTATATGATTTAACTAGTTCCCTTATTACATGTACTAAAAATACATTACTTGTTATTATTTATTTATTTATTTATTTTTTGGTGTTTTAACGCCACTTTTAAGCACCGCTTTTGGGCTATTTCGTGGCGGCCAGTTTTTATTGGTGGAGGAAGCCGGAGTGCCCGGAGAAAACCACCGACCTTCGATTGGAAAACTAACAATCCTAGTCAATTAAGATTGGAGTCGAGTGCACCCGCACGAGCGGGGTTCGAACTCACAACCTCAGTGTTGACTGGCTAGTGATTTCAGTAGTAACTACTTAGACCACTCGGCCACCGAGGCCCCATTACTTGTTATTTACTTTTGTAATAAAGTAAACGAACATACTAGGATGAATCACTTTAGCAGTGTAAAATAAAACAAGCCTGACTCGCAGGACATTCCAACGTATTGGCAACACGGGGTGTCGTACAAGCACTGGTCTTGGGCTTATTATCTCTTTCATTTTCTTTTGGAGTCTAAAACAATCAGCCATCAGGTGACCATTCTTCTTACAATAAGCACAAGTCAGTGACTTCTTTTCAAAAGTTTCAAACTTTGGACTAGACATATTATAACTAGACTGTCTCTTATTCTGTGCAACATGCATACTATCAGTACGCTCAGTGCTTTGATTCTTGTAATTTCCACTCAAAGTATTTTGACCTTTGAAACTTCTCTTATGTGAAAGGGTATAATTATCGGAAATAACAGCTGCATGTTGTAATGTCTCAACAGTTTTGTCATCTAAATGTGTTTTAAGTCTAAATGAACACACTGCTTGAACTCTTCTAATAACATCAATTGTCTTAAGTTATCAAAATTTTATCTATTTTCTTTGACGTAAGCCATTTATCAAATAGATCTTCTTTTCCCTAGCAAATTCAACATAGGTTTGTGAATCAAACTTTTATAAGACCTAAATTTCTGTCTATATGCTTCTGGCACTAGCTCATAAGCTTTCAAAGCTTCCTTTTAACCGTGTCATAATCAGAGCTATTTTCTGATGAAAGTGCTGAGTAAATTTCAGCAGCCTTGCCCTCAAAAACACTTTGCAGCATTGTAGTCCAAAAGGCTTCGGCCATTTCAAATTTTGAGCAATTTTCTCAAACTGTGGAAAAAATTTGTCAACTGCTTTTCACAAAATTTGGGAACCAAACGTATATTTTTGCTGCATCAAAATTAAAATGTTCTGATTTTGATTGGAATTTAGTGTTGCTTTCTTCTTTTCAATTTTCATTTCTCAATCTCTAACCTTTCCCTCATTTCAAGTTCTGCCTGTTTTAATTTAAAATCATCTTCTTTTCTTTTCTTTCATCTTCTCCATCTCTAACCTTTCCTTCATTTCAAGTTCTGCTTTTTCTTTTTCCAATTGTTTTGATTTAAGTTCATGTTCTAATTCAAGCTGTTTTAATTTGAAAGCATCAACATTTTCGACCTTGAGTTCAAGAGCCTCTTCACCTAAAATTTCTGCGTCAACTAATTTGTCTATTACCAAATTTTTTATAATTTGTTTTCTCATAGATACTCTAAAGTCTAATTTCAGATGTTTAGCAAGCAACACTAATTCCTCTTTATTTAAATTATCAAACCCTTCCAGGTCTGGCGTTTTCAAAAATTTACCGGCATCAAATGCCATTTTGTAGAATTTTGTTGGCTAGTTCTAATAAAAATACTGAAAAAAATTTTAATAAGATATTAACGGTCTCCCGGACACGAACACCAAATTTCTGTTATGAACAGAAAAATCGACTTTTTTTGTAGCCAACAAAAGACACAAATCAATAATAAAATTTAACAAGATTTATTATACACTAGTTTACAAGAAGTATTACATAAAAAGAAATGTCAACTTAACTGACAAAATATGAGTCCAATCTTTTATCTTTTCTTTATCCGGAAATTTCACGGGAATCCACAGAATATTATATCCAATTGGTCACAATCTAGTATGATGTAGTTTGTAAATAAAAGTGTCAATCCAACTGCTGAGAATGTTGATGTCTATCGATGTCTAAGTCTATAGTATGTCTATGTCCAAATCTCTATATTCAACTAACTTTTGGGTCTGCATTTAAATACTCAAACGGAAATTTCTAGACAACGCTAGAAATATAAATTACGCATCTTTTGTTATGATCATTCTGGAAACGTTATGTAAGTGAAATAGAAAGTTCTAATTATTCCATTAGTATCAATGATTGTTCCAGTGATTTCTAAACAGCATAGTTGTAACACAATGTATTTTATTTTGTACACAATGTAAACATGTAAACATTCTTAGGCCACACAAAACAAGTTAGGCCAACTAAATAAATATAATAGTTACAATATCATAACAACATAACATCCCATAATTAATGGTAATGATCTACTGAACTAGTTGGGTACTATAAAATCACTTTATGTTCGTCATGTACCAAGGTTAAAGTTACTTTCATTCATTAAAGTACTTATCTGAATTGGATATGAATGAAAGCGTCGTTGTTAAAAGAACAATGCGATGTTTATCCTTATTTTCTTAAATTAAAAAAAAAAAAAAATAATCTCGACCATTACATGGTATAAAGTAAATATGCTATATGACTTAGACTTTATTTAAGTTGCAATTTAGGAAGCAAATACTGTTGACTTTGTCAGATATTCTGTTTCTACATGTATCTGCTCTTAAATGTCAGAATCACTGGATATGAATTTTTGAAAACAAATAAGATAAATGACTCATTGTCATGCATATCACCATCCTGTATTATGTATGAGATGATTAAAGCTGTAATGATTGTACTTGTTGCAACATAGATCATATGCAGATTGTAGTTATTCATTTGGGAACCAGTTACTCCACTTTTATAGCAAACTGTTTCTGTATTGTAAAGAATAAAAACTTACGGCCAAAATCAGAAACGATCGTTTGTCTGAGTTAAAATTAATTGATAAATTAACTCTATTCATCCCAACTTAAGGACTGCTATGAATATTCTAATATCCCTACTTTGCACTCGCTACTTAAACTACATAAAACTGTCAAATAGCGTTTGAACTCAATTCCTAGTAAGGGTTCTACAACAAATCTTTATATGATTTAACTAGTTCCCTTATTACATGTACTAAAAATACATTACTTGTTATTATTTATTTATTTATTTATTTTTTGGTGTTTTAACGCCACTTTTAAGCACCGCTTTTGGGCTATTTCGTGGCGGCCAGTTTTTATTGGTGGAGGAAGCCGGAGTGCCCGGAGAAAACCACCGACCTTCGATAGGAAAACTAACAATCCTAGTCAATTAAGATTGGAGTCGAGTGCACCCGCACGAGCGGGGTTCGAACTCACAACCTCAGTGTTGACTGGCTAGTGATTTCAGTAGTAACTACTTAGACCACTCGGCCACCGAGGCCCCCATTACTTGTTATTTACTTTTGTAATAAAGTAAACGAACATACTAGGATGAATCACTTTAGCAGTGTAAAATAAAACTGTTCACTCTAGAATGACCTTTGAAAATCGCCTTTATCGACAGTAATACATATACTAGTATTATTGATAAATTAAATCTACTTAACTTATATCATATCGATACTTATGTTTTGGCATTGTACAATGCTTTGCTTTTCTCATACTGTTTATGACCTCTTAATTTACAATACATCTTTTTGATGTGTATTGACTTATATGAAGCCGGGAAAACATGACTCAATTATTATTTTTGACTTCTTTTGATTAACTATTAGTACTCTTAGATTGGTTGTTTGTGTCTTTTGTTTTTAATTAGCTGTGTCTGTGCTTTAAAATAAGTATATAAGATAGCCTTCTCCAACTGATTTTACAGTTAGCAGATATATTGTGCTGGCACACCACTCTTCCAGCTGAGGAAGACATTTAAGTGTTCGCAAAATTGTTCAACCCGTTACATTCTGCATGTGCCTGTCCAACGTCTAGACCCTGTACGTCAATTAGATGTCGATGGTTACTGTCTGTCATATTTTATTTCTACATTAACTTTTTATCATAAAAAAGCCAATTAAGTTTACTTCTTTGAATTGATTTGCATAGGTTCACGTATGGACCTCCTATAGCCTACTGTATGGTATCGGTTTTCCTCGTTGGTGTCGGGTGGTTAAGAATTTCTGCGGCAATTGTGTCACATCTTATTTTTAATCAACCTTGATGATAAGTGGATTCCATCATTTTTTCGACCGGCTTTTTTTCTGAGAACATCTGTTAGCAATAAACTGGCAATAAATCTCTACAACATAGAACAGGGGAAAATGGATATTTCAATGGAATTTTTAAACGCAGGGTGAGTTTTAAGTACAAGTATCGGATGTTGGAAAACACGCATGCATGTGTCGGGATTACACGTGTGCACGTTTATGGAATACGGTAATGGCCACATCAATCAATACCTTTGTAAAGCATGTCAAAGAAAATGTTTTGAAGGCGTTTTTGTAGACTACATATAAAAATAAGGAGATGTGGTTGATGATTGGTAATGAGACAATTATCCACCAAAGTTCAAATGAAGTGGATGTAAGCAATTATAGGCAACCATACGATCTCAACAATGAGAAAATTCTAAACCGTATAGTCGACTATAAAAGGCCCCGACATGAAATATATGAAACAATTCAATTGAGAAAACCAAAGGCCTCATTCATAACAAAATAATTTACGAAAAACAAATATGACAGACATGAACCTACGACAACCACTGAACTACAGGCTCCTGACTTGGGACAGGCACTTAAAGGCACATGTACATTATATTAACATTGCATGAAATTTTTCATTTGGACCATTATTAACGGATTTCATGATCAATAAACATATTGTCAGCATTTTCTTATGAAAAGTGTCTGATGCTTCCGTTTCTGATATAACTAGAAAAACAGATAGAGACACACTTTGATATTTATCAAAGCAGTATGATTTATAACTTACTTAGTTGATCATAGCTACAAATATGTCTACATGCTAAATTTCATGTGGAAATGTTGAGGAATCCTTCAACCCATTATTACCATAACGTGATTGTTTATATAAATTATTCAAAATTTATCTTTTTTTCTAGGCTTTTGATGTATTGAGTGGCCGATGCACTAAAAATCTGAATAAAAGAAACATGTAAAATCCTAATGATTTTAAAACGAAATATATTTATCTTCATTTTTTCTGATAAAAACTACCTTTTTTTAACCGTATGATTTTGTCCGTGTGTATCGAGCAGAAATAAATCACATCCAAGTCGACAACGTGATAACATAAGTCATCGAAGTAGTTGCAGTAACATATACATGATAAAGTGTCTATCAAAATTTAAGCCAACGAAAGAATTTATAAAAGACCAGCCGCATTTAATTTTAAAAATATGAAAATGATAAGAGATTTATTGCAATCTACATAATCATTGAATGTGAATGAAGATTTCAATTATACATCAATGTAACATAGGAACATGACTTAAAGGTTAAAAAGAAAACGACAATTCGTCATCCAATCATTTGAATTTTCAGTGTTTCACCGACTAATGAGTTTAAAAATCACTTCGGTATCTTCAGCCTCTCCTTTGCTGTAACACATAGTCAGCATGGTCGATCTTACGATAGGTGATGATCTTAGGCTGACATGAAAAACGGTGGATCTGATACGGCCACTTTCTGCCTGTTTAATGTTTGTTAAGTTTTGAGCTCTTCAAAAGATTGAGATGTCCTTACCCCAGGCGTAAATGCCTCAGCAAGATTTGGTACATCTATTTGGAATTTCAGGTTTGTAATGCTCTTTAACTTAGTACTTGTTTTGGTTATACAATTCTATTTAATAACTCGATTGATATGTCTTATGAAGACATTATGCGCTTCTGGCGTACCAAATAATAATCTGTTTATATGAAAACATGATATATCATTCTACGCTTTAAAGCCAATTTTTGTAAGAATATTGATCTGGAACCGCAACTCCACCAAAACCGTGGGTGACATTATGTGTTTTGAAAGGGTACGCACAATTTGCTATAGATATGACATCCGTCATAAATGCTATAAATAGAAATGAAAATTTGATAAGATACCATAAAGGAGCAATAAAAGAAATAAATCGTTAAATTGAAGTCAGTTTTTACAAGTAAAATTGAAATAAAATATATAACATAGTAAACAATAAAAATTAGATACCGAATTGAACGCAAGAAGCAATAAAAAGAACTATAAAACAACAAACAAAAGACTAGCCTAATGAAAAAAAACCCCAAAAAAAAAAAACAAAAAACAAACATCAGTTTACTCAGGAGAGCTGAGACAATGATTAAAATAACAACAACAACAAAAAAAATGAAAACGTGTAAAAATGTGTTTCATCCGAAACTTTATTTTATTTACTTTCATCGGGAACTATCAAAATCAAAATTTTGAAAGCAAAGTACTTAAACACATTAACAAGCTTCGCTTTTTTTATGGATTCTAAATTGATAAACAGCGAATCCAAAAAAGTATGTTATAAATTAGGTCGGTTACGTAGCATTGACCACTTAGCTGATGATTAACTATTCATTAAGTGTCATCCGATGGAAAATTGGCTGACAATTAATTTGAATCACGACATGAACTGTTCTTAAACGGAGACATATCAAATTGATTTTCAATGAGTGTTTGGTCCCTAAATAGTGGAATGCATGGTGTACGGGATTGAATTCTGAATATTAATTTCATAAGAGAATATTGGTTTCAAAGAATAAAACTATCGCACTAGAACGCATAAAAGAAAAAAAAAAATAAGAAAATTTTTATGTTTTCACAATATTTGTTGGGAAGATGTATTCGTTTGAACAAGTTACCGTGTGTGTACTTGCATGATGTGCAGAATTGTAACGTCAAGTTGAACTTGACGATAAGTTGAATTTATACATTATTTCTTATATTCTATAACTTATCGTAACAATTTATTTATGTCAGTACTCAAAAACCGCGATCAACCAACTCGTGAAAATAATTATTCCGGAATTATCCAGCTCCTGTAACAAATAGTATAAAAAAGAAAGATTTATTCCTCTTGTGCCACCAAACGATAAATACTAAATAATGTTTTGTTCGGTCACACGTCGAAATCGTTATACATTCTTCGCCAAACTTAGATTAAAGGAAATGTACCATATTCTAATAAGTCATTTTTTACACTATCATTGCAACAACCACTTCTTGTCGTTCTCCGAAAATTGTCGCGTCGCTTCTAAGGTTTAAAAAGTCATTCTTGATATGAAATTCTTGAATTCAACAAAGAAAAAAGGTCATAAATGGAAATAGTTTAACTTGTGCTAAAATTGACTTTCTCTCATTTATGTATGCCTTTTTGTGCTTCTTCGTTACATTTGTTTGTTTTTATAGTGATTAAGATGATAACACAATGTTGACTGCTGTAACCCTATTTTTGACATTTTTACCTATTGTGTCTGTTTGTTTTGTTCACGCATCGTTGTCAATATAATGGAATTTGATGCGGCTGTCTAGAAGTGAGAGGTTTGGCTAGCTATAAAACCAGGTTCAATCCACCATTTTCTACATAAGAAAATGCCTGTACCAAGTCAGGAATATGACAGTTGTTTTCCATTCGTTTGATGTGTTTGAACTTTTGATTTTGCCATTTGATTGGGGACTTTCCTTTTTGAATTTTCCTCGGAGTTCAGTATTTTTGTGATTTTACTTTTTATCATGTGTTTGAGCTTTTGATTTTGCCATTTGATTAGGGACTTTCCTTTTTGAATTTTCCTCGGAGTTCAGTATTTTTTGTGATTTTACTTTTTATCAGACGTATACGGTAAGTTTTAATTGCAAAATATTTACATCAACCAAAAATGAATATTTCAATCATTGTATATGACAATACATCACTGTTAATGATGCGCTTGACAATAAAGCGTCAGTTTCTTCAACCAGCTACCATCAAATCTCTGTTTTCAAATGGCATTCTTTAAAATTTATTTTCGAATTTCATGCATTTCAATAATTCTAATATTCTTTCCTTCGCAAATTAATTTATCTCTTCATATCATTCGCTGAAGCTGTTGGTTCATTCATGTTCCACCATTACCATATCATGGCTCCAATAAGTTTTACATTTATGGTACCAATTTTACTTCCCCAGATGTGCACTATGATGAGTTGATAAAACCAAATATGCTTAAAAGACTCAACATCATGTGATTTGTACCTTGGTGTAACACTATTGGAGTTGTGCAATTGCCAAACATTAAAAGCTTATTGTCTTTAAATGTTTTTGATGATGATTATTGGAAAACTAGTATCATTTGCTAATAAACTTTTATCATACCATGGTCTGTCTGATAATTTTTGACACGATTATTGCACGAACCCTTTTTCGTTCTTCAGTTATTATTGCTTCGCTTTGGAACTTGGGCTTCTGTGGATTAATTTATTTTAAATGGTAAAAATGTTCGTGGATTTACAAAAACTTGAATTTTCGTAGATACATGTATTTGATTTCGTGGTTCACATGTTACCACGATATTCACGGTATAAAATGAAAAAAAAAAAAAAAAATCCACAATAATACTTGTAGACATTTGATTTTAATTGGGCAATTAAGCAAACCATTGACACTTTCGCTGGACCAATTAGCTGTCCACATTGTACCCGCTGATGGTGTTTGAAACTTGTGCCATGCGTTCATCAATATGTATCCCACTACTGAATGTCATTGCACTTTTCATTAATTTGAATTTGAAGAAATAATCATTACGCGAACTAATGTCTCTCTAACTGACACTGATTTTCTCTTTGCATCTCATTGTAATGTTACCTCAATCCAATACGGGCGTCAATTTTGAAGTTAGTACATCAACATATCAATTGTACTCGAACAGACAGGAGATGGCAAACAAATTCTTTCTTGTTTAAATATAAGAAACTTTGGCATCTTAAAGCCCTGAAGCCACTTCAGAAACTAAAGTAAATTGAAACATGGTTTAAACGTATTGTCTAAGGCATTTTAATTATCTCTGTCTGTTTCTTGTTAATTCTACTGTTCGATGCTTCGCTGGAATCCCAAATAAGTTGTCTTAAAAAAGGTGACAGATAAGTAGAAAAGGGATCAGGGAACTGAATATAGCCTCAATTTATGAATAGAAAAAAATTACTTATTATAGTTATACTGTCTAATGACTTCATCATATTTTATGATGTATTGTTTTCTGTATGCGAATAAAATGATAGTCAAGATTCATATTAAAATATTGGTATCCAGATTGTAAGATTTATTAAAAAACAAGTTAATCCACTCCACCCAATACAGAACAAACTTTCATAAACCTATAAACATGTTAAATCGTCTTTAATTTTTGTTTTAATATGACTAGTTTTCAAGAACAGAATTAAAACACAGATTATTTTTATTGTTGTTATTGTTGTTGTATTATGTACAATTACTTGACAGCTGCTGTATTGAGGGCTATATCCATTAGATAATTCAAGACATTTACTATTTCTCGACGCCCCGAACTATAGACGAAAAATATAAGTCCTATTCAAAGCAAACCACAATTATACCAGCTGTGGCGTCTGATTAAACGTCATTCGTTATTCGTAAATCTCTAATATTGAAGTGACTAAACGTCAAAACTAAAAACACTTGAAGTTCGAGAAAAAAGGTTTGCTTCTGAGGAAATAGTGTCCCTAGTTAAAATAGGCATTAAATCCGTATTTGATTTCATATAGAAAAAACATAGATAGTATATTATATACTATTATTATTATTTGTTTTATTATTAAAATGAGATATTTAATATAGTTTTTAAATTATGATTTCATTTATTCATTTTGAAAGATATACAGACTTAAATGCTTAAAACATGTGTTATTTCATCTAAATTTGAATTGCAGGTTCGTTTTCTATATTAAAATACAGTGACAATTTGAATGTACACGTTGCCAAATAGTGACGGTCCATTCTTCAATTGTGATTCGTTTGCATATATTTCAACACAATTGCTTCTTATATGAAAAACTACTGGATTTAGTTCCGGCGTTTAGATTGTAATCAGATTATTATATACCAACAGAAAAAAGGAAAAAAAAAACACATGTAAAATATACAATATGCTTATCATTACTCAGAATTCACTAGTAATTTAACAGGTAAAACCTATTACACAAAATATTTTAAGCCTCTGGATTGTTTCATGAATCATGTTTTTTACGGATAAGAGTGTACCTTGTGTGGGCTACTTTATATTGGTGAAACTCGACGAACATTGCGTAATATGATAAACCAACACCGGTCTGATTCTTTATAATAATTTTAATTAACATGACAATGATCCTTTTTTATTCATGAAATTCATCACTGAAAAAAATTAACAACCATACTAATAGCCCTATACTAAGTACGCCTTTCCGAACAGATAGAATGCATTTCTGGATATTTGGAATAGGTACGGCAATGATAACGATTATGATAATGATAATGATTATGATAAAGGTAATGATAACATCAAAGATGTAAAAAAATTGTCTAGCCCAGCCTGCAGGGATGTAAATGCAATGAGTTTATTCAACACTAGCTTAAGATCCAAGCGTAGTCATAAACAAAAACATTACTATAGTCCTAATGTTAAAAGTCTTCCAAATCTAGATCACTCACTGGGAGCTTTGATGAACTTTTTCACATCTCTGTCATCCGCTTGCGTTACGTAACATTCGTACCATTCTATTTTCACTGACTGTAAACTTTTAAAAAATGTTAAAGAGATTATGCCCTTGACAAAAGATGAATAGATATGTTTTCCTAATATAAAGACTCGTAAATATGATTTGTGATGTTTACTTTCCGTCTATTTAAAACAGTGAGATCAGAACCATTGCACGATGAAAATGGGAAATGCCTTCCAATTCCGTTTCAAATAAAGGAATCAATGCAATCAACATCAGCAATTTTCTTTATCACAAAAAGGTGAAAACTCCGCTTTATTTTCAAAATGAGTCTGTTCCTATTGTGTCCTATAGTCATGATAGTTACACCAAAATAATTGCACCTAAAATATGTAACTATAAACAAGCATTGCAAGATCTTGATAAAGACGAGTACTTGAAAAAAGCTCTTACATGTGACTGTGCCCACTCTCCATATATTTACAAACCCCCTAGACCTTTAATTACTTTTGCTCTAAATATAATTCAACATGAACATCTCCGGAAGTTAATATCTCAATACAAGGTCCCAAAATGAGGCGCAATTCGGACACACAAGATTTTAACAGTGTTGTTTCTTTTTTGTTTACCATTGTATTTATATTTACTTAATTTTTACTTTAGCGAGAAAGTGTATTTCATAAACGGTATGTCCTATCACCGACAAAAACTTCATTTTCAAATTTACAACAGCGTTTTCTTCATGGCTCAGAAAATTTCTAAACATCTAACATACATGAGAATTATATTTCATTGAATTATACATTTGCTGTTATATGGAAAATGTAAAAGCGCAAATGTTAAGAATGTTTAAATTTCACATATGAACTTTTTTTTCTGGTTGCAATACTCATCAAACAAGAATCCTCTTTTGCCAATACCTCCATCACTAAAAAGTGTTCCACAATTTGCAGGAAAAGATGTGAAATCATTGTCCCCATTGTTTGGTTGATGTGGTGTCTTAAAATTGAAGTAGTCCATTGAAGTTGGTGTGATCCATTTCCACATCCCTTCGTTTTCCAAATCGGAAGCACCAACAAAAAACTGGAATCCTGTGCCATTGTCTGAAAGAATATTTGTTTTATTATTGGCCTTGCCTACACAGTCTTTACTGAGTTACCTGTGGTAAAATCACAGACAATATCTTTCTTGTGAATAGTTTATAGCGCTTGCAACAAAGAGGATTAAATAATGAAGGGACTTTCAAAAGTCGACGAAGATAAACTGACAACGCAATCAGAAAAAAGAAAGATGACGAGAAATCAAGCCAGTTAACAAAATAATAAACAGAAAACTAAAATCTGAGTAAAAGGAAACTTACAAAAACGGTGGAAGATGTAAGTAGGCGAAGGACATTTTTTTTTTCTAAAAACCTCAAAGTAAACAATTGTACGGCACCCACATAACATACGGCTATATAATAAATCATTCGAAAACTAGCTATTTGTACCATCTGTTTGCTTGGTCGTCGATAATTCGTAAGATGAAATTTCCGTTTAAAGAAGGTCGAAGGTCTAAAATGAACATTCGTAAATTTTGAAAACATTAAGCAAAACGACCTTGTCTTGTTCTTGTATGATATTTTATTTTTTTTTAAACAGCATGAATCTTATTGAACAGCAAACAATAATTCTAAATCGAAAACAAATTATATCATATTAGTTTTTCGTTAATTGTTTTGTTCATTAGTTTTCTCGTTTGAATTGTTTTTCATTTGCAGTTTCGGGGCCTTTTATAGCTTACGTTCTATGCGGTATGGGTTTTGCTTATTGTTGAAGGCCTTATGGTGACCTATAGTTATTAACTTCTAAGTCATTTCGTCTCTGGAGAGTTGTCTCATTGGTAATCATACTACATCTTCTTTTTTATAAAAAAAAAGTAAAATAACAAAAATACCGAACTCCATGGAAAATTCAAAACGGAAAGTCCCTCATCAAATGCCAAAATCAAAAGCTCAAAAACATCAAACGAATGGAAAACAACTGTTATATTCCTGACTTGGAACAGGCATTTACTTTATAGAAAATGGTCGATTAAACCTGGTTTCATAGCTAGCTAAACCTCTCACTTGTATGACAGTCGCATAAAATTCCATTATATTGACAACAATGTGTGAACAAAACAAACAGACATAATAGGTAAAAATGTCAAAAATAGGGATACAGCAGTCGACATTGATTTTATAATCTTAATCACTATAAAAACAAACAAATATGTCAACAATAAGAGGTTAATTGTGAAATATTTAAAGAACATTGCAATTTTGCACTAAAATCCATAAATATTCATATGTCTAAAAAAAGCGATTTTATAACGTATAGCTCAAGGAAGTTGTTTTATCAACTTAGATTGCAATTAATTTTATATTGTACCTGGAACAGCCTTCTTTTGAACTTTTTACAGTTCCAAAATACCAATATCTCCAAATAAGCATCATTAAAAACATCGATTGTAGTGAATATCAAGGAGAAATTAATTTGCCATATTTTAAGAAGGGATGATAAAAGTAAGCAAAGAAATATGCTAGTTGTACATAGTAATATATGATTTTCGAAGTCTAACTTATTTGCGTTTTGGAATCATGTTGAAATACAAACATGACCTTGCCCCTAAATCGATGGCGAAATTGAAAGAGGTTACTTGCGTTTTCACTTAACAATAAATATTTCTACTGCTTTTTTGGTTTAAAAAGTGTTAAACATGTAAAAAGGTTCATTCTTATTCCATATCCGAATGAACACTGTTTGCACTATTCGCTTTTAAATCACAAATCTATGTGATTTCATTTATGTTAGAATTATAAGGTACAGTTGTGTAAATATGGCATATTTCTGAAACTTCATAATATTATTGATGACCCTTCCTGAGCACTTTAATTCAACCCCAGTGTTACGTTTGGTTAGCTTTTACATCTCCGTTTAGTGTTTTGTGGACCGTTATTTTGGTATTCAACCTAATTGTTTTAGTAATGGTGGTATCTTTGATTCTTCGTTGTATGGTTTAAATTGTTTTCTTGTTAACTTTTTTTTTAACCAAGTAATTGATAATCAATTTGTTTAAATATAAATAAGAAGATGTGGTATGAGTGCCAATGAGACAACTATCCATCCAAGTCACAATGTGTAAAAGTTAACAATTATAGGTCAAAGTACGACCTTCAACACGAAGCCTTGGCTCACACCGAACAGCAAGCTATAAAGGGCCCCAAAAAGACTAGTGTAAAACAATTCAAAGAGGAAAGCCAACGGTATAATTTGTATAAAAATACAAACGAGAAACACTTATGAACCACACCAACAAACGACAACCACTGAAAAACAGGTTCCTGACTTAGGACATATGCATAAAAATGCAGCGGGTTTAAACGTTTGAACAGGCGCCTTAAGTTCAGTAATTAATGAACTCACAACGGGACTCAATGTGTTTTGTGGAAAAATAGAAATCATCTTCTTCCAATGCATGTCTGTCTTTTTTTTCTATCTAGCCATATGTCCATCCATACATTACTACTTTTAAGTTAATTTATACGAAACACTTATAAAGGTAACGAAATCAAAAGAACACATTATAGGATGCAATGCATTATATTTTTAAAACAGGGTTATTTTCTTATGTTTTGGATACAGTTTTGGGAGTCCTTTTAATCTGATTTTTGAAATATATATATATATATATATATATTCGCGAAAAAATTTTCATATTCACAGTTGTCTAAGTTTAAATCCATTTTCAGCAATTATAGCCTAATTGTACATATTTAAAAAAAAAAATTAACCATTTAATATGTCAATTAATGTATGATGACCGATGACAGATCATCTGTAAGTCATTTAATGCTAACATTCTGTATACCTTAGAACGTCTACCATAGAATTAAAATGATCATCAGTAAATCTGATCTCGAAATGGTCCGAATATGCATTTTTCAGAACAATATTTTATTTGTGCAAATGTTTTTAGTGGGCGTATTTATTGATGATTATGATGGATGGCTGCTTAACGTCCAGCGACAAATAAATATGTATATTCAGGACGAGAACATGTTAATGTAATATTAATATTAACCGAGCCGACCAGTCTTTGCTCTTATTCCTTAATGCTTAACGGAGAAGAAACAAATACCAATTTTAAAGTCCTTGGTTTTACCCGGTCTGGTTTCGAACCCACGACCTCCCGCACTCGAGGCGAACACGCTATCACGAGATGGCCGAGACGATTCTTATTTATTGAATAGCAACATCAAAAGTACCATGTTTTGTCAAAGTAGGCCGAGTTTTACAATTTCTATTTGATGCTGATTTGTTGATTTGTTTTGCGGAATGACATAAAAAGTTATTTTCGTCTTTACACTATTGATATTACTTAATTTAAGAAGTCTAATTATAACTATATGTATCGGCATTGCTAGAATGTTTATACTCAACATTAAAAAAGAAAGTAAAAGTCAATGTAAATGCATCATGAAAGCTATATGTTTCTATAAAATTACGGTTTTTATATATGGTTCCTTAGCTACAGGTTGCATTTCTGTAAATATCAACAATGCAATTTCCCATAGGAACTCCTTTCACGGCTAAAACTGTACCACTTTTACTATGAAGTTTTGAAAAAAATTATATCCTAGAATGGAAAGTTCATATGCACTACTATTTTTTTTAAAGGTCAAAATATGTGCGGCATATTTTCAACTTTTATATGCCCTGAACTTCTTTGAGTTTAAACTTACATTAAAATTCTATGGTACCCCTACTTTGATTTAAGGATTTCCACATATTTTAACTTGATCACTATGAATATGTATATTTACTGGTAACATTCCCAAGTTATGTCTCTACGAGATGAAACATAGAGATCATTTCCGGGAACCAGTACATAAACAAAATTAATTATCTATGAATATTCAATATCTCCCCAAAAGAGGCGTGGTTTGAGAAACAGCTGTATTTACAAAGTGCAACCTACAGATACAAATAACATTACAGTGTCTATTATCTTAAAGTTTAAACTTCCTTCATCAATCAATGTAGGCGATGAACAATGAACGATGGAAATGAAACAAGCAAGCAGAAACGTTTTCTCATTTGTGTGAGATGATTCTTTAAATTTATTTTTCATTTAATTTATTATTTATGTATTTTAAAATGTATTTATTTGCTTATTTATAGACTAACTTTATGAATAAAAGTCCTTTATTTCTTGTAATGTTGATAATAAAATTATATGTCAAATAAAAAGAGAAGTAAGATAAGAGATTTGTGCATGCTGACAATAACAATACATGATGATGATGATGATGATGATGATGATGATCGACAACATGTTATTCGATATGAATATGAACTCAGCTTTATACTAGACAGACACGCTGAGCGGATTTGGAATGTACTAGTTCACAAGGTAACTGCAGTCTGCAGGAAGTCGTGTCAACATACGCGTACATATTATGCTGACACCGTGCAAATCAGTATATTCTATCTCTATCTTCTTATTGTCACGTGTTTAGTTGAGAAGAAGTGATTATCAATTTTAAAGCCTGGCTAGAACCAGAAGCGAGTCGACTCACTGATCTTCAGCACTCAAGGCGAGCACGCAACAACGTGAACTCAAAGGCGGTTGAAGATATTGAAACATCAAAGTTAAGACCCCTGTATTCAATCTAAAGTATGAATATTGTATTATTCTGTTTATTTTTTTTTTTACATTTTTAAAATTGTTTGTCTTCAACATGATATTGACAAGAGAGGCAAAAGATGCCAAAGGGATATTTAAACTCATTCGTCAAAATAAACTGACAACGCCATGGCTAAAAAAAAAAAAAAAATAAAACAAACAGACACTAGTACACAAAACACAACATAGAAAACTAAATACTGAGCAACACGAACCCCACCAAAAACTGGTTGTAATCTCAGGTGCTCCGGAATGTTAAACAGATCCTACTCCACATGTGACACCAGTCGTGTTGGTCATGGTAGTACAACCCGGTGATAAGTTTAAATCGGTAGGCTACATTCGGGGATATGGGGACGGGTTTTTAGTTACAACAATCGGAACATATCTGTTGTCATCTGTGAAACGGATATTCCATAACGGTCAACCAACTCGTGATGGAGTCCGTAATATTTACGAAATTTAGTGACTTGAAACGGCTAATAAAGATGAAGATGACGCCATTTGGGCAACTACATGAGTTGCTCTGATTGGTTTTTAAATTCGTAATAAGCTTAAATTCGATTGATGATGTCAAAAACTTTCTACGACTGATAAAAAGGATTGTATTTGGTTTGAGGTGAGTAACAGTAAAATCATACATAAATATTTTGGTTGCTACGCATTTTTATCATTTGCACTGGAATTTCTGGAAAATAGCGCTTAATGATTAAAAATGCGTCATTGATATATGATTATATTGATAATCAATTTGTTTAAATATAAATAAGAAGATGTGGTATGAGTGCCAATGAGACAACTATCCATCCAAGTCACAATTTGTAAAAAGTTAACAATTATAGGTCAAAGTACGACCTTCAACACGGAGCCTTGGCTCACACCGAACAGCAAATGATTAGTAACTGCTAATACCTGTTCTAAAATTTTTCTGGTTTTCATACATTGTTTTTAATTTAGAAGACAATCTGTACAAAAATCCTCACATCTGGTAAAAAGGTTATTGTCCGTCCTTGACCTTTGATCTTGATATAACGGCAATTGTACTGTATATAATTGAGTATGGAAACAGGGAATGTGTCTTAGAGACAACAACCCGACCATATATCAGAAAACAGCCAAAGGCCATCTATGGGTCTTCAACACAGCGTATGAATATTTGACGCTCTGACAAAAAAGATAGAGCAGTTGATATGCTTTTGAATGGTATATAATTTAGCTGTATGTTAGCTGACTGCATTAAACATGAAGATTTATGGTTAATGTCACTTGCCTTAATGTGCTATTGAAGAATGAACTAGAATTTTTCATTTTTTACGTAGCTACATGTACTATATTCATAATATCTGTTTATTTATCAAACTGTTCATAAATAATCATATATCATGTTGCGATTTCGGATAATAGAGTTAAAACTTGAAAGAGATATAGAAACGCATCACGATTAGACAATAGGTATTTTACTTCTGAGAAATAGGGGCTAATAATTAGATTAAAATCATAACGGCCGTTGTAGATATTATTGGAAGTCGCTCATCTGTGTCAATTTCAAGACGTTAGCAATGTGTAATCCTACTACATTCTTTATGTGCATGTCCCAAATCAGGAGCCTGTATTTCAGTGGTTGTCGTTAGTTTATGTCTGTCATATTTTTTTTCCGTACATTGATTTGTTATAAATTAGGCCGTTAGCTTTTTCAATTGAATTGTTTCATATGCATCGTGTCAGGGCCTTTTATTGCCGACTTTACGGTATGAGTTTTTCTCATTTTTGAAGGCGGTCCGATTGCCTATAATTACGCACAACCACTTCATTTGAAATTTGGTAGATCGTTGTCTTATTGGTAATCATACAACATCTCCTTCTTTTTATAAACTATGCTAACATATTATACATGTAGAAGACTATTATAATAACTATAATGTATGCATCTGGTGGAATATAATTGGTACCGTGAATGTCAAACTTATTGGAATCATTATATGGCCATGTTCGAACATGAATGAACCAACAGTAAAACATATTTTCTCGTTTTGACGAACAGTATGAAGAGTTATCTGATTAATTCATTTATAAGGAAATACTACTTGAAATTATTAAATTGCATTAAATAATATATTTTGGGAAAGAATTGCATTTGAAAACACAAATTGTAAGCTTGTTGTTTAAACATACTGCATCATTATTGGCAAACGCATCATGAACCGTTTTGTTTATCGTTTTATTAACTGTCTATTTATGGCAATTTGAACATGTAAGCGAATATCGAAAAAATGGGGAAAAACGTCAATGAGAAACTATTTTAACCTTTTCCTTTTTTTCTTTGTTAAGTCAAGAATTTCATTTCATGGATTTTTTTCTTCAGTTGGCACAAAGTTCAGAAAATTTGCTCATTAAATTTAGTTTTGGGTAGTTGTTTCATTGGCAATAATACCACATCTCCCTAATTTCGTATTAGTCATAAAATTCTTCCAAACAAAATTATAAAAACGTAACAATGGGAGGCATTTTCTTAAATACCATCGACCTTTTTGTTATGGGTAAGTCCTTTGTGTAATTTTTAATAACGTCCTCTTGAATTAACAGCGCTTCACATATTTAACTTTCACCATTCGTATTTGACAGAAAGCTATCTTATTAGCAAAGAAACCACATTTCCTTAATTTTTATTCGATTTTAAATAAATTCTAATTGGTAGTAGATGCTTCATTATGAATAAGTTATAACAATATACTGAAGTCAAAGCAAGCATGATTTAAACGTTCACACAGAGAACGGAAAAGAAAACAATTACGTAAACGTAACTTTGATTCACGACCTGTAGGTAACTTTGTTGTGTTTTGAATTGTTTAATCATTAACGCATACATGTGTTCCAAATCACAGTACATATATTTATAATTGACTTACAGAAATTATAGATGAAATCGAGACAACTATTATGCTTCGTTTCGGAGTCTAAAACTATTAAATGTCCTCTTTTGTCTTCACAGTATCGCCGAGATTCATACCATGACAGTTCAATCTCACTTACCATTATGCATAAATCATTGAACACCATGAAGCCGGATTCTGCACAAGCTAAATGTTGAAGAGCAAACAATCATTAAATGTGTATCTGTTTAACGTGTACATTTGATTATAATGATGAAGAAAAACTGCTCGAATTAAATCGTTTATTGTTGGTTTTGAAATATTTTCATGGTTCCATTATTATTTTTGTCATTACTTCAATAGTATATATTTTATATATACTAGAACACACCCGCGGGGTCGTGTTTGAATCAAAGTACCTACGCCTTATTTTAGCCTGGATTTTTGGTATTCGTATTGTCATCTAATAATGTCATGCTGACTATAAGGTCACAGTTTTCTCTGCTTTCAAAATCTTGCTTTTTGAACCCGTGGACCCAGAACTTGTTAATTATTGGTCATATTAATTATGTTGAAAACAAAAGGGTCTGGAATGATGTAATTTTTAATCAACAGGCACCATTGTCCTACAAAAGGTTATATATAAAGTTGAATTCTTTGATTTGTCGTGTTAAAGTCATGCCGGCTAACAAATTAAAAAGTGCTTACGCCTTTTTTTAAGCCTGGATTTTTAGTATTCGTATTGTCATCTGATAAATTCATGCTGATTATATGGTGCACAGTTTTTTCTGCTTTCAAAATATTTCTGTTTGAACCCGTCCTGGTTGGACCTAAAACTACATGTGACTTTGATTGAATTTAGTATTTAGTAGTATCAATCCCTGCATAATGACGAAGTTCGGGTGTGAAAATGACCCGTGTCTATAGCAAATCCGTAATACACAGTTTGGTGGTGTACCTGAAAGAGGCGGAACAACACGATTTGGTAACAAGGTGACATATACAATTGGTATCGGTATCGGATTACATCCGGAAATTGTTAATTATTGGTAATATTAACTAAATGGAAAACAAACGGTCATGTAATGGTATAATTCTTAATCAACACTATTGTCCAATACATTAGTTATATATATTGTTGACTTCTTTGAATCGTTTTTACGTCATACCGGCTAACATATTGGACCTCGTTATTTTAGTGTATAGATGTAAACAAAATGACAATAACATTTTATGACGTCCGAGCGCTTTTCAGTATTCATCTTTCACGTCCAAATAAAGTCGATTTTGGCAATCTTTGTTGCTTATAGAAGAGTTTGGGGTCTTTCATGCTTGGTCCGTCTAGCTTCATGATAGGGCAATGCAAACTAACTTGTTTTTTTATTGTATTATAGTTTTACATTATATAACTTTGACAACAAGCAGAATAAAAACCAATGTTCAGCATGGGTATTTCTGACGAATTTTATAGCTTTTTGGTGCTTTTTCCAGATCTTTGTGAGTGGGTATTGATATAAACTGTTTTGTAGTTGTCTTTCTAATTCGCGAAAAGTTTATGTGTAAATGTTAAAACAGTTTCCATCAAAGGAGTTTAGCTGACGTATTAACAATTTATTTTTCTTTATTCATTCCATTTATATGCGTTTAGTTTCTAGAACCTTTTGTTCTCGGTGGATAATTATTTGAAAAAAACATTCAACGTATATGCAAAATGATAAACAGAAATTCTAAATTTTCAAATGAACACTCCACTGAGAGCACTAAAACTGTTTTAAAATCAATCAACACTTTATAAATTAAGTTAGTCCATATTGCCTTTCTGGGTTGATCTCATCAAACTTTTGATAGCAATGGATGTATGAATTAGCCGATAAATTAAATGTATTTTTTTTATTTAGTTTATTTACTACTGATGCTCTTTATATATCACTCCCATTGAGCACCACTGGCCTTTATTTAATCATGCATTTTTCTTGTATAGTTAAATCCTACTCATTGCACATCTGTAAATCACAGTTCAGTTGCAAGACAATTACAATAGCAGGTTTACAGAACTCATCAAAAGAGTCAAGAATATCTATATTTTTTAAATGTTTATGATGTTTGCTCTAACGTAATTAGGTAAACAAATTATAAATAGATGTGGAAAAATACCGCAAGTCTGCGTTTATCGTCATAGTCACGTTAATCGGTAAATACGAACTTGATTTGAAAAAAAAATATATTGTCGAATAACCCACCTTGCGTTCGCTTTGTGTAAATATTGACTAGCGGATGATTTGATGAATCTGTCGACAATGATGATAAGCCAAAACATAAACTTTGATGCAGATATATAGACTTGCAGGAATAATTTTGTGTGCAAATGGCAGCACATTCTTCAAGAGAATTCGACACATACTGAAATACATATTCAGCAGATTGAGTTGAAGGTATGCTGGTCGGTAGCTTCTCAAATGTCCAACTGCCAAACGTTCCTTTAAGTATAAGTGAAAAGCATTATAATTATCAAAACTGGGTTTGTATAAATTTGACAACTTTTTTGACTTGCAAACATAGTCTGGATTGTTTTATTGCAATACGAGAAAATTACTACATATATGTAATTTGGTCGAATGAATTGTTCATTAAAATCCGACATTTATTTTGTTTTTGTCTTTTGATTATTTCTCTTGTCACAAAAACATACGATGTTTTTTGCATGGAAATTGATATTTATACGTAAGATAAGGTAAGAGTACTCAGATAATGTAATATTATAAGTTTTGGTACTCTACCTTTAAAGAGAAAAAGGTAAAAAATGCGACATGTAAGATTGCCACTTTCTTTTGTTACACTTCCTTAATTATACAACAGAAAAGATCTTTTAAAATTATATGTCTCAATTCCGTCGTTTTCTTGTATTGTGAGCATGAAATTGTATATTCCTTGTACAAATATTATCTAAAAAATATGATACTGATATGTAAAAATCATCTGCCAGAGAAAAAAATTAACATGCTGGAAAGAAAGACGAAAAAACAATACACTTCATATTCAACAGTACATACACCAGAATAGCATTAACGGTACCAATTTTATTGCATCAGATGCACATTTCGACAGTCAATGTCTTTATAGTGATGCTCAAAAATGCCAAAATATTTGAGAGTCCATAACCTAATACAGACTTTTTAGAGCTAATAAAACCAAACAGGACCAAAAGTGAAAACAAACCCGAACAATGAATCAGAGCTCTTAACATAGTTAAACATTTTGAACACTGTCAGGGTTAAAATGAAACAGAGCTAAACTGAGGGTGTTTGGCTTAGGGGAAAAACACTAGAAAAAAATATTAACTGGACAAATAAACTTGTAATAAGCCTAGGTATATATGGTGGTCATTATAACAAAGAGTGTCAAAAATTTAATGCTGAAAAATCCGCAATTTGTTTTCTTAATTTGAAAAAAAAGGAACTTCACCGTGATAGAGAGAATCAAAATAAAATCCTAAATTATTCCCAATGTTACATTTTTAGCGTCTGACACGACCATAGATAAAGAGTTTCAAACCAGTTAGAAAAAATGATAAATAATTTTTTATGGAATAACAAAACGGAACAGGTAAAACGCTCCAGATTTCATTATGACAAATTAAAAGGGGGATTGAAAATGATTAACTTAGAAAAATAGAATCTATAACATTGGTTGGATTGAATGTTATTACAGAATGAATAAACATTGTTGTGTATAGATTTTCATTTGTCTGTTTTCTAGGCGGCTCATGAGCACACTGTTATCTTCATTTGTTATTTAGTTTTCTTCGTTGTCTTTTGCAGACGGTTTTGGTCATGCAATTGTCAGTTTGTTTCCGACTCATGAGTTTGAATATCCCGTTGGTATCTTCCGCCTTTATACAACAATTGCTATTGCTTGACCTGATAGTTTGTAGAATTAAAATATGTAATACAGTATTCACAAAGACTAGAAAATACGCAAACTTAGAATGCATTTGTTTATATAATCAAAAAGTTACGCTGTAAACTGTTTTGCGGTACCAGTTACGTAGAATCACCCCAAACAAAATAATAAATAAAACAAAAAAAACAAAACAAAACAAAAAACAAAACAAAACAAAACAAAACAAAGCAAAGCAAAAACCAATAAAAAAAAAATCAAAAAAAGAAGAAGAAGAAGATTCTGGTTAAGCTAAAAATATACAAAGACTCTCAAACTTAGTTGCGGTCATTCAATAATAATAAAAAGTACACTGACTTACGAGTTGTCGTTATCAACAAAATAATACCAATAATTCCAGTTTTCCACATATTCAAGATCTTTAGTATAGTTCTGATGGTGAATACATTCATCAATTGAATGAAATTAGATGCAAAAATATGTTGTCACTCATTCAATGTAGACAAGACAATTGGTGTCGTAATTTATATGTTGTTGAATTGATTTTATTCTTATTTTGTATGTCATTTTACGATGAAGAATTACCTATGATGAATTAATTGTATTCAGAATTAACAATAAATAAAATCAAAGATAAAATAATAGATTCATTTTATGTTGATTATTAAGTATGTTTACTTAAATCTTTGTCTTACATTACCACACTTCCTGTGTAAAAAGCTTTTCGTTTATATAACACCAGCAGTTCGAATGCAGCCGAAAAGACAAAAGGAGTTATACCTATAATAAATTAAGCCAGTTATTATCATTATCGATTTTGTTTGTTTACTTGTTAACAGAAATAGTCATAATAAGTGGTATTGACCAACTGAAAAAGGGATATAAAATCACTTTATTTGCATAACGTCATCTTAAATACCAGGATTAAAATTGTACACGCCAAACGCGTCTACAAAAGACTCATCAGTGACACTCGAATAAAAAAAGTTAAAAAGGCCAACTAAAGTACGAAATTGAAGAGAATTGAGGACCTAAAATTCAAAACAATTCTGCAAAATTCACAAAGTTTTTCATTAGTACACATCCAAATTGGATATTAATAGAAGCCTCCTGTTTCCAAAGGAAATACGATGCTTATTATGTTAGTGAACAAAATTCTAGCTATAAAAATAAGGAGATGTGGTATGATGACAAATGAGACAACTATCCACCAAAGTTCAAATGAAGTAGATGAAAGCAATTATAGGCAACAGTACGGCCTTCAACAATGAGAAAAATCCACACCGAGTTACACGTCGGCTCTAAAAGGCCCCGACATGAAAAATATGAAACAATTCAATTGAGAAAAGTAACAGCATAATTCACATCAAAATTACGAAAAACAAATACTTAGTATGAAAGACATGAACCAACGACAAGCACTGAACTACAGGCTCCCCACTTTAACATATTGAAATGTAAAAATGTATATTACTTAGACTGAATTTACGTTGACGAGTAGGACGCAATTCCTGGGGACTTTGAAACATGGTCAGCATTAAGGTGTATTGACTTCTTGTTGTTTCTCTGTTATTTTTGTGCTACTGTCTTAATGACCTTTAACCCACAAATCCTTTGATTCATTTTAAGAACTTGATCAGGTATTCATGAAACTTCTGTAACCAAATTATTCTTCAAAATTATATTTTCCTGTGCAATATTCGTATTGATTTCAGTAACTTCAGAAAGTTTTAAATTTGATATGTTTTTTATGAGACCAAAATATTTGTCAGTATATAAAAGGTCACAATGAAGCGTTACGTGCTCTGAAGAACAACAAACGAGACCTTCTTATAAGTTGCACCCAGATACACAAATACCATATATGGTTTTATATATATATGTCTCTGATTGCAACACACCGAGTTACACATCACTTGGAAATTGAACGACCCATTTCTCTATACCACTATGAGAAGTTAGCCATGTATAGATTAACCTACTAAATCAATGAATTTTAAATTTATGAGGTGTTCAGTTTTCCAATTTTGTAAAAACTGAAACTATTAAAATTATGGTACCTCATTCACACGACACAACAAAATACCGGTTTGCGTCCATTAATATTCCAGATTGAATGAGTATTTGTGAATTAGGAATCAAACCATTTGTGTTCATTAGTCATCCAATTGCAACAAGCATCGGATTGGAATATAGAATAAATATACTAGTAAACATAAATGCATATTATCATCGAGAAGAATTATCAGTCCTCATTGCTATTTTAGTTTAGATACTAATTCATTTATACTAATTTATTTACGTGCATCCCTGCTAATTGGTGTCCATATATTTGCATATAATTTTGCATAAAAGTCATTCGCTGATAAAATGTGGGAACTTATATAACATTATTAATGCATTCTTAAATCTCAGTTAAAACTTAATATTGCTAATGCATAACGCCTTGGTTTGCTGTCAGTGTAAATATCTATTAATGAAATTAAGTGTTTTCGACAGAAATATCATTTTTTTGTACTTTGGATTCATTATTATTTGTTAGTTAGCAATGTTTGTTGGTTTGATAGTAAAAGTTCAACCATGAAATTGAATGTTCAACGAATTACAAATTTTCTATAAGCTTGTATGCAGACATTGACAAAACCAGGAAATCAAATATCCACGAAAATGCAATTTGTCTTAAATCCATGAACATGGATACCCACGACAATAAATGAATCAATTTAGCTTTTCGACCAAATGGCAAAACACAATTGCACGTGGTTAACATTAAGATCTTGATATGTGTTTATTGCACAATAACATGTGAACTTAAAGGATTTAACATAGGGTGTACAGGAACGTCTCAAAAATATTTACGTATTATTGCTACGAAACAAAATGAAGTAATTTTATTATTATTACTTTAATTGTAGCTATCGTTTTCATTATTTTATAATAATAATAATAATAATAATAATAATAATAATAATAATAATTATAAGAATAATTATTATTTTCTTCATTATCAACATTATTATTATTTAAGCGATATTTAATTTTTATTTTTGGTTAGTCCATGTAAAGGCTGCCCGTGACAGAGGATAAATTAGTTTGAAAAAATAGAAGCAATAGCAAAGGAATAAGACAAAACTCCATCAGTAAAATGGTAAAATATAATATCAATATGCAATAGGAATACGTACATTTGCATTGCAAAACACCTTTCCTTTGCGGAATTAGAATATGTAAGTATTGCTATTTCTTCATATAACATATTTTCTCTCCAACATTACACTTTTTAATTGGATTTTACGACATTACTGAATGAAGTATGGTAATAAATATGAACACATGTACACTGGTAGTTCTAAGTAATTTTTAATTGTTAATTTTAAGGTATCAGCTCGTCCTTTGCAAGAGCAGAATCTCGTCAATACAATTCATCCTATGGTTGTTTGCTTCCATGTGACCTTGCTTTCACTAGCATGAAATAGGAGATAAGAAGATGATACTTAAAGACAAAAATGTGGTACAAAACAATGTACTCTGCATGGCACCGAAACTTAGTTAACATCTAATATGAGAAACATATATCATTAAATACACTATTTTCTTTTATATAAACAATGATAACGCACAAATGTTTAGAATGTTTAAATTTCACATATGAAACTTTTTCCTGGTCACAATACAAATCAACTAGATATCCTTTTCTGCGCTGAATACCTTTACTAAAAAGTACTCCACAATTTGCCGGAAAAGATTTAAATTTATCGTCGTCATTGTCTGGTTAAAATGGTGTCTTAAAATTGAAGTAGTTCATTGAATTAGGTTTGATCCATTTCCACACTCCTTCGTTTTCGATATCTGACGCACCAACAAAAACTGATCTCCTCATGAGCCATTATCTGAAAAAATGTTTTTTTTTTTTTTTTTTGCATTTCATACACAGTTCTAGTATTTGCTAATGTTCTATTTGTTAAACCACAGAAAACGTCTCTTTTGTAAATAGTTAGTAGCCCTTTGAAACAATAGAGGCCAACATAATCAAAAGGTCGTTCACAAATCATAAGACGAAGATAAATACCAAAGCAATAACAAAAACGTCAAGCTAGTCAACGAAATACTAAACTAAAACTAAAAATGAATAATGTGAATACTACCAAAAGGGATTGATATATTAAGGTGATCCAGAAGAGTAAGCAGATCTTGTTCCACTAGGGAATTTCTTTTACGTAGCTTATATATATAAATGATATATGTTTATTTAAAAAAAAATATTTCACAAACAAACACTTATCACGAAACGATTTAATGACGGTTAAAACGAGGCACACTTTATATAGTATTTGGAACAGTTGTTGTTTAACAGCTTTATACATGATATATATATATTTATCATATACTTAGAGCAAATAACTTATTATTTTTACGGTATGATAATAACATTAAATTTACGAAAATTCCATATTTTCTGTTATGGTGCTTATCGGGCTGACATGAAATCTTTATCAACTGCTTCTGGTTATTATCGCATGCCTTTCCGTAACGTTATCACATGGCAATTCGACGTCACTCAGCAAATTCCGGAAAATATACCCAAATAATACGTTTTCAGTGAAGAACATAACAAAGAATGATAGAAAATGACTTCTTGTTGTTTCTCTGTTTATTTTGTGCTACTGTCTTAATGACCTTTAACCCACAAATCCTTTGATTCATTTTAAGAACTTGATCAGGTATTCATGAAACTTCTGTAACCAAATTATTCTTCAAAATTATATTTTCCTGTGCAATATTCGTATTGATTTCAGTAACTTCAGAAAGTTTTAAATTTGATATGTTTTTATGAGACCAAAATATTTGTCAGTATATAAAGGTCACAATGAAGCGTTACGTGCTCTGAAGAACAACAAACGAGACCTTCTTATAAGTTGCACCCAGATACACAAATACCATATATGGTTTATATATATATGTCTCTGATTGCAACACACCGAGTTACACATCTGGAAATTGAACGACCCATTTCTCTATACCACTATGAGAAGTTAGCCATGTATAGATTAACCTACTAAATCAATGAATTTTAAATTTATGAGGTGTTCAGTTCTCCAATTTTGTAAAAACTGAAACTATTAAAATTATGGTACCTCATTCACACGACACAACAAAAATACCGGTTTGCGTCCATTAATATTCCAGATTGAATGAGTATTTGTGAATTAGGAATCAAACCATTTGTGTTCATTAGTCATCCAATTGCAACAAGCATCGGATTGGAATATAGAATAAATATACTAGTAAACATAAATGCATATTATCATCGAGAAGAATTATCAGTCCTCATTGCTATTTTAGTTTAGATACTAATTCATTTATACTAATTTATTTACGTGCATCCCTGCTAATTGGTGTCCATATATTTTGCATATAATTTTGCATAAAAGTCATTCGCTGATAAAATGTGGGAACTTATATAACATTATTAATGCATTCTTAAATCTCAGTTAAAACTTAATATTGCTAATGCATAACGCCTTGGTTTGCTGTCAGTGTAAATATCTATTAATGAAATTAAGTGTTTTCGACAGAAATATCATTTTTTTGTACTTTGGATTCATTATTATTTGTTAGTTAGCAATGTTTGTTGGTTTGATAGTAAAAGTTCAACCATGAAATTGAATGTTCAACGAATTACAAATTTTCTATAAGCTTGTATGCAGACATTGACAAAACCAGGAAATCAAATATCCACGAAAATGCAATTTGTCTTAAATCCATGAACATGGATACCACGACAATAAATGAATCAATTTAGCTTTTCGACCAAATGGCAAAACACAATTGCACGTGGTTAACATTAAGATCTTGATATGTGTTTATTGCACAATAACATGTGAACTTAAAGGATTTAACATAGGGTGTACAGGGAACGTCTCAAAAATATTTACGTATTATTGCTACGAAACAAAATGAAGTAATTTTATTATTATTACTTTAATTGTAGCTATCGTTTTCATTATTTTTATAATAATAATAATAATAATAATAATAATAATAATAATAATTATAAGAATAATTATTATTTTCTTCATTATCAACATTATTATTATTTAAGCGATATTTAATTTTTATTTTTGTTTAGTCCATGTAAAGGCTGCCCGTGACAGAGGATAAATTAGTTTGAAAAAATAGAAGCAATAGCAAAGGAATAAGACAAAACTCCATCAGTAAAATGGTAAAATATAATATCAATATGCAATAGGAATACGTACATTTGCATTGCAAAACACCTTTCCTTTGCGGAATTAGAATATGTAAGTATTGCTATTTCTTCATATAACATATTTTCTCTCCAACATTACACTTTTTAATTGGATTTTACGACATTACTGAATGAAGTATGGTAATAAATATGAACACATGTACACTGGTAGTTCTAAGTAATTTTTAATTGTTAATTTTAAGGTATCAGCTCGTCCTTTGCAAGAGCAGAATCTCGTCAATACAATTCATCCTATGGTTGTTTGCTTCCATGTGACCTTGCTTTCACTAGCATGAAATAGGAGATAAGAAGATGATACTTAAAGACGAAAATGTGGTACAAAACAATGTACTCTGCATGGCACCGAAACTTAGTTAACATCTAATATGAGAAACATATATCATTAAATACACTATTTTCTGTTATATAAACAATGATAACGCACAAATGTTTAGAATGTTTAAATTTCACATATGAAACTTTTTTCCTGGTCACAATACAAATCAACTAGATATCCTTTTCTGCGCTGAATACCTTTACTAAAAAGTACTCCACAATTTGCCGGAAAAGATTTAAATTCATCGTCGTCATTGTCTGGTTGAAATGGTGTCTTAAAATTGAAGTAGTTCATTGAATTAGGTTTGATCCATTTCCACACTCCTTCGTTTTCGAAATCTGACGCACCAACAAAAAACTGATCTCCTGAGCCATTACCTGAAAAAAATGTTTTTTTTTTTTTTTTTTTGCATTTCATACACAGTTCTAGTATTTGCTAATGTTCTATTTGTTAAACCACAGAAAACGTCTCTTTTTGTAAATAGTTAGTAGCCCTTTGAAACAATAGAGGCCAACATAATCAAAAGGTCGTTCACAAATCATAAGACGAAGATAAATACCAAAGCAATAACAAAAAACGTCAAGCTAGTCAACGAAATACTAAACTGAAAACTAAAAAATGAATAATGTGAATACTACCAAAAAAGGGGATTGATATATTAAGGTGATCCAGAAGAGTAAGCAGATCTTGTTCCACTAGGGAATTTCTTTTATGTAGCTTATATATATAAATGATATATGTTTATTTAAAAAAAAATATTTCACAAACAAACACTTATCACGAAACGATTTAATGACGGTTAAAACGAGGCACACTTTATATAGTATTTGGAACAGTTGTTGTTTAACAGCTTTATACATGATATATATATATTTATCATATACTTAGAGCAAATAACTTATTATTTTTACGGTATGATAATAACATTAAATTTACGAAAATTCCATATTTTCTGTTATGGTGCTTATCGGGCTGACATGAAATCTTTATCAACTGCTTCTGGTTATTATCGCATGCCTTTCCGTAACGTTATCACATGGCAATTCGACGTCACTCAGCAAATTCCGGAAAATATACCCAAATAATACGTTTTCAGTGAAGAACATAACAAAGAATGATAGAAAAAAGAAAACAAATATTATGAAACAGGAAAATACAGTTTGAGTAATACAAAACACATGATACAATAAAATGTATTTTTTCAGTTTTAAAAATAGTTCTTGTATGCATTTGTTTCTGCTGAAGTATATGGTAAAAAGATTTGAACTTCTACTTGAGAACCACTTAAAATAATCAATATATTAAGCTGTTATTTTTCGCCGTTGTTGAAGCATATGATAAAAAGATCATAATATGTCATTTTTCATATCAGAAGTATTATCAGTCCTCGGTCAATATCAGCGCTCGAGCTTCCTGGTCTTGGGCTTATATCGAACCTTGGGCTGATAATACACATGATACATCTGATATGAAAAATGCCATGTAATAATATGATAATATATCAAACTTTTTGTTCCTTTTTAGTATACCTGAGTTCTTGAAAGTAAACACCGCCTTACAATAATTTAATATATTAAATTTTCAAAGTTAGATTTTGATCAACAAGCTCTATCACAAGTGCTCCATGATATTCAAAGATAATTTGTTTTCGCTACTTTTAAAAATTACCGTCACGGTCTCAATACCTAGAGTGCTGATTGTAGTATATGAAATCAAAGATTTTTAAGTTGGGAGGTGATGCATTTCATTTAAGGACACCGTGATCATCAATAAGAACAAAGACTGGCCTGGTCAAAAGCAGAATAATAGACACTGGTAGGATAATATTGTTTTCTCTAGTGGATAGTCCATTTATTAAACAGCACGTAAACAATATGGTTAAAATTGTCAGTCTAAAACAAAACAAGGGTTCATATCAATATAAAATTAACATATTCTTGTCCTGATATCAATTCTATATTTGTTTCTGGACGTTAAACATCATTATCTTTTTAGAACAAAATAATCAACAATCTTTGAAGGTTAATTATGAGATCGGACCGTCTGCAGTAGGTCCAATTTGAATTCGCACATCTGTTTCAATTTCAAGAAGTAAGCAAACTATGAAACATTAAAGGACTTTCCGATTTGAATTTTCCTTGGAGTTCGGTAATTATGTTATTTACATTTTAGTTGACTTGTAGATAACTGCTAGTATATGATATATGATCAAATTGAACAAACGAAACGCCTTTTTATACATTTGATAATTAAACAAACGTCTTATACATTTTATATGTTGATGATGGTCAAACAATTTCTTATCAAGGTACACATTACACAATGTTGAGTCGTTTTAGCCTATTTGGTTTTACCAACTCTTCAAAGTGCCACTCTGGTGGAATAAAATGTGTACCGTGAATGTGAAATTGATATGACCATTGTTCGATCATGAATGAAACAACAATACAACTTACTGTGGCGTTTAAGTATTAATTCATTTAAAAATAATTGTTTTTGTTTTTAAAGAATGCACATTGAAAGCACAAATTTTAAGCTGGTTGTTTGCATAACCTGTAGCATTATTGCCAAACATATCGTAAACAGTTCACATCGTTTTATAAACAGATCGACATGTGTCTTTAAGTTTGATGTCAATTATAAACTTGTCTTCGAATGTCTGACAAATTGGAAGAAACTTCCATTTAAGCACAAGTTAAACTATTTCCCCTTTTGCTTTGTTTTCTTTTTTTCAATTCAAGAGTAGTTTTTTTTTCTTCGATTTGCACAAAGTTTTTTCATTGGCAATAATACCGCATCTTATATAAAATGTAGTCGTCAGATTGTTACAAACTAAAACTATTAAAACAGACATTATCCATGCTTAATTTTCTCCTTTAGTATTTGATATAAAGTTGTCTTATCTACCACATCTCCTTAACTTTTATTCGAATACAAATAACTTCTTGTGAGAAGTCGATGCTTTAATATGAAGTTAGAACAATGCATTGAAGTCAAATGTAGGATGAAATTAAGACAGTTCCATTACTTTGATTCAAGCCTTGTAGGTAACTTTGTGTAGTTCTGAATTGCTGTACCTTAGTATACTATTACCATACAAGTGTGAAGTTACGCTAGTTATAAAACCAACTGATTTTTATAGTTTGTTCTTATGTTGTGTTCTTATACCACTGTCCTAGGTTAGGGGAGGGTTGAGTTATAAAACCAACTGATTTTTATAGTTTGTTCTTATGTTGTGCTCTTACACCACTGCCCCATGTTAGGCGTGGGTTGAACGCTCACAAATATGTTTAACCGCGCCACATTCTTTATGTGCCTGTCCCAAGTCAGAAGCCTGTAGTTCAGTGGTTGTCGTAGGTTCATGTATGTCATATTTGTTTTTCGTAAATTGTTTTGTCATAGATTAGTCCGTTGTTTTTTTTTTTTTAATTGAATTGTTTCATATTTTTCATATCGTGGCCTTTTATAGCCGACTGTACGGTATGGGTTTTTGTTATTGTCGAAGGCCGTACGGTTGCCTTTAATTGCTTACATCCACTTCATTTGAAATTTGGTGGATATTTGTCTCATTGGCAATGATACTACATCTCCTTATTTTTATATTATCCCACCATTCTCTTTGTACAATGCATGTACCAAGTCACAAATATGACAGTTGTATTCTCTTCACTCCGTTAGTTGATAAATGCTAACGTTTGATTTTGTCAGTTTTTGTGGACTTCCCCCTTTTTAAGTTACATTGGAGTTCGGTATTTTTGTTATACTGTTTTACATGTATTCCAGATCTCAAAACAATTATTTATAATTGACTTACAGTAATTATAGATGAAATTGAGACAATTATTATGTTTCGTTTCGGAGTCTAAAACTATTAAATGTCCTCCTTTGTCTTCACAATATCGCTGGGCTTCATACCATGACAGTTCAATCTCGCTAATCATTAAGCATATATCATTGTACAAAATGAAGCCGGTCTCTTCACAAGCTAAATTTGAAAGAGAAAACAATGTAATGTAGATCTGTTTAGCGTTTACATTTGACTATGATGATCAATAAAACAGTTCTTATCAATTTAGTTTGGTATATCATGCAACATTGTGGTGGTTAAAATATTTTGTTTCTATAGTTTTCAAATGTATATATTGTATATACATGGACACAGAAGGAAAATCACATTCATGACGTCTGAGAGTTTCTATTTTTCTTTTTCATGAGGAACACTCAAAATCAAAAATTTGAAAGTCGATGATGTATTAATAACAGATGAGTTAATTATGTATGACCTAAAGGAAGCCTTAATGAGAAATCACAATCATATAAGGTCAACTGTATCTAAGACAGAGAACTAGACCTTTGGTTAATTACAAGAAGAGTTTTGGTCTTTCTGGCTTCGTTTTTTTAGCTTCATATTTGAAAAATGCCATCTTATTGGTCTTTATTCTAATATCTTTTTACATAAAAAAGTGACACTTACAAAAAGAATTATAAAATGTAAAAAATTATAAATTGTGTCTTCTGTACTATTATTTGTCTGTTTGGCTTATTTTTTAAGCCATGGCGTTTTCAGTTTTCAATCTATGAGTTTGACTGTTCCTCTATTATCTTTCGTCCCTCTTTTACGGAAATGAAAGAAAATAGCTTACGCTATATTCGTTTAGGTGACGGGTTCCCGACATTTTTCGTTTATTCATTCAATTTTTGTGCGTTTTGTTTCAATAATGATTTGATCCAGATACATGCAGATAGACGATAATCAAATTAACCTTAAACATGTATACAAAAAGATATTCTAAATGTTTTAATGAGCCCTCCACTGACACAAAAGAAAAATGCAATAGAATAAATTCTGAATTGCTTTTTTTTTTCATTTAACACATCAATACCACTCAAAACCGAATTTTTGATATGTAAAGTCTGTAAAGCTATCGGCAGAGGTACATAGCTATATTGCAGATTTGTTGTGTTACCGTTAACGGGCAAATGCCGACATGATATGCTTTCTCAGCAATAGTTGGTAAATCTATGTTTTCAAAAACTCACATAGATTTGTGACAACAATCACGTATAAAAATAAAACAAGAGTAGTATTTAAATTAAAATAAAATTTGTATAAGAATATATCACAGAGTTATAATTTTCCGAAAAGACTCATCTTTCAATTAATATAAAAATAAAAAGATGCAGTATTATTGCCAATAAGATAACTCTCCACCAGAGACTAAAAGTAAAATACCGAAATCAGAGGAAAATTCAAAACGGAAAGTCCCCAATCAAATGACATTGAAGTTAACAACTATAGGTCACCGTACGTAAGCATGTATTTACCCGAGACATTGAGAAACATCATACTTTGCATGCTTTGTAAAAACACAGTAATTTGCTAAAACATATCTTATATGATCTACAAAAATATTGCAAAACCATGGAATTTATATAAAAGTGTTTCCTGTTCATGAGTTTCTGCGTGACAGTTTTTATCTGTATATTAAACCTTTCCTTTCGATATGAAATGGATAAGTGTTAAGAAAATATATAGTGTTTGATTTCTCTTTAGTTGGTTAAACAGATCATAGCACATTTTCAGATAACTTAAATCAGGGACATGATGTGTCGCACACGATACTGTAGATTAAAAATCTCCTAGAAACTGTCCAAAGTAATCAATAAAAATCGTATAATGTATCTTCTGATAATCATCGAAAATGTAAATACCTTCAGAGTGTTTATAATACGAGTCGACGATGGAATGATGAGAGTTGTCTGGCGTGATGGATAACAGTCCAACACAAGTATTTTTATGCAAATATACAGACTTGCAAGAAGGATACATTGTACAAATCACTGCACACTCTTCCAGTGAGAACGAAGCATGTAAATATACATGTTGTTCAGGCCAAGTTGAAGGTATACTTTGTGGTAATTTCTTCAATGTCCATCTTCCTAAAGTTTCTAAAAGTATAAATAGAATATTTAAAGATTATTACACACAAAAGTATTCAATTTTATTACCAATTCACAATTTATGTCTTTTTTTTATGAAAACAAACAATAAAACTTAAAGTAAACAAAGAAAAGAAGAAAAACAAAAACAGAAAAAACATAAACGGAAAAATTAAATGTTTATCAATTGAAACAGACAAATCTTCTAAATAAAAAATAGAAAATAGACGCCAATGATTATTAACTATCAACAAGTATTGCGAGATAATAGTATATTTGCCATTAACACCTGTTTTTTCTTTCAATAACTGAACCCTGTAAACCAAAATAACTTAAATAATTGAATAAAAAGAAGACAACATAACATCACACGTTTCTTTGAAATCAAAACTAACTAAAATTGTCTTTTCGACTAAAACAGTCATAACTGTTTTTAAATAGTAAGCACATTGAATATTTATCAATTATGAAATATAACGAAAAGTATAGAGCGCTATAGGAAATGTTTTGAAAGACTGAGCAACACGAACTCCCCCAATAAACCGGGGTTGATCTCAGATGCCACGGAAAGGTAAGCAGTTCCTGCTCTTTTTGTGTCAAACCTCGTGATGCTTGTAAATACAAACCCGGTGATAAGTCGAACTTGGTCGGTCATTAAAGAAACAAGATAGGGATCATGTTCCCGACGAGTGGAATATGTCTGCTGCATCAGCGAACCTTAACCTTTTAAATATAAAAAAAGATGTATAGTTGCAAGGAGATGATAAATCTCAACAAGAGACCAAATGACACAGAAATTGACAACTATAGGTCACCGTACTTAAGCATGTATTTACTTGAGACATTAAGAAAAATCAGACTATGCATGCTTTGTTGTTTTCAACATTTTAGTCAATATAATGGGATTTTATGAGACTGTCCAGGTTTAATCCACCATTTTCTACATAATAAAATGCCTGTACCAAAGCAGGAAAATGACAGTTGTTATCCATTCGTTTGATGTGTTTGAGCTTTTGATTTTGCCATTTGTTATGGACTTTTCGTTTTGAATTTTCCTCGGAGTTCGGTATTTTTGTTATTTTGTTTTTGTAGAAACACAGTAATTTGCTAAGATCGTCCTAAAATTCCTTTTTAAAAGTCTTCGATGGTATCTAATTATTATCATTTAAATAATTTTCTGTATCGTATCGTAGTAAGAAGGAAACTTTGTGGTTCGATGAAATACGTTTTCCCAGTAATAATGAATCTGGAAAGACAAAGACAAAATGTCAGTATAAAGAAGTTTTGAAAACTACCACACACTTTTAATACTGTGTTATTTCATTTAATTTGAAAGGGTGTAAAGATAGAATGACGCTTTCTGTCAGAACAGTAATCATAATTTAGTCCACCCTTCGGAGTAAACAATCTACAGTGCTACTTCATTGGAAAATTATTTGTTTTCTTATATTGTTCTTCTTCAAGAATTCATCTTGAAAAAAACCCACATAATCCATAAACACACACGCCTGAATAAAAGCTTGTCACCTGGTACATTACTTATGAACATCAAAATACCGTTTCATTCTCACAACATTATATGAAAATGAGAAGAGTTCGACAAGGAGAGGCGCACAGTTCGTTGCCATAGGAATACCGACAATTCGTTGAAAAAGTCTACCTTCAAATTCAACAAATATAGTGTCGATAAGAAACTCCAGCATATTGATCACTTGTTCCTCTGTGTAGCATGTTTTACCTTTTTGTTCACTACTAACAAAATATGCCATATAGTACCCAAAAGTAATAAACTTATAGCGTGTGCTACCATTTTTATGTTGAAAAGCGTTGTGGATTATTTCTTTTAGACGATTTTTTAATTTCACATGGGGAATGGTGGTATACAGGGTTGGAATTTCAAAAGTTTTGATAGAATAGTTTTCAGAGAAAGATCGAGATTTACAATTATCCAGAAGTTCTTTAGAGCTTTTTAGAATCCACATATGGTTAATACCACTAGTACCAATTAAAAACAACAAAATACTGTTTCATTCCCAAAACAATAAAGACGTATTAATCGAATGGCTGATGAAATAGATCTGAGTGCGCTTTATCAAAACTCTTTTAATAGTACATTAATTACTGTTTAGAAATATTCCATTTGAGAAGTGTAGTAAAACCTGTTTTAAGCGACTTCTTAAGGGAGAGCAAGACAGTGGTCTCATAAGACAAGTGGTATTTTTATGCAGGTTTTATACATGGAGTTGTCAGTCTATTTTCGACTTATGAGTTTGAATGTCCCTTTGGTATCTTTCGCCCCTCTTTTTCAATCGATATGAAATTCGCTACAAAGGGACCTTAAACTAATGGTCTAATACAACAGGTTTTTGCTTAAGACATATGTTCTCTTATTTTCGTTTTACTGTACCATGTAGGTAGTAGGCTTGGTGATACAGTTTTACCACAGAATATTGGGGTACAGCATACGGTAATTGACAAATTGCCAGGAAAATTATTTCAAAACAAATTAAATTACTGAACATTATAGACTGAAAATTAATCATACCATATACACGGTTTATTCTTAGATATCGAAAACCAAATAACTGTGCATTTCTTAAAAATAATTGCATGGGTCCCTTTGGTTCATCGTTTAATTATTTTACTGTATTGACAGTTATTTTGGACTTTCTTTATAACTTTGTCGAGCAATGAAACAAATTGAATTGAAAACACAGCCAAATTGTTGTTGCAACTATATACATTGTAATATCAAGAGATCTTATTATCCTTTACAAAAACTCACCAAAGATACCAGGCTTATAGTTTTGTACGCCAGGCACGCATTTAGTCTACAAAAGACTCTTCCGTGACGATCGAATCAAAACACGTAAAAGTTTAAATAAAGTACGAAGCTGAAAAGCATTGAGGACCTAAAATAATGAATGTTTTTTACGGCTAAGATAATGTATTCTTTGTGTAGAAAATGAAACAATTCAATGTTATGGTAAACAGTTAATATATAAATATGAATGTCTAAATGGACTTTCATGTCAACCCTGAGATGCTGAAATATGGCCTGGTGATACCCTCGAGGAGGAAACTGAAGACGTTGATGTAGTTTGAAACATATTCAAACTGGGGACAATACATAAAATATTATATTGAAAACAGTTTCCATACATGGAGACTCGTTTAAATAAGTAATCGATTTTTTGGTTTTTTATCAAATAGGGTCTCTTTGATCAAAGCATCACTTTACAGACTGAACAATAAAGTATTAAGTTATTTTCATACTTATCCACTGTAGTAAATTTAGTATTGTTCAGACCATTTACCTGTGGTCAATTAAGATCTATTCAGTCTATTTTCAGACTGTTAATATGTAAAAGTTAACCTGTACTGATCATACTTGAATTTCTAAAAAGCTACTGAACAGTACTGCATTGACTATAAGCTATGTCTGACGAATACTGAATTTACCGCAGTCAATCAAACTGAAAAGTGACTGAAACACTGAATATGACTTGATAATCAGACTTTTCAGACGATGTTAGGATTAAAATGGCCGTTTGAGACTAAAATTCGTTTACTAGTATTTCTTACAGACTAAAAAATACTTATCTGTTATAAGAAGCAGTAGATTGATTTTTGAAATCATTATGTTATCAAACTTTCGTTCTTCTAAAATAAAAATTCACATAACAGTAGGGACATCATCGTGTCCTATGAAACATTTATCATTGTGTGTGTATGCAAATTAATAAAACATTAATAAAACAATTGGTCAAAAAATTTTAAATGAGGTTTGATTATTAAACGCTTTGGTTATTGAATAATTGTTAAATGGCATCAAATATTTTAATTTTTTAACAAGTAAATTAATTGAAATAGCTTTCATCCCAGTAATATTTACATACTAATGTAATACAAACAATGTTTAAAAGCTTTCCATTATAAAAGTGTTAACTTAAAACAAATTCAATTAAAATTGGAAAAATATTTAACCTTTTCATCCAAAAACAAAGCTTTTAAGAGGCAATTTGTCAGTAAGCTTATGACCAAAAGAAGTTATAAATAGAAATGATGTAGAAAAGGAGACAAAAGACATATTATTAAGACACCTGACAGTCCATCGGTCCAGACAGCGGAATAATCTCTAATTGTCTAGTTGACTTTGTCCCATGTTGACCTCTAGGTATAACGGTCCAGTAGACATGTGTGTTGTTGTGTGTCGATTTCAGCGTTAATTCATTGCTGGGAATTGCTTTCAGTTTATTAAAAGTCATGTTGTCATACAAGCATTAACAATACTAAATGAAATGTTTAAAAGAAAATCAACTAGACCTTTTTTCAAATCTTGACTTAAGGTGGGATAATTTCAAACAAAGTATTAAGAACAACAAATTTATGTCAGAAAATGTATACAGTTCGTCTTCCATAGAGGTTTAAAGATATCGATAAACATAAATTTTTTTATAGCTTTATCAATTTAAAAAAATATTAATCAAAATAAAAAAATAAAAGACTTGAGTGACGAAGATCCTTTGAAAAAGCAAACGATCAAATCTGAAATTTGTCAAACGGAGTATTTATAAAATGATTATTGACCGTTGACAACTGATGGATCATTGTTCCTTGTTTTTTCATTATGTAATTTATATAAAATTAGCAGGTTTTACAATTTAAGTTTCTTTACATCGATCGTGCCCCTCTGGCTAGTATATCATTTATACTTCGTACTTTATTTGGAGTCCTTAAATGTTTTATATTTGAGCACCACTGATTAGTCTTTTGTAGTTCGTCTAGCGTATACAATTATAACCGTAGTATCTTTGATGTATTTTTAAATTATAGATGACATTAACGGTTCCCCTTTTTTTCTGCACAAGATTCGCATTTCGACAGTCTTTCTTTCCTTAGTGATGAGCGAGGCCACAACATTTGGAAATCAAAAGCTTAATAAAAAAAATGATGCCCATATAAAATAAAAAAAAAAAAAAAAAAAAAAAGAATCCAAAGCCTCATTAAAGAGATAAATTCCTATATTTAAAATAATTTCCAAACTTGTGTAACAACAAATGTATAGGGTGCGAGTGAAAACAATTTAACATTAGAGAACTAGACAGAAAGAACCAAATTATATAACAAACTTCAATATCGGATTTGACAAAAAACATATATTTTGTGATAGAAAAGTAAAATAATAAAAATACCGAAAAATTCAAACCAGAAAGTCCCTCGATAAATGGCAAAATCAAAAGCTAAAAGATATCAGACGAATGGAAAACAACCGTTCTATTCCTGAATGAATACAGATATTTCATTATGCAGAAAATGGTGCATTAAACCTGGTTTTATACCTAGCTAAACCACTCTCTTAAAATATTTTGAGTTACGCAGATAAACATTTTGTTATGTATGTAACCTTCACTTGATTTTACATGTATGTTAATTGTCAGCCCTCATGACACATCGCGTTTTTATACATGGATGGTTGAAACTAATATGGTTTCATAGCCGTATACATGTCCAAGGCTTCGTGATGAAGGCCGTACTTTGACCAATACTTGTTTACTTTTATACATTGTGATTTGGATCGAGAGTTGTCTCACTGGCACTCATACCACATCTTCTTATTTCTGTATACAAAAACTTAAATGTCAACATTTTTAGATTTATTGATAAGTCTCGGTGTGTTTCTCAGTAAGTCATTTTCCCAGTAAACTTGAGATTAAGGATACTACCGAAGCTAAAAAGTGATCTTGATTTTTTTTCTTTTATGATTATGATTAGGAGCTTCAACTCTGTCCTGAGAACATACGACTGATAATGACAATACATAGTTTTCATCAGCGCGAATTGGTAGACATTTCGATGTGTCTGTATCTTAACTGAATATTGACTCGTTTCTTACTTTTTTCGATAACAGGAAATTCGTCCGGTCTTTAAATTGACAGATTTTGTCCTACTTCCAATTCTGACATTTTCACAGAGTGTGATTTCTAATGGCGGGTGATGCATATTGGAAAAGTAGAAGATCTTATATGTGCAACCGGTTTTGCACCTTTTGGTGTTCATGTGATACCCAGGTTTTTTCCCGCCTTGGCGGAGTCAAAAGCAAGATTTAGGTATGATGTTTTCGACGGCGGTGTCGGCGGTGTCGGCGGCGGCATCAACAATGTATTAGTTAGGTAAGTTTATAGGGAACCACTAGTGGTAGGTCAATGATATTTGGTACGCAGTTGTATTAGCATCGGCATATCTCAATTCCATGGAGATCATTTATTTCCTCAGTCATGGTCTATTGACTTTGAATCTTTTGCGTAGTTAATAATTTCATTTTAAAGTTTGTTATTAGATTCGTTTAAGAGTAGCTATTAATGCAAAGTCTACAATAGTATTAGCATTTGCAAATCTTCTTTTCCGTGGAGATTATTTGACCCCAACCCCTATCAAGATTCATTGACTTTGAAACTTTTTACATTGTTTACAAGTAAAAATTTGTGTTAAGGTTAGTGTTTAAGGAACCACCCAAGATAAGTCAATGGTATTTAGTATGCAGTTTTATAAGCATCGGCATTTCTCATTTCCATGGAGATAATTTGGTCCTGCACCTTAAGTAGTTGATCATTGACTTTTTGCATAGTTTATAGGTTTAAATTTTGCCATTAATGTAGGGAACAAAACGGGTATTGGCTGTTCTGCGAAGGCACTTATATTCCAAAAATCTTAGTTCCATCAACACTAATAAAGGTTTTTGGGAGAACTTACTAATTGATATAGTTACATCTTTATACTTATACTGGGTGCACATAATATTGTTTGTTGTTTGCTTCATTTCAGTAATATGTAGGTCGAAAATCAATTGGTAGGTAAAAAGTGGATTGCCTGGAATGAAGAAGGGGATATTTCCTCTGTCATTGTTTTAAAATATGTTGGACAGGACCATATCATCATTACAATTAAAATGCACTTGCATACAAGTATATAAAGTCATTTATGACATACAATAGTGTTTTTATTTGAAAATAATTCACTGCAGATATAAACTTTGAGACTTTTGTACACGAAACTCGTATCTAGTGTACACAATTGTAATCCTGGTATCTACGATGAATGTATATAAACTTGAAACAATGATTCATTGAGTTGTACCAACTTTGTTAAAAAAAACGAATGGCCAATGTAGATCCATAAATCGATTTTTAGGATGGAAAACAAAATCATACTCTCGTTCGACATGTTCGATCAATTACTGAATCTGAAATCAAAAGTGATGATTTTAATTATTTAAATTAAGATGTACATTTCATTTCTATGTAGCAACAGTTCAGCGGCGACTGCACATACAGTTTATAATTTTTCGGTTGCTACATTGTTCGAGGGCTTGCGTTCCCTATCATTATTTTCTTCATAGAGAATGAAAAGGATTACTCTATACGAGAAAGCTATGAATTGTAAGTTTTTAAGTAAGAAAATTGAAGGCATTCGTTCAAAAGATTGAAGGACGCCAATATAATTTAGGTTGCCGTTATGGACTTTCTGTGTCAAAGACGATTAAGGATATCTCTCTCTTGTCACAACACCAATTGCGTCCGGTTTCTCTCGATTTTGACAATAAAAAAATCCACTAACCACAGACAATTTACCTAACAAGGAAACGCGAATGTGTATCACAAAATGAGCGGGCAACTGTTCACATACATGAGGTCTTTAATTCCTTAGTTTTAGGTGTACTGATACTGATACCCTCTCTCTCTCTCTCTCTCTCTCTCTCTCTCTCTCTCTCTCTCTCTCTCTCTCAGCAATTTTAATCAACCTTTATAATCTATATTTTATTACTCAATTTTATTTTTATTTATTTTTCAAGACATAAATATGAAAAAGCGATTCTAAGTGTGTTTTTTTTTTTTTTTATATAAAATGCACATATACAGAATATCAAACCAGAATGTCAATTTCACTTTTGAATCTTGAAAAATACTTTACAGTGCTGTTCAAATTTAAAAAAAAACTTTAAATGAACTAGAATTAAAACTGAACGTTACGCTGTTCATTAGTTAAAGATATAAAATAATTGCAATTTTACTCAAAATTGTAAAAAACTAAATAAAAAGACTGACTGAAAGTGATCAATAACAGAAAAAAAAAAACGAATGATAAAATTATCTAAAAATCAAAAAATCTGATTTTTTTCAATTACTATATTTGTCTCTGTGTGTTAATTACTTACATACAATATATTTAAAATCGACATACCGTAAAATAGTGGAAGATGCCAAAGGGATATAAATTCTAAAAGTAGATTACAAACTGACATCGCCATGGTAAATAACGTAAATGATCGAAAGACAAAGAAAAGAATACAAATCAGAGCATAAAGGATTAATCAACACAAACCACATAAGATAAACGGAGGGAAAACAGATCCTGCTCCACATATTGCACCCGTCGTCATGCCGATGACATTATAAACTTGGTGCCGTGTTCAAGGAAAAGAGAACAAAGTGGAGTTCAACAATTGTAACACATTCGTCATCTCTTAAACAGATATTCCCTAACAGTAAGCCAACTCGTGATGACGTCATTAAGGCATGTTAGACTTTTGAAGAATATTTGAAAAGAAATGTATACGTTGATCTGAAGACAAACACATGTTCTATTCATGGCTTAACGGTCACTATACATACTGTAAAATGGGGTTGTTGTACAACTACGCGGTAATAAAAGTGTGGGAACACACAGCGCAATTATATTTCACATATGGAGCTTGTTTCTGGCCACAATAGTTGTCAAACAATTTTCCATTTTTATGAACGCTTGCACAATCTGCGGAAAAGGTCGGGATTTTTTTTTGTGAGCGTTGTTTGGTTGACTTTCATGAAAGTTGAAGTAGTTTGCTGCACTAGGTATTATCAATTCCCACTTTCCGTCAATAGCCAAGTCAGATGCACCGACATAGAATTCTTTAAAGCTACCTTCATCTGAACAATTTCATTTATAAACATCACTGAAATCAAAACAAGCTCATTAAAGACACCAACTTTATAATTTGGTAAGACAGAGGCGTATATGATTTGTATTCATCCTGCAATTAGAGAATTGATGCACAAATATCAGGTATAGAAGTATATCTGGCTGTATATGTAAAGTACATAAATGAGGAACCAGCACCCTGTATTTCGGGGGCTGTCGTTTGTTGCTAAATATCATATTGGCTTTTCGTACAATGTTTGTGCATAAATCAGGCAGTTAGTTTTCCCGTCACAGTTTATTGCAGAGTCATCTTCGTGGTCATCGTATTAGGCATGTAGACTTATAAGAATATCTAACACAACATTTGTAACTAAAAACAATTAAACCTTAAACTCTCAAGAATGCAGAATCGTAGGATGACAACGATATATATGTACATTTTCAAAGATTAGATAATGAATATATTTGTACTGGCTATGAAACAGGGGAAACCCGCTTACTTTTCTTCTTGTTTTTTTTTATGGCATTAATTAACATTACCATTTATGCTGCACCAGACGCGCATTTCGACAATGAATGTGTCTTAAATGATGTTCAGACCACCATAATAGGACGTACGTTTTTTTCTTAGCATATATAATAATTAAATACAAGCCTAGGATAGTAAACAAACTTTCCACATTCAGCAGCAACACCTTGCTTCAGTGGGGCGTTTGTTTTGCTGTGCTGGATGAATAAATACGAAGTCACGCCTAATCAAAATGAGAAAGCGTTGCAGTTCTAATTTATCGCCCCTTTTCCCAGTCAGTCTGCCTTTCAGAACTAAAATTTGTTAATACAAAATAATTGTAAATTTTGGTCATCCTAAATATGCATTAATATTAACCACTGGACGTTAATCAAGCGAAAATCAATCAAACATTTCAAGTTAATCAAATGAAATGAATGAACAACGTAGCGCTTCTATCATCTAATATCATCTCTTAATTGATAATTTTATTAAGAGCAAAGATCATACACCCAATAATGAGAATTCAACCAATGAAAGCTTGTCACACCTTCCTAGTTTATGATTTGCACTAAAATAAAGTGTTATATACGAATTTTGAAGGTGCACAGAATCGCATTTGGAAGGTTTTATCTTTCATAAAAGAAAGGCGAAAGATACAAGATGGACATTGAAACTCATAAGTCGAAAATAAACTGACAACGTCATTGCTAAAAAAGAAAAAGACAAACAGACAAACAATAATACGCAAAACACAAAATAAAAACTAAGAACTGAGCAACACGAACCCCACCAAAACTGGGGGTGATCTCAGTTCATATAACGATATCATATTGTCATGAATATGCATTTCGCAGAGATTGTAAGGCATGCAGGACCTGCATGTCACTAAACTGTTATATAAACGTAAATGAAATGTGTTTTCTTAAATTAATCGATTGATTGGTTTTGCTTGATACCTTTAGCTAGTGGTAATATAACACGCCTATTGAAAACGTGAACAAACAAACAAATTCGTCATCAAAGTAAGTTTTGATAAAGATCTACTGGACTGAACAATTAACAATGAGAACTGTTTCTTAATTCAGTTGATACGAAGATGTCAATAAGACATTTGCCCGAAAAAGTGAAATTCGTTAAAACTTTCATAAGGCTTTACAAAATATTTACTTTACACAGCCAAAACAGTACCCTTGGCGTGATTTATTTCTCTTTCACCTTCCAATTTGCTTATAATGCACTGATACACGGATGAATTAAAGCGTTACTTTTGTATTTTGCAATGTCTTCAACCTGATCGGACATGTTTATGTATTTATATAGACCGCACAGTAAACATCGTCTATCAACAGGTGATTGCAATGTCTCGATTATCTGCCGAAAGATAGTTTAACATAATCATCTGAATACATTCTGGTAAACTACTCACAGTAAGTTTTAATAAATTCATTAGTAGAATTACTTTTCCTCTCGGAATCAAGAACTATCAAATGGCCGCATACATCTTCACAATACTGTTTAGCCTCCACTAGTAACTCGAATTTAGCTTGAACGGACAAAAACGCATTAATGGCATTTAAAAAAGATTAATGAAAATTGAATAAAGATTGACAAAAATTAAAAATTATTTTTAATGCATTTTAATCCATATCAAATCATTTTAATACCAGTCAAATAGATTCCCTTGCGGTCATTCAAGTTAATTTGAGATGTGGTTAAACTGCGTCAAACTAATTAGCCACGCCCCCGTTAAACGGAATCAAACTGATGTTAAGTCTTTTTAAACTTTAAAGTGTCCGCCTTTTTGTAAGGTAAATCACTCAAGCGGTACAGCATCCGCGTGCATCTATCGATTAACCGTTCCGAGCGTTATCGATTTTAGTCAGAAAAGTAAAAATGTACCTCTTACAAATATTCACAATTAAAAGCAAATAATGACAAATACATGTGTAAATTAAGTTTTTTATAGTTAATGATGCCAGATTTTTAAAATGCAGCGAAAAGTATAATTAGTTCGTTTTTTTATTTGTAAACACGCAGCAGCTCTTGAGATAAAAAAAAAGTGACTGTGATAAAAAAAAATTATTTTGCTTGAAATAAAACGAGAAAGCTGGTAGTTATTTAATAGCCAATAAAGGTACTAAAATTGAGCATGCATGATGAATGCCAATGGATATTGTACGCAAACATTAATCTATATGAAGGTATCGTCTGATCAAAAATGTAATTTCGTCGAGAATATGCAATAATATTTGCCACGGTACGTTAAGCAAATATAATTGAACCAATACCGTCCCGAACTTTTAAAAATTCACATTAAAACATATCTTTTTTTTTTTGTCTAATTCACCTGGAAAACTGATTAAAATTTCGTTTAGCTTAAACAGTTTTAAATGCGCCCCGTACTCGTATACCGGATACCAAATATACAGGAACACTGTTTGTCTTAAGTCTGATAGTGCTCTGCTAGTCATTACTAAATTCATACGTGTAAAACTATACAATTTTACTCATCTGCCTTCAACACGAAGTCTTAGCTAACACCGAACCGCAAGCTATAAGGTGCCCCAAAATGACTAGTGTAGAACCATTCAAACGGAAAAACTAACGGTCTATATATTCGACTTTTGAAATACATAATCAAACAACAACCACTAAACAGCAGGTTAGGGCAGGTGCAAACAAATGCGGCGGAGTTCAAAAGCCCAAATATACGAATAATTCTCGAGACTTAAGTGACATTGTTTTAATAAGATCAGAACCATGTATGTGTTAATTTTAAAGCAAAAGATATAAGTTTGTAAGAAAAATATTGACGCACCAATTCTAATAGCTAAGAAAATTTCCTTTTGCTAAACGATGATAACAATTTAACATTTTGGTATACCTTATACTTCATAATCTATTTCTGAAACGACTTCTCGCCTTGAACATGTATGAAATGTTTGCCACTGGACGTTAAACAACCATTAATCAATCATTCAAATTGTGCTTTAAAAATGAATTAAGCCGCAAGTGTATCCATCAATGAGTGCTGTTGTTTTTTTTTGTCCATTTGGCATATACTGAATTTGTTTTTGTCCAGAATTATATTCCTTAGAAGAGTTCAAGTATGTTAATAAATTCATAGGGTATCATGTGCTAGTTGAAATTTTTCAGTGAAATCAGTATTGTGTGTCCAACGTTCTTTCATGCATATCAAATGTTGTATCCACTTTTTGCTGTTCGTAGTCTGTTAGTCCTCGGTCTCCAAACTTTAGCACACACTTATGTAATGACCAATCTCGAAAGGGGGGACATTTTTTTTTATTAAAGAAAAAAATAAAACAATTTCTATATTCTATCATTATATTAACCGATGTACACCTACGATTTTCAACTATAGATGTTGAATTACAAAAAAAAAAAACAAAAATAATAAGTCCCAATGTATTTTTATGGCAAACATATCTAATGGGTTATTTTCTCATTTTTTCAAGATAATAGTGTAATCAGATATGTTCTTTGACACGTGTCTTACGGTTGACCGATTTTCGGCAAAATCAGAGAAAATCAGCAAGTGCCTAAACATTAGTTTTAAGAATGTTGATGCTGTATTAATATATGGAACATGTCTTCATACCAAAATAGATTACTCACATTTAATGTTCTCGTAAATGAAATTGGGAATGAAAATGGGGATAATGGACGTCATACTCAACTCCAAAATATATAAAAGAAACTAAAATTAAAATTATACAAGACTAAAAAGGCCAGAGGCTCCTGACTTGTGACAGGCGCAAAAATGCGGCGAGGTTAAACATGTTCATATTTTTTGTTCGAATTGTCTTTTTTGTGAAATTATTCAGCAACAAATTAATGTATTTATTTTTAATACAATGAAACAAGATTTTTTTAACGAAAGGAAGTATTTTTTCGTCCCTTATATTTAAAGGAAATAAACAATTTGTCAACAACAAAAAAAATAAAACTCCGCCCATCATTCTCTCCCCACTTAAATCCAGAAAAGAATGAATTGACATTTTATTAAGAATAAAGGTGAAATCATAGATAAACTGCTATTGTATTCTTATCAAGATCTACATTTTAACAGAATCGGGGACTAATATTTCTCTAAAAGCCCATGCATACACTAATATTTGTGTGTTTTTGTTTCAAGTTGTTTCAATTATCATTTACATGTATGAGGCTATAAATGGGACCACCATTTATAAGTATATGAATTGGGTTTACAGATTTGAGAATTATGGGGAAACTAAGTTAATAAGAAGCGAGGCAAAAAAAAACTAGATAACAGAATATAGAGGTGGTGTAACCCGAATAATTCAGTCGTTATATTTCGCTGATCTACGATTACTACATAAATTCACAATTTTATGAATGTTGACATTGATAGAAATAGTTTTTTGAAAATATTTTATAGAACTTTATATCGTAATCTGTAAAATTCAACGAGACTTTTTGTACCTTTTCGCATGGACTGTCTCGGATATAACGATAACGCAAATCACGTGTATTAAACATGGTCTAGGCCTGAGGATATCATTTCATTATCACTTCCTTATATCCAATCCACAGACACGAGTCATACGACATCCCCGTATCTTCTAATTTTACTAGTATACGAGTAACCAACAAATTTGGCATTTACCAGTTGTTGACGCTAGTAAGAAAATGAATAGTTAAGTTCGAATTATTATTATTTCAAATGTCAAAAACACTTTGAGTATTATAACAGATCATCTAAAAATCAAACTAAATAATTAGAAGTATCACAGCTCAGATCGACCAATGTCACTCGTTAGAACTTATAACTAATTGAAATACTGACACATTGCTTATAGTTTGCCTAACGCTAATTTGAATCATAAGATATTACTGATTTAAAAACTTGCAGTATCAAAATTGAATGGCATAAATTAAAAAGAAATACATTGTGTATCTAAAGTATTTTCATCATTCCGGATGACCCTAATAATATTTACCTTTCAAATGATTTTTCTACATAAGGTTATATCTCTTCTCTCTGGTCACTAAATTGCCCTAAAGCTAAATGTCACCGTCAGATGTATAGGTGTCAGACCACCAATTAAATATCCCTAACTGTTCAACCAAATTTTGCAATTTTCACAGCTTTCTAAATATTTTACCTTAAGTTTAACTTCATAGAAACCAGGTATATCCTGAATTGTACATGTATCAGCTTTCTGCATGCCAATTTTCAACATACATTTAAAGCCTTCTAAGAAAAAAACTGACCTTCAAAAAGAGGTACTCCAAAAATAACCCCTGGTTTTCTGAAAATCTTAAATTAGTATACTATGGAGCGCATTAATCCTTAATTTTTAATGCAAACTCATAGACAAGTAAATTTTGGCTCAAAATGGTCTAAATATATTTCTCTTTCACCAAAAGTTTCATTTCTGCAAATTTGTTGGTTAGTTTAAGTAAACAAGGACATCAAAAGCACTATTTTGTGTCAGAGTAGGGCTACTTTTACATACGTTCTAAATTAGAGGGAGTAATTGGTGGTCTGACACTTAAAGAGACAAAAACGTTGACCAGAAATCTTTTGTTTTGCTTTATTCTTAATCCTTAGTCAATTTGTAGTTAAAAACAGCCTATCTGAACATAATGGGACTTATATTACAATTTTCACAGCTCAATTTAAACTGACTGTAATGTATGACTTTGATAGAAAATACTTGAAAATTTCATTTTGGACTACATGTAGGAACATAAACTTTCAATATCAAGATCAGTTTTTGTTGATTTTTCCTTGTTTGTTCTACTACTATAAAGACTTTCCACAATTTTTACAATGAGTCAAATAAAAAATCCAAGGTATTGAAGAGTCAAGGAATATTGACCCCCCTTTTTTCACCTGGTGTCAGTAATGGGACTATTAACTGATCAAAAGTGCGGTCATGGTCATTTAACTGTTTTTATTTACTATCAGTCAATAAAATTTAAGGTATAAAACTTTCATTTGAGATTATAAATGGGATTTTGTGAGTTTATGCAGTGTTTACATCAGGCTATGTTATCTGCCAAATACATGGTATGACGCAATCATGATACAAGGGATAAAAATCAAATAATTTCATTAAATCTTCATGACGACAATTTTTGGGATAGTAAATAACGTATGTTTTAATGTCTAACACCACAGAAACAACTTACTGTAAATTTATAACAATTTAGGACATTTTTTTATATGAAAGCATATTGTCAGGGTCGGAAAAGCTAAAAATAGCACAAATTTAGGTTTCAGGCTCTAAATTTGCAATATCTGACTTTTTGCCCAAAAAAAGATTCAAATGTGGCTACTATCATTTCAATTGATCAGTTAAGACAAACAAATCAATCGTTTTCTGATTTTGGGGTTTCACCGCATTTCACTTAAAGAGACAAAAAAGTTGACCAGAAATCTTTTGTTTTGCTTTATTCTTAATCCTTAGTCAATTTGTAGTTAAAAACAGCCTATCTGAACATAATGGGACTTATATTACAATTTTCACAGCTCAATTTAAACTGACTGTAATGTATGACTTTGATAGAAAATACTTGAAAATTTCATTTTGGACTACATGTAGGAACATAAACTTTCAATATCAAGATCAGTTTTTGTTGATTTTTCCTTGTTTGTTCTACTACTATAAAGACTTTCCACAATTTTTACAATGAGTCAAATAAAAAATCCAAGGTATTGAAGAGTCAAGGAATATTGACCCCCCTTTTTTCACCTGGTGTCAGTAATGGGACTATTAACTGATCAAAAGTGCGGTCATGGTCATTTAACTGTTTTTATTTACTATCAGTCAATAAAATTTAAGGTATAAAACTTTCATTTGAGATTATAAATGGGATTTTTGTGAGTTTATGCAGTGTTTACATCAGGCTATGTTATCTGCCAAATACATGGTATGACGCAATCATGATACAAGGGGATAAAAATCAAATAATTTCATTAAATCTTCATGACGACAATTTTTTTGGGATAGTAAATAACGTATGTTTTAATGTTTAACACCACAGAAACAACTTACTGTAAATTTATAACAATTTAGGACATTTTTTTATATGAAAGCATATTGTCAGGGTCGGAAAAGCTACAAATAGCACAAATTTAGGTTTCAGGCTCTAAATTTGCAATATCTGACTTTTTGCCCAAAAAAAGATTCAAATGTGGCTACTATCATTTCAATTGATCAGTTAAGACAAACAAATCAATCGTTTTCTGATTTTGGGGTTTCACCGCATTTCACTTAAAGGTGTCAGACCACCAATTAAATATCCCTAACTGTTCAACCAAATTTTGCAATTTTCACAGCTTTCTAAATATTTTACCTTAAGTTTAACTTCATAGAAACCAGGTATATCCTGAATTGTACATGTATCAGCTTTCTGCATGCCAATTTTCAACATACATTTAAAGCCTTCTAAGAAAAAAACTGACCTTCAAAAAGAGGTACTCCAAAAATAACCCTGGTTTTCTGAAAATCTTAAATTAGTATACTATGGAGCGCATTAATCCTTAATTTTTAATGCAAACTCATAGACAAGTAAATTTTGGCTCAAAATGGTCTAAATATATTTTTCTTTCACCAAAAGTTTCATTTCTGCAAATTTGTTGGTTAGTTTAAGTAAACAAGGACATCAAAAGCACTATTTTGTGTCAGAGTAGGGCTACTTTTACATACGTTCTAAATTAGAGGAAGTAATTGGTGGTCTGACACCTAAAGAGACAAAAAAGTTGACCAGAAATCTTTTGTTTTGCTTTATTCTTAATCCTTAGTCAATTTGTAGTTAAAACAGCCTATCTGAACATAATGGGACTTATATTACAATTTTCACAGCTCAATTTAAACTGACTGTAATGTATGACTTTGATAGAAAATACTTGAAAATTTCATTTTGGACTACATGTAGGAACATAAACTTTCAATATCAAGATCAGTTTTGTTGATTTTTCCTTGTTTGTTCTACTACTATAAAGACTTTCCACAATTTTACAATGAGTCAAATAAAAATCCAAGGTATTGAAGAGTCAAGGAATATTGACCCCCTTTTTCACCTGGTGTCAGTAATGGGACTATTAACTGATCAAAAGTGCGGTCATGGTCATTTAACTGTTTTATTTACTATCAGTCAATAAAATTTAAGGTATAAAACTTTCATTTGAGATTATAAATGGGATTTTGTGAGTTTATGCAGTGTTTACATCAGGCTATGTTATCTGCCAAATACATGGTATGACGCAATCATGATACAAGGGATAAAAATCAAATAATTTCATTAAATCTTCATGACGACAATTTTTTTGGGATAGTAAATAACGTATGTTTTAATGTCTAACACCACAGAAACAACTTACTGTAAATTTATAACAATTTAGGACATTTTTTTAAATATCCCTAACTGTTCAACCAAATTTTGCAATTTTCACAGCTTTCTAAATATTTTACCTTAAGTTTAACTTCATAGAAACCAGGTATATCCTGAATTGTACATGTATCAGCTTTCTGCATGCCAATTTTCAACATACATTTAAAGCCTTCTAAGAAAAAACTGACCTTCAAAAGAGGTACTCCAAAAATAACCCTGGTTTTCTGAAAATCTTAAATTAGTATACTATGGAGCGCATTAATCCTTAATTTTTAATGCAAACTCATAGACAAGTAAATTTTGGCTCAAAATGGTCTAAATATATTTCTCTTTCACCAAAAGTTTCATTTCTGCAAATTTGTTGGTTAGTTTAAGTAAACAAGGACATCAAAAGCACTATTTTGTGTCAGAGTAGGGCTACTTTTACATACGTTCAAAATTAGAGGGAGTAATTGGTGGTCTGACACCTAAAGAGACAAAAAAGTTGACCAGAAATCTTTTGTTTTGCTTTATTCTTAATCCTTAGTCAATTTGTAGTTAAAACAGCCTATCTGAACATAATGGGACTTATATTACAATTTTCACAGCTCAATTTAAACTGACTGTAATGTATGACTTTGATAGAAAATACTTGAAAATTTCATTTTGGACTACATGTAGGAACATAAACTTTCAATATCAAGATCAGTTTTGTTGATTTTTCCTTGTTTGTTCTACTACTATAAAGACTTTCCACAATTTTACAATGAGTCAAATAAAAATCCAAGGTATTGAAGAGTCAAAGAATATTGACCCCCCTTTTTTCACCTGGTGTCAGTAATGGGACTATTAACTGATCAAAAGTGCGGTCATGGTCATTTAACTGTTTTTATTTACTATCAGTCAATAAAATTTAAGGTATAAAACTTTCATTTGAGATTATAAATGGGATTTTTGTGAGTTTATGCAGTGTTTACATCAGGCTATGTTATCTGCCAAATACATGGTATGACGCAATCATGATACAAGGGGATAAAAATCAAATAATTTCATTAAATCTTCATGACGACAATTTTTTTGGGATAGTAAATAACGTATGTTTTAATGTCTAACACCACAGAAACAACTTACTGTAAATTTATAACAATTTAGGACATTTTTTTATATGAAAGCATATTGTCAGGGTCGGAAAAGCTAAAAATAGCACAAATTTAGGTTTCAGGCTCTAAATTTGCAATATCTGACTTTTTGCCCAAAAAAAGATTCAAATGTGGCTACTATCATTTCAATTGATCAGTTAAGACAAACAAATCAATCGTTTTCTGATTTTGGGGTTTCACCGCATTTCACTTAAAGAGACAAAAAAGTTGACCAGAAATCTTTTGTTTTGCTTTATTCTTAATCCTTAGTCAATTTGTAGTTAAAAACAGCCTATCTGAACATAATGGGACTTATATTACAATTTTCACAGCTCAATTTAAACTGACTGTAATGTATGACTTTGATAGAAAATACTTGAAAATTTCATTTTGGACTACATGTAGGAACATAAACTTTCAATATCAAGATCAGTTTTTGTTGATTTTTCCTTGTTTGTTCTACTACTATAAAGACTTTCCACAATTTTACAATGAGTCAAATAAAAATCCAAGGTATTGAAGAGTCAAGGAATATTGACCCCTTTTTCACCTGGTGTCAGTAATGGGACTATTAACTGATCAAAAGTGCGGTCATGGTCATTTAACTGTTTTTATTTACTATCAGTCAATAAAATTTAAGGTATAAAACTTTCATTTGAGATTATAAATGGGATTTTGTGAGTTTATGCAGTGTTTACATCAGGCTATGTTATCTGCCAAATACATGGTATGACGCAATCATGATACAAGGGATAAAATCAAATAATTTCATTAAATCTTCATGACGACAATTTTTTGGGATAGTAAATAACGTATGTTTTAATGTCTAACACCACAGAAACAACTTACTGTAAATTTATAACAATTTAGGACATTTTTTATATGAAAGCATATTGTCAGGGTCGGAAAAGCTAAAAATAGCACAAATTTAGGTTTCAGGCTCTAAATTTGCAATATCTGACTTTTGCCCAAAAAGATTCAAATGTGGCTACTATCATTTCAATTGATCAGTTAAGACAAACAAATCAATCGTTTTCTGATTTTGGGGTTTCACCGCATTTCACTTAAAGGTGTCAGACCACCAATTAAATATCCCTAACTGTTCAACCAAATTTTGCAATTTTCACAGCTTTCTAAATATTTTACCTTAAGTTTATCTTCATAGAAACCAGGTATATCCTGAATTGTACATGTATCAGCTTTCTGCATGCCAATTTTCAACATACATTTAAAGCCTTCTAAGAAAAAACTGACCTTCAAAAGAGGTACTCCAAAATAACCCCTGGTTTTCTGAAAATCTTAAATTAGTATACTATGGAGCGCATTAATCCTTAATTTTAATGCAAACTCATAGACAAGTAAATTTTGGCTCAAAATGGTCTAAATATATTTTTCTTTCACCAAAAGTTTCATTTCTGCAAATTTGTTGGTTAGTTTAAGTAAACAAGGACATCAAAAGCACTATTTTGTGTCAGAGTAGGGCTACTTTTACATACGTTCTAAATTAGAGGGAGTAATTGGTGGTCTGACACCTAAAGAGACAAAAAGTTGACCAGAAATCTTTTGTTTTGCTTTATTCTTAATCCTTAGTCAATTTGTAGTTAAAACAGCCTATCTGAACATAATGGGACTTATATTACAATTTTCACAGCTCAATTTAAACTGACTGTAATGTATGACTTTGATAGAAAATACTTGAAAATTTCATTTTGGACTACATGTAGGAACATAAACTTTCAATATCAAGATCAGTTTTGTTGATTTTTCCTTGTTTGTTCTACTACTATAAAGACTTTCCACAATTTTACAATGAGTCAAATAAAAATCCAAGGTATTGAAGAGTCAAGGAATATTGACCCCCTTTTTCACCTGGTGTCAGTAATGGGACTATTAACTGATCAAAAGTGCGGTCATGGTCATTTAACTGTTTTTATTTACTATCAGTCAATAAAATTTAAGGTATAAAACTTTCATTTGAGATTATAAATGGGATTTTGTGAGTTTATGCAGTGTTTACATCAGGCTATGTTATCTGCCAAATACATGGTATGACGCAATCATGATACAAGGGATAAAATCAAATAATTTCATTAAATCTTCATGACGACAATTTTTGGGATAGTAAATAACGTATGTTTTAATGTCTAACACCACAGAAACAACTTACTGTAAATTTATAACAATTTAGGACATTTTTTATATGAAAGCATATTGTCAGGGTCGGAAAAGCTAAAAATAGCACAAATTTAGGTTTCAGGCTCTAAATTTGCAATATCTGACTTTTGCCCAAAAAGATTCAAATGTGGCTACTATCATTTCAATTGATCAGTTAAGACAAACAAATCAATCGTTTTCTGATTTTGGGGTTTCACCGCATTTCACTTAAAGGTGTCAGACCACCAATTAAATATCCCTAACTGTTCAACCAAATTTTGCAATTTTCACAGCTTTCTAAATATTTTACCTTAAGTTTATCTTCATAGAAACCAGGTATATCCTGAATTGTACATGTATCAGCTTTCTGCATGCCAATTTTCAACATACATTTAAAGCCTTCTAAGAAAAAAACTGACCTTCAAAAAGAGGTACTCCAAAAATAACCCCTTGTTTTCTGAAAATCTTAAATTAGTATACTATGGAGCGCATTAATCCTTAATTTTAATGCAAACTCATAGACAAGTAAATTTTGGCTCAAAATGGTCTAAATATATTTTCTTTCACCAAAAGTTTCATTTCTGCAAATTTGTTGGTTAGTTTAAGTAAACAAGGACATCAAAAGCACTATTTTGTGTCAGAGTAGGGCTACTTTTACATACGTTCTAAATTAGAGGGAGTAATTGGTGGTCTGACACCTAAAGAGACAAAAAAGTTGACCAGAAATCTTTTGTTTTGCTTTATTCTTAATCCTTAGTCAATTTGTAGTTAAAAACAGCCTATCTGAACATAATGGGACTTATATTACAATTTTCACAGCTCAATTTAAACTGACTGTAATGTATGACTTTGATAGAAAATACTTGAAAATTTCATTTTGGACTACATGTAGGAACATAAACTTTCAATATCAAGATCAGTTTTTGTTGATTTTTCCTTGTTTGTTCTACTACTATAAAGACTTTCCACAATTTTTACAATGAGTCAAATAAAAAATCCAAGGTATTGAAGAGTCAAGGAATATTGACCCCCCTTTTTTCACCTGGTGTCAGTAATGGGACTATTAACTGATCAAAAGTGCGGTCATGGTCATTTAACTGTTTTTATTTACTATCAGTCAATAAAATTTAAGGTATAAAACTTTCATTTGAGATTATAAATGGGATTTTTGTGAGTTTATGCAGTGTTTACATCAGGCTATGTTATCTGCCAAATACATGGTATGACGCAATCATGATACAAGGGGATAAAAATCAAATAGTTTCATTAAATCTTCATGACGACAATTTTTTTGGGATAGTAAATAACGTATGTTTTAATGTCTAACACCACAGAAACAACTTACTGTAAATTTATAACAATTTAGGACATTTTTTATATGAAAGCATATTGTCAGGGTCGGAAAAGCTAAAATAGCACAAATTTAGGTTTCAGGCTCTAAATTTGCAATATCTGACTTTTGCCCAAAAAGATTCAAATGTGGCTACTATCATTTCAATTGATCAGTTAAGACAAACAAATCAATCGTTTTCTGATTTTGGGGTTTCACCGCATTTCACTTAAAGGTGTCAGACCACCAATTAAATATCCCTAACTGTTCAACCAAATTTTGCAATTTTCACAGCTTTCTAAATATTTTACCTTAAGTTTATCTTCATAGAAACCAGGTATATCCTGAATTGTACATGTATCAGCTTTCTGCATGCCAATTTTCAACATACATTTAAAGCCTTCTAAGAAAAAACTGACCTTCAAAAGAGGTACTCCAAAAATAACCCTGGTTTTCTGAAAATCTTAAATTAGTATACTATGGAGCGCATTAATCCTTAATTTTTAATGCAAACTCATAGACAAGTAAATTTTGGCTCAAAATGGTCTAAATATATTTTCTTTCACCAAAAGTTTCATTTCTGCAAATTTGTTGGTTAGTTTAAGTAAACAAGGACATCAAAAGCACTATTTTGTGTCAGAGTAGGGCTACTTTTACATACGTTCTAAATTAGAGGAGTAATTGGTGGTCTGACACCTAAAGAGACAAAAAGTTGACCAGAAATCTTTTGTTTTGCTTTATTCTTAATCCTTAGTCAATTTGTAGTTAAAACAGCCTATCTGAACATAATGGGACTTATATTACAATTTTCACAGCTCAATTTAAACTGACTGTAATGTATGACTTTGATAGAAAATACTTGAAAATTTCATTTTGGACTACATGTAGGAACATAAACTTTCAATATCAAGATCAGTTTTGTTGATTTTTCCTTGTTTGTTCTACTACTATAAAGACTTTCCACAATTTTTACAATGAGTCAAATAAAAAATCCAAGGTATTGAAGAGTCAAGGAATATTGACCCCCCTTTTTTCACCTGGTGTCAGTAATGGGACTATTAACTGATCAAAAGTGCGGTCATGGTCATTTAACTGTTTTTATTTACTATCAGTCAATAAAATTTAAGGTATAAAACTTTCATTTGAGATTATAAATGGGATTTTGTGAGTTTATGCAGTGTTTACATCAGGCTATGTTATCTGCCAAATACATGGTATGACGCAATCATGATACAAGGGGATAAAAATCAAATAATTTCATTAAATCTTCATGACGACAATTTTTTTGGGATAGTAAATAACGTATGTTTTAATGTCTAACACCACAGAAACAACTTACTGTAAATTTATAACAATTTAGGACATTTTTTTATATGAAAGCATATTGTCAGGGTCGGAAAAGCTAAAAATAGCACAAATTTAGGTTTCAGGCTCTAAATTTGCAATATCTGACTTTTTGCCCAAAAAGATTCAAATGTGGCTACTATCATTTCAATTGATCAGTTAAGACAAACAAATCAATCGTTTTCTGATTTTGGGGTTTCACCGCATTTCACTTAAAGGTGTCAGACCACCAATTAAATATCCCTAACTGTTCAACCAAATTTTGCAATTTTCACAGCTTTCTAAATATTTTACCTTAAGTTTATCTTCATAGAAACCAGGTATATCCTGAATTGTACATGTATCAGCTTTCTGCATGCCAATTTTCAACATACATTTAAAGCCTTCTAAGAAAAAAACTGACCTTCAAAAAGAGGTACTCCAAAAATAACCCCTGGTTTTCTGAAAATCTTAAATTAGTATACTATGGAGCGCATTAATCCTTAATTTTTAATGCAAACTCATAGACAAGTAAATTTTGGCTCAAAATGGTCTAAATATATTTTTCTTTCACCAAAAGTTTCATTTCTGCAAATTTGTTGGTTAGTTTAAGTAAACAAGGACATCAAAAGCACTATTTTGTGTCAGAGTAGGGCTACTTTTACATACGTTCTAAATTAGAGGGAGTAATTGGTGGTCTGACACCTAAAGAGACAAAAAAGTTGACCAGAAATCTTTTGTTTTGCTTTATTCTTAATCCTTAGTCAATTTGTAGTTAAAAACAGCCTATCTGAACATAATGGGACTTATATTACAATTTTCACAGCTCAATTTAAACTGACTGTAATGTATGACTTTGATAGAAAATACTTGAAAATTTCATTTTGGACTACATGTAGGAACATAAACTTTCAATATCAAGATCAGTTTTTGTTGATTTTTCCTTGTTTGTTCTACTACTATAAAGACTTTCCACAATTTTACAATGAGTCAAATAAAAAATCCAAGGTATTGAAGAGTCAAGGAATATTGACCCCCCTTTTTTCACCTGGTGTCAGTAATGGGACTATTAACTGATCAAAAGTGCGGTCATGGTCATTTAACTGTTTTTATTTACTATCAGTCAATAAAATTTAAGGTATAAAACTTTCATTTGAGATTATAAATGGGATTTTTGTGAGTTTATGCAGTGTTTACATCAGGCTATGTTATCTGCCAAATACATGGTATGACGCAATCATGATACAAGGGGATAAAAATCAAATAATTTCATTAAATCTTCATGACGACAATTTTTGGGATAGTAAATAACGTATGTTTTAATGTCTAACACCACAGAAACAACTTACTGTAAATTTATAACAATTTAGGACATTTTTTTATATGAAAGCATATTGTCAGGGTCGGAAAAGCTAAAAATAGCACAAATTTAGGTTTCAGGCTCTAAATTTGCAATATCTGACTTTTGCCCAAAAAGATTCAAATGTGGCTACTATCATTTCAATTGATCAGTTAAGACAAACAAATCAATCGTTTTCTGATTTTGGGGTTTCACCGCATTTCACTTAAAGGTGTCAGACCACCAATTAAATATCCCTAACTGTTCAACCAAATTTTGCAATTTTCACAGCTTTCTAAATATTTTACCTTAAGTTTATCTTCATAGAAACCAGGTATATCCTGAATTGTACATGTATCAGCTTTCTGCATGCCAATTTTCAACATACATTTAAAGCCTTCTAAGAAAAAAACTGACCTTCAAAAAGAGGTACTCCAAAAATAACCCCTGGTTTTCTGAAAATCTTAAATTAGTATACTATGGAGCGCATTAATCCTTAATTTTTAATGCAAACTCATAGACAAGTAAATTTTGGCTCAAAATGGTCTAAATATATTTTTCTTTCACCAAAAGTTTCATTTCTGCAAATTTGTTGGTTAGTTTAAGTAAACAAGGACATCAAAAGCACTATTTTGTGTCAGAGTAGGGCTACTTTTACATACGTTCTAAATTAGAGGAGTAATTGGTGGTCTGACACCTAAAGAGACAAAAAAGTTGACCAGAAATCTTTTGTTTTGCTTTATTCTTAATCCTTAGTCAATTTGTAGTTAAAAACAGCCTATCTGAACATAATGGGACTTATATTACAATTTTCACAGCTCAATTTAAACTGACTGTAATGTATGACTTTGATAGAAAATACTTGAAAATTTCATTTTGGACTACATGTAGGAACATAAACTTTCAATATCAAGATCAGTTTTTGTTGATTTTTCCTTGTTTGTTCTACTACTATAAAGACTTTCCACAATTTTACAATGAGTCAAATAAAAAATCCAAGGTATTGAAGAGTCAAGGAATATTGACCCCCCTTTTTTCACCTGGTGTCAGTAATGGGACTATTAACTGATCAAAAGTGCGGTCATGGTCATTTAACTGTTTTTATTTACTATCAGTCAATAAAATTTAAGGTATAAAACTTTCATTTGAGATTATAAATGGGATTTTGTGAGTTTATGCAGTGTTTACATCAGGCTATGTTATCTGCCAAATACATGGTATGACGCAATCATGATACAAGGGGATAAAAATCAAATAATTTCATTAAATCTTCATGACGACAATTTTTTTGGGATAGTAAATAACGTATGTTTTAATGTCTAACACCACAGAAACAACTTACTGTAAATTTATAACAATTTAGGACATTTTTTTATATGAAAGCATATTGTCAGGGTCGGAAAAGCTAAAAATAGCACAAATTTAGGTTTCAGGCTCTAAATTTGCAATATCTGACTTTTTGCCCAAAAAAAGATTCAAATGTGGCTACTATCATTTCAATTGATCAGTTAAGACAAACAAATCAATCGTTTTCTGATTTTGGGGTTTCACCGCATTTCACTTAAAGGTGTCAGACCACCAATTAAATATCCCTAACTGTTCAACCAAATTTTGCAATTTTCACAGCTTTCTAAATATTTTACCTTAAGTTTATCTTCATAGAAACCAGGTATATCCTGAATTGTACATGTATCAGCTTTCTGCATGCCAATTTTCAACATACATTTAAAGCCTTCTAAGAAAAAAACTGACCTTCAAAAAGAGGTACTCCAAAAATAACCCTGGTTTTCTGAAAATCTTAAATTAGTATACTATGGAGCGCATTAATCCTTAATTTTAATGCAAACTCATAGACAAGTAAATTTTGGCTCAAAATGGTCTAAATATATTTTTCTTTCACCAAAAGTTTCATTTCTGCAAATTTGTTGGTTAGTTTAAGTAAACAAGGACATCAAAAGCACTATTTTGTGTCAGAGTAGGGCTACTTTTACATACGTTCTAAATTAGAGGGAGTAATTGGTGGTCTGACACCTAAAGAGACAAAAAAGTTGACCAGAAATCTTTTGTTTTGCTTTATTCTTAATCCTTAGTCAATTTGTAGTTAAAACAGCCTATCTGAACATAATGGGACTTATATTACAATTTTCACAGCTCAATTTAAACTGACTGTAATGTATGACTTTGATAGAAAATACTTGAAAATTTCATTTTGGACTACATGTAGGAACATAAACTTTCAATATCAAGATCAGTTTTTGTTGATTTTTCCTTGTTTGTTCTACTACTATAAAGACTTTCCACAATTTTACAATGAGTCAAATAAAAAATCCAAGGTATTGAAGAGTCAAGGAATATTGACCCCCCTTTTTTCACCTGGTGTCAGTAATGGGACTATTAACTGATCAAAAGTGCGGTCATGGTCATTTAACTGTTTTTATTTACTATCAGTCAATAAAATTTAAGGTATAAAACTTTCATTTGAGATTATAAATGGGATTTTTGTGAGTTTATGCAGTGTTTACATCAGGCTATGTTATCTGCCAAATACATGGTATGACGCAATCATGATACAAGGGGATAAAAATCAAATAATTTCATTAAATCTTCATGACGACAATTTTTTTGGGATAGTAAATAACGTATGTTTTAATGTCTAACACCACAGAAACAACTTACTGTAAATTTATAACAATTTAGGACATTTTTTTATATGAAAGCATATTGTCAGGGTCGGAAAAGCTAAAAATAGCACAAATTTAGGTTTCAGGCTCTAAATTTGCAATATCTGACTTTTTGCCCAAAAAAAGATTCAAATGTGGCTACTATCATTTCAATTGATCAGTTAAGACAAACAAATCAATCGTTTTCTGATTTTGGGGTTTCACCGCATTTCACTTAAAGGTGTCAGACCACCAATTAAATATCCCTAACTGTTCAACCAAATTTTGCAATTTTCACAGCTTTCTAAATATTTTACCTTAAGTTTATCTTCATAGAAACCAGGTATATCCTGAATTGTACATGTATCAGCTTTCTGCATGCCAATTTTCAACATACATTTAAAGCCTTCTAAGAAAAAACTGACCTTCAAAAGAGGTACTCAAAAATAACCCTGGTTTTCTGAAAATCTTAAATTAGTATACTATGGAGCGCATTAATCCTTAATTTTTAATGCAAACTCATAGACAAGTAAATTTTGGCTCAAAATGGTCTAAATATATTTTCTTTCACCAAAAGTTTCATTTCTGCAAATTTGTTGGTTAGTTTAAGTAAACAAGGACATCAAAAGCACTATTTTGTGTCAGAGTAGGGCTACTTTTACATACGTTCTAAATTAGAGGGAGTAATTGGTGGTCTGACACCTAAAGAGACAAAAAGTTGACCAGAAATCTTTTGTTTTGCTTTATTCTTAATCCTTAGTCAATTTGTAGTTAAAACAGCCTATCTGAACATAATGGGACTTATATTACAATTTTCACAGCTCAATTTAAACTGACTGTAATGTATGACTTTGATAGAAAATACTTGAAAATTTCATTTTGGACTACATGTAGGAACATAAACTTTCAATATCAAGATCAGTTTTGTTGATTTTCCTTGTTTGTTCTACTACTATAAAGACTTTCCACAATTTTACAATGAGTCAAATAAAAATCCAAGGTATTGAAGAGTCAAGGAATATTGACCCCTTTTTCACCTGGTGTCAGTAATGGGACTATTAACTGATCAAAAGTGCGGTCATGGTCATTTAACTGTTTTATTTACTATCAGTCAATAAAATTTAAGGTATAAAACTTTCATTTGAGATTATAAATGGGATTTTGTGAGTTTATGCAGTGTTTACATCAGGCTATGTTATCTGCCAAATACATGGTATGACGCAATCATGATACAAGGGATAAAATCAAATAATTTCATTAAATCTTCATGACGACAATTTTTGGGATAGTAAATAACGTATGTTTTAATGTCTAACACCACAGAAACAACTTACTGTAAATTTATAACAATTTAGGACATTTTTTTATATGAAAGCATATTGTCAGGGTCGGAAAAGCTAAAAATAGCACAAATTTAGGTTTCAGGCTCTAAATTTGCAATATCTGACTTTTGCCCAAAAAGATTCAAATGTGGCTACTATCATTTCAATTGATCAGTTAAGACAAACAAATCAATCGTTTTCTGATTTTGGGGTTTCACCGCATTTCACTTAAAGGTGTCAGACCACCAATTAAATATCCCTAACTGTTCAACCAAATTTTGCAATTTTCACAGCTTTCTAAATATTTTACCTTAAGTTTATCTTCATAGAAACCAGGTATATCCTGAATTGTACATGTATCAGCTTTCTGCATGCCAATTTTCAACATACATTTAAAGCCTTCTAAGAAAAAAACTGACCTTCAAAAGAGGTACTCCAAAAATAACCCCTGGTTTTCTGAAAATCTTAAATTAGTATACTATGGAGCGCATTAATCCTTAATTTTTAATGCAAACTCATAGACAAGTAAATTTTGGCTCAAAATGGTCTAAATATATTTTTCTTTCACCAAAAGTTTCATTTCTGCAAATTTGTTGGTTAGTTTAAGTAAACAAGGACATCAAAAGCACTATTTTGTGTCAGAGTAGGGCTACTTTACATACGTTCTAAATTAGAGGAGTAATTGGTGGTCTGACACCTAAAGAGACAAAAAGTTGACCAGAAATCTTTTGTTTTGCTTTATTCTTAATCCTTAGTCAATTTGTAGTTAAAACAGCCTATCTGAACATAATGGGACTTATATTACAATTTTCACAGCTCAATTTAAACTGACTGTAATGTATGACTTTGATAGAAAATACTTGAAAATTTCATTTTGGACTACATGTAGGAACATAAACTTTCAATATCAAGATCAGTTTTGTTGATTTTTCCTTGTTTGTTCTACTACTATAAAGACTTTCCACAATTTTACAATGAGTCAAATAAAAATCCAAGGTATTGAAGAGTCAAGGAATATTGACCCCCTTTTTCACCTGGTGTCAGTAATGGGACTATTAACTGATCAAAAGTGCGGTCATGGTCATTTAACTGTTTTTATTTACTATCAGTCAATAAAATTTAAGGTATAAAACTTTCATTTGAGATTATAAATGGGATTTTGTGAGTTTATGCAGTGTTTACATCAGGCTATGTTATCTGCCAAATACATGGTATGACGCAATCATGATACAAGGGATAAAATCAAATAATTTCATTAAATCTTCATGACGACAATTTTTTTGGGATAGTAAATAACGTATGTTTTAATGTCTAACACCACAGAAACAACTTACTGTAAATTTATAACAATTTAGGACTTTTTTTTATATGAAAGCATATTGTCAGGGTCGGAAAAGCTAAAAATAGCACAAATTTAGGTTTCAGGCTCTAAATTTGCAATATCTGACTTTTTGCCCAAAAAAAGATTCAAATGTGGCTACTATCATTTCAATTGATCAGTTAAGACAAACAAATCAATCGTTTTCTGATTTTGGGGTTTCACCGCATTTCACTTAAAGGTGTCAGACCACCAATTAAATATCCCTAACTGTTCAACCAAATTTTGCAATTTTCACAGCTTTCTAAATATTTTACCTTAAGTTTATCTTCATAGAAACCAGGTATATCCTGAATTGTACATGTATCAGCTTTCTGCATGCCAATTTTCAACATACATTTAAAGCCTTCTAAGAAAAAAACTGACCTTCAAAAAACTTTGTAATATTTTACATGTATAATGAATTTAATGTATAATTTTTGATTTCAAGATTAATGATTTCATAGATATTTAATTGAAGATGTACTAAATATGTATTACATGTTAAAGTATAATTTATTGATATTCTAGATTCAATTATGATTTCAATTTAATATCTCAAGAATTAGTAGATAATTAACTTATTTATAGTTAAAAGTATTGTATTATGATTAAATGGACATTTAATTATCATGTTGCATACATTCATGATAATGAAGTATATTTATAATCTATAATGTAAAAATATTCATTATTTGATTAAATGGTATTTAAGTCTATGAATTTATGCAATTAGCATAAACATTTATTAACATTTGTTCAGTCTGATAATACAATCAATTTGTCAACTAATTTAATACTATTACAAAATATTCAAATTATTACAATACAATGCAATTATAATGATCTAAAACTTGATATTTACTAATAGTACGATTATTAAACATTTAAATTTGACGAATCTTGTTGCTAAAAGTTTCATTAACATATTGATAATTTATTTTCACTAATACTTAAATTAGAATATAGTTATACTGAGAATTTCATTGCATTATTAACAAATTATATCTGTAATTATTTTGATCTTGAATAATATTAGTATTACATTAATACTAAATAATCAATGTATGATTGACATTTTCTAGTCATTTACTATTATAATGATTTCATAAATCTAATACTGATAATTATGAATTATAAGTTAATAAAGATTGAATAGATTATTTAGTAGATTATAGTATATTCTAATGTATACGTTCAAATATTATTTACTATGCATATAAAGATATCTTAAAATCATTTGATTAATATTATTTAAGTATCAACTAATATAACTTATACTTATATTTGAATATAACATATTTCATTTCAATTATAACTACTTTAAATTGAGACATTAATATATTATAAGCAATAATCATAATTCTAGTCAATTTATTGTCAATAACTATTTATACACAAATGAGTTAAATGTAAAATGATTTAGTTACTAGAAACATTAAACTACTGTTTCAATTATAATGTTTAATTTCAATATTTCATAAATTCAATGAACAATTATTGTCAGTAAGTTTACTAATTTAATAATAACATTATAAAGTTATTCCACAATATTTATAGCATTAAGTCTATTAGAAACAGTAAGTTGAATCAAATTATGATTCACATTAAATTTTGTATAACTTAAATATTAATATTCAAATTCATTAATATTTTGTCAGTTATAAACTGAATCAATAAATTTATAATTAGAAACTTTCATTAATTTAAATATTAATCTATTTTTTAATCAAACTTTACAAATGTCAAATTGTTCAAAGTTTAAATCATATCAATTATTCATAAAACATCTTTCAATGTAGACTATATTACGTATTCTACAGCATTAATTAAGATAATTCATAATTGTATAAATATTGAAATTTTGTTTACATTAATACTGATGCATTTACAAATCGTTCAATTACTGCAATGACTAATAAATTTAATACTAATTTTATCAGTAGATCTAAATGCTTAGATTTATGAATTGACTAATTATTAACGAACATATAATTCTTTTACTGAATATATGCTTTAATATAATGCAGCTATTTATTTACTTCTAAAATTTAATCAATATTAATTATTCAATTCATAATGTTCCAATATTGATACATTTGATAGTATATTATACTTATGCAAGATAGTAATCAATTTATTAACTAATTATAAATAGTATAATTTTAATAGTCAAATAATTAATTTTAATGCTTTAAATATTTACATTCAAATATTTCATGTTCAATTACTGTTTACAATGAAATAAAATCAGTATTTATGTCAATTTAATCTATCAATACAAGTTAATAATAAGATCTATTAAATAAATACTGTACTTTGATTTATGCTTAAAATCTTATTAGTTAACTATGACAAATCTAATTTTTAATGTAATTAATAATTTTGACTTCAATGTTAAACTTAATTTACATCAAAGTTACTAAATCTTGATATAATTTAAAATCATTTAAAATTTGTATCAATGCATTATTATGTTAAAATTAAGTTCAATTGATTATGACTTAATAACATAATTAATCAAAATAGTTCATTTTTCTAAATCAGTAATTATTAGATACATAAAGCTTTTCAAATTTACTCAATTTAATCTAATTTAAATTATGAATTAGTTAATATGTACATTTTGACTATTAATTATGCATTCATGTTCAATCTGTAAAGACATTATTCATATGTTCTACTAATTTACATTTTAAATTTCACTATTTAATAGTACAAGAATTAATTATAATTATGCATATTACTTTTAGTAAGAATTGACATATTTCATGTCAAATTCGTTTATTACTTTATTCAATAATTTATAATATAAATTTCTAATTTAAATGAATTTAATTATACAAGTATTATGATAGTATTGAACCATACTGTTCATATGATATAATGAAATCGAATGGTAATTTACATTAAATAATTAATAGAAATTTTGACAATTTGTATTAAACGATGTAATGAATTAATCAATTTACTACTAGATTACTTCAAATACTTATTTACATTTTCATGTTGAATATCATATAAACTAGAAATCTATATTAAATTATAACGAAATTTTGAAATAATTTATAATTCAATTGTCGTACATTTCTGATAGTAAACTAATAATCGTTCATAGTCTTAAGGTTTCATTAAGCAATTCACTAAATAGTATAACAATTTTTAGCTAATTTTATTGAACTATCAATGATAAACATTCTATTATCATTTAATAGTAAAAAATAATAATTATAATTTGCGATTATTTTAGACTAACATTTAATTCAAACTATTATTGATAATTAATCTATTAGCTATATAAATTCATCTAACAAAAATATAGTATTTCAATTTAGAATACTTAAACTGACTTAAAGTATATTATAATAGTTTATCATACATTATATTGAATTCATAAAAAAATAAATTATAGATTTATGGTTAGATTTATCCATTAGTTACTCATTATCATGTACATTGATCAGTAAATAAAATCAAGTATTAATAAGATTATGACTATTTATCAAGTAAAACTGTAGTATGATAGTAATTGTATGACATTATGACAATTAATTCTATTAAACTATTTCATGATAATCTCAAATAGATATCAAATTTTGACGTTAATCAGATATTTAAGATCTTTGGCAATTTTATGATATATATATTGTAAATTCAAGTAATCATGAAGTTTACAAATTTCATAAATTTATACCACATTTGATTCAAACTATTATTTTACTACACTTTACATAATTGTAGTTATAATTGAAGCATTTAAATTAATATGCTTTTACAATAAATCATTTCAATTTTAAGATTCATAAATTTAGATATTTGTATAATGCCTGTTTGTTTATATTTACAATACAATGTTTCATGCAAATATAAATACTAAATAATTTAATAGTTTACTTTCTCAAATTTATTAATTATCTATAACATGGATTATTAACTGTTGTAATACAGTATTTAAATGTTAACATAACGTTATGAATTTTGATAATACTATACATGAAAATTTAAAATAGTACAAAATTTATTTGATCAGTAAATTTGATTTAGTAAACTTTAGCAAAATGTCAAGTATATACAATCATACAGAATTTAATATACATTACATGTAAATTAAATATTATTATTTCATATAGAACATGATCAAAACATTTGTGACTTTATAGAATAGATTTATAGATCAACATATCAGTATTTGAATCTGAATTATTCAACATTTGGCACTTTTAATGTCTATATAAATAGTTTAGTTAAATTTCAATTATTACAATTAATTAAATGATTTATTTAATTTATAGCTTAAATTATAAGTTACTTATACATGATATCATGATTTTACTACTTTCAATTAGCATATTAAATGCTATCTAATTTAAACAATCAATATCAAATTAATCAATAATTTTTATCGAAGTAATTTATAGGCTATATCTAAATATTGTTACAAAATTGCAATAATTTATTCATAATCATTCAAATTTGTTTAACTATAGTCTGACATAATGTACATGTATTTAATTAATAGGTTTACATGCTTAATTGATGCAAGGTATACAAATCTATTAATTATCATAATTCATTTGATCATTAAGAACAAGTAATCTATGTGTTTAATCATATCTAGATCAATTTGATAATTAACATTAATTATAATTAGTACTATAATTTTGAATGATTAAATTTTACTATGTTCAAGAATATTATTAATAAATACAATTAAGTTAAATTAATTTACAATTATCATTTCAATGAGATATATAGAAATTCAATAGCATTTAATGTTATTGATTTAATGTTAATTTACTTATCTAATTTATATCACATAAAAATACAAATTTAATTTATATATTTAGTTTAAACATATCAATTGATTTTCATTCAGTCATAATCTGAGTTGATTTAATACTAGCCTAAATGCAATTTCACGCAAATATCTAAGTATTCATAGATATTCAAATTTACAATATAACTTTGTCATTAATATTACATTTGATTTTTCAATATTCTAAGATAGCTAACTTAAAACTTTCTGTAAATATTCAATTTCATATAAATTTCAGTTACTTTGCAATTAGATCATTGCAAATAGATAATTGTACTAAGTAAATTACAAATTTCAATGATTTATATTTATCGTTTCTACAAATATTATAAGTATATAAAATAAAATTGATTAAATTTTAATTTACTACTAGTTTAAGTATTTTAACATAGTACTATAAAATGCATACTATTGTATATAGCTTTCAATAATTTTAATATTAAAATTTTAGTTTACATATACTAATTTACAATAGTAATCAATAACATTATAATTTAAAGTTACTTATACTTTAATTTCATACATATTCAAACATTTAAAGTTAAATTCAATAATATTTATAGATCTATTCACTTATAATTGATTAAATTAACAAATTTTGTCATTGTTTTAATTAAATTTAGAATTGTATACAACTTATTCAATAAATGATTAAGTAGCATTTTCTACTACATATTTAACTTACTACTAAATGATTAATGATCAATCTATAATTTAAATTTATGAAAATCATAATAATTGATTAGATAAAATTTTAACATAGTCAATTTGATTATTTCAAGTTTACTATCAATCATTTATCTATTCAATGTATAAAATCATACATAACATATTTAGGTAGATAAGTTTCTTTACATAAGTTTCATTAAGAGTCAATTGGTTCTATTAAAAACATAGATTAATTTAACATACTTTTGCATGTATATAATCCTTGAATTTGAATACAGCTCTGAAAAAAGTCAGTAAAAATTTACAAATATTAAACGATAAATTTACCTTTTTGAAAATCTTAAAATTATTGACTTTGACATAATTCAATTCAATCAATTTATTTCTTGCTTAAAATTACTTTAATACAAAATAATTTCAATTTAAATTGATATAACTTTACCATTTAAATATGCATACTCAAATGGTGATTAATTTTTTTTGTTAAAAAATTTAATTAAATTTTTTATTAATAAAGAAATGAATTTATCAAGTTCATTTTATGTCCAAAATTTAGAACATTTAGAATTAAGATATAATTAAAATTTTTGGGTGACATAATTTAATTAACATAATTACTGTAACTAAAAATTTAGAATTTTAATGATATTTAGTTTGAATAAAAATTTTTTCAGTGCAAATATAATATACAAATTAATGATTAAGTTTAATTATATATCACAAATTTCTTTTAAATTTAGTTTACAGTTATAAAGGTTAGATATTAAATCTACTGTAACATTTGCATTTTAACTTTAAATTTATCAATTTATTATAAACAGGTATATCTGAATTTACTGTTTGATTTAACAAAAATCTTGATAATTTATACTTCTAAAAAATTTCAAATATTTGACATTTAATGTATCTAATTTAACTGTTTTATTTACTATCAGTCAATAAAATTTAAGGTATAAAACTTTCATTTGAGATTATAAATGGGATTTTGTGAGTTTATGCAGTGTTTACATCAGGCTATGTTATCTGCCAAATACATGGTATGACGCAATCATGATACAAGGGGATAAAAATCAAATAATTTCATTAAATCTTCATGACGACAATTTTTTTGGGATAGTAAATAACGTATGTTTTAATGTCTAACACCACAGAAACAACTTACTGTAAATTTATAACAATTTAGGACTTTTTTATATGAAAGCATATTGTCAGGGTCGGAAAAGCTAAAAATAGCACAAATTTAGGTTTCAGGCTCTAAATTTGCAATATCTGACTTTTTGCCCAAAAAAAGATTCAAATGTGGCTACTATCATTTCAATTGATCAGTTAAGACAAACAAATCAATCGTTTTCTGATTTTGGGGTTTCACCGCATTTCACTTAAAGGTGTCAGACCACCAATTAAATATCCCTAACTGTTCAACCAAATTTTGCAATTTTCACAGCTTTCTAAATATTTTACCTTAAGTTTATCTTCATAGAAACCAGGTATATCCTGAATTGTACATGTATCAGCTTTCTGCATGCCAATTTTCAACATACATTTAAAGCCTTCTAAGAAAAAAACTGACCTTCAAAAAGAGGTACTCCAAAAATAACCCCTGGTTTTCTGAAAATCTTAAATTAGTATACTATGGAGCGCATTAATCCTTAATTTTTAATGCAAACTCATAGACAAGTAAATTTTGGCTCAAAATGGTCTAAATATATTTTTCTTTCACCAAAAGTTTCATTTCTGCAAATTTGTTGGTTAGTTTAAGTAAACAAGGACATCAAAAGCACTATTTTGTGTCAGAGTAGGGCTACTTTTACATACGTTCTAAATTAGAGGGAGTAATTGGTGGTCTGACACCTATAGTAGAAGGGAAAAAACGCTTAGTTGTTAATTTCTGTCTTATTTGGTCTCTTGACGAGAGATTATACCACATCTCCTTATTTTTTAAGATTTGTTTGTGTTCAATGTGCAAACAATGCAAAAACATATAGTATCTTTAAAATGAAACGGTGTGTAGATATACCGCAAATGACTTCTTAGTGCACTAAGGACACTAAAACGATGTTTTAAGACCACAAAGAACATGGATATAAGAGGATATGAGTATATAACTCATAAATATAAAGTTTGGTATCAATAGATATTGTAATTTTGAAGTAAAATGACTTTTAATCAGCGCGTGCCACTCTGCACGTGACCAACAACTTATTGCAAATTCCCAATCATTAAGTTCAATCAACCATATCCAAATAACAATCGTCTTTTGATCGTTACTAATTGATTAATGATAGTTGTTGAATAAACCTAACGGTTTAAGGAGTTATAATTTCAAGCTGATGAAAGAAAATTAAAAATTGAATTTTATGTTTACTTTGCCTTTGTTTTATTTTGTTTTGAAGGAAATTGCTTTAATAAACTTGTTTTTTTAAAGAAGCCAGTTTTGAGATAGAAATTGAGAAAAAAAATGCTTCTGATTTCATTTCCACATTTACAACTCTATAGTTTACATACTATCATTATACATTGAAAGACATTTGAGAGTAAAACATACTCTTCAAAACCCGATTATAGAAGTGATATAGAAAGACTTCAAGAGGTAAATATTACTTTCAAAAAGAGAATTAATAATCATGTCTTCTATGAAAGTTATCTTTATTACAGATGTCATTGTTTTTTATTGTCATTCTCCGCCATATGTGTATTTTATATAATTATAAAATTCAATTATGTTATCAATATAACGCTGATGCATTTAAAAAATAATGTAAACCATACATTCTTGCTTCTAAATAAAACTCTTATAATCTTATCCTTAGTAAATCTAGTATGTGTACCCATTAAAAGTATTTCGGTTGAACAAAATTACCGTTCTATAACTAAAATTTGGTCCAGTGATTTCAGAGGAGAAGATTTTTGTAAAAGCTAACGACGACGGACGCAAGGTGAGCTAAAAATAAGAGTAGGAAATACGCTATTACATAGAAGTAAAAAATATAACAGACAGAAATACAAAAAACACCATATAACTGCATTTATCATGTCTATAAAATATTCCAGGTCTGTAAAAACATCACTATCAATCAAGCATATAAAAAACAATTTCTTCTACTTAGAATATTACAGCAGGTCTTGTCAACCACACCAAAACAGTACTTTTAAAAGATGTATAAACTTATCATCATCAGATAAAATGCTAAAATCACCATTACTTCTTTTAACTTCATAAAATAAACTTTCACGTAAATCTGCATATAAAGGACAGTCTAATATAATATGTTTCTCATCTTCAATTTTACATGTTTAATCAGTATACAAAGTGGATTCTAAACGGTCAAGGTTGAGCGAACATGAATTTCTATCGATTACACAGGTGACACTCATCTGATTAAGGCGCGTGTCGATAAAACATAAAATAACTTTCTAATTACAAAAGACCCCCTCACAAAAGATATGATCATAAAATTTTAAAATAATGTATTGTTACAAAGTCTATTTCTATATGCCATGTTCTTTGTGACAGCTGTATCATTCCACCAGGTCCTTAGTGCACATTTTTCTTCTTCTTAGTGCACTAAGGAGGTCCTTTACGGTATTTCTACGAATGTGCTGCCTTGGAGCCTTTATATCAGGAGACTGAATTAACGAGAGCTTCTAAACACCACCTAGGCCGCCTTTGTGCACTAAGCTCCTTTAACTGGGCCAAGCCCATGATAGGATAGTGTTATGAATAAAAAATAAACGTACCGTCAAATGTAGTTTTTCCACAAGATATTATATTATCTGATGTTTTTTGTCAAACAAATCAAGCAACAAAGAAGCATGGATTAGTTTTTCCACAAGATATTATATTATCTGATGTTTTTTGTCAAACAAATCAAGCAACAAAGAAGCATGGATTAGTTTTTCCACAAGATATTATATTATCTGATGTTTTTTGTCAAACAAATCAAGCAACAAAGAAGCATGGATTAGTTTTTCCACAAGATATTATATTATCTGATGTTTTTTGTCAAACAAATCAAGCAACAAAGAAGCATGGATATTGAGCACTTGTATAACACTTGTACATAAATTTAATAATGACAACTATCCATTTTGTTACAAAAAAACATATGCATATTTTTTAATTTGAGGTTTCATATGACTTTAATACCGGCGTCACACATCAGCGTTTAGCTTCGACGTACGCCGGGCGTGTTAAAAAATCATGTACGCTGCCAACACGCTAGTAATTTTGGATGCATTCAACTTGTCAATCATATCTGTATCGTGAGTACAACGAGCTTTAAGCGTGCATTGGGCGTACGAGAAGCGTACATAAGCGTGTATCGGGCGTTCAAGTAACGGATGGTGGCGTATGTATGGCGTTTGTCTAACGTAGATGGAATGCACGCTGGCATAAGATCAATACCTCTTTATCTCTTCTAATTACGAAAACACAAGAATTATCATTTTTAGGTTGAAGTTATTTCTTAAAGATTTATTGGTCAATTAACAAGATGATTAGACATTACACAAGAAGAGCGCGTGCCACATTAAAATAATAACATATTTTTTTAATTTTAAATAAGGAATCGTTTTGAAACTAATTTTTTATTAAGTTTTTGAAAAAAGTCATATTAATGGAAATAAGTTAAAAAGTCAAAGTTCAAAGTCATAAATAAGTGTTCCGTGTAGAAATGTTTTTTGAAAGTCTAGTTTGTTCATAATTTCTCTATGTAAAACGGTTTCGTAAACTTCTTTAAATAAATTCGGACCTTCCCTTATCTGATCACCAGCATGGCTGAAGAAATTGTTCCAAGATGTATTGTGAGGTGACACGTCCAGGTATTCAAGCGATTTCCTGTCGGACTTTAAAACTCTTATTACACAATTACATAAAGCAAATTGGTGCATCACTTGACCTCTGAGGGTATTGATCAGTGTACACGGCCGATAACTCGTAACTTTCCATTTTGAAAATATCAGGTGTAATATACATCTTTGTCTTGCGTGTCCGATAGTGATATACTATAGTCATTACTTATACGCTTGTTTATAAATAACGTTTCTGGTGTTAAGAATGATATTTATGAAAATCTTAATAATTCCCCAAAAAAGATTTGATAAAATAAAAATCTATTTACATATTTTCCAAGGGTATATACTCGTTGTCAATAGATATGAACATTTGAAACATACACATAATAATTGATTTCACAAAATTAACGCACTTGTCGATCATTGGTTTATACGCCTTGAAAGAATGTTATTGAACTATAATAATAATAGATAGTCACAATTTAGAATATATACATGTATATACATGTTGAATATACGAGAGAAACATTTAGAACCAATCTGATTTAAAAACAGGTCAAAGTATTACTCGCTTTAATTTGGTTCGTCAAAGTTATGGATAAAGTAAAATTACAGATTTATCTTTCGGTTAGATTATTTCGAACAGTTTAAGAAATTCGTCATCATCACAATTGTTGGGTATAATCAGAGACATATGTCTAATGTATAATAATGTGAACATGGTTCTAATAGTACCTTATGTCAATTTTCCTGTTCCGACATGCATATTATATATGACACTGGACGTACATTAATGATCCCCAAAAAGAATTTCTGAATAATATGATTTATGATAGTTTGTATGAGTGTAACCATTGTAACCAATTTAACCATTATGTCAATGGGGGTTACAAAACAAGGTAACTCAATTATGGTGCACATTTTGTGCCTTATATGCCTTTTCTGCTCTTTGGTCGGATTGTTGTCGGACACATTTTCTATTTCCATTGTCTTTGTGACTAAATGAAACTACAAATGTATCAGCTTAAAATGATGAAAATCACACATGGTCATATATCAATTAAAAGTCAATGTTCAGCACTAAAAGTTTATATATATTTTAAGCGTCAGTATACTATTAATACAGTACATGTAGCACAGTTTAAAACGGTAAACTTGTAGCCAACTGACTTTATAAAGTCTAACCTCGTATTCTATTCTCTACCATAATTGACAAACTGTTCGGATACGAATTCAGCATGTTCGCGATCTTTTTTACGAACTGGTGCTATTGCTGATAAAGACCGAATTTTGATGTAAGTTGTTGTTTGGATCTTCTGCAAAACGTCCATAAAATAAATATAATTGTGTGACATGCATAGAACTGGGAGAAACGATTCCAGCCCAGTTGTGGTTCTTTTGGTTTCTGTGTCGGGAGGAGATGACCATATTTGATAATAAAGTCTTATACCGATATATCATTATTACCATTTTTTACAGGTGAAATACAGGTAAAAATGCTATTTATTTCGGAAAAGTAATGCACGAAAATGTGAAAACGTGAACTGGATTTTTGCTAAAAATGCGGAAACGTAATACCCCCATACAAATTACAATTACTATATGTCTCTGATGAAGATTATTCGTTCCAACTTTTATGAAGAAATAACCAACTTTTTTCAACTAGATAAATAAACGACAAAAATGCAGTTTTTTTTTCTTCTAAAATCAATTTCTTTTAACAAATTGGATTTTTAATAAGGATTGTTACACAAATGTAGAGCCCAATTTTGTAACGAAGATATTCCTTATCTCTTTATCGAAATCCGCATATTTTATCTTTTGGAACAAAATTTAAGGAGACAGAAATGTTCAATCAACCGAAATTTTTAGTAAATGTCGAAAACTTCAAACCCATTTATCTTTAGAATTCAACACATGAAGATATAGATATAATTTTTATTACACATTCAAGTTGATTTTGTAAAAATTAGCTTGTATGTAAACTTTCGTAAAAAAACACTGTGTTGTTGGTCTTTTGCCCATAATTGCCCTAAAGCTAAATGTCATCGTCAGATTATGAGGGTCTGAATGGGGATTAATTATTTCTGTATTCTATCATTTTAGGCAATTTTTTCTATCCGTTATACCTTTTGGCGATCATTCTTTATTCCATATATTCTAGTACCTCATCATTTTCTTTTCTATATATTTGTCTGGTTATTTTCTGTTTTCTTTATTCTTTTGTCAATAAATTTCATCCACAACGTCATGTATAATGGAAGACGATAAATATTTTAGTATACATACCACCCGTTGTCAATTCTCCCCTGATATACAAACCACATGTAGTTATTTCTCACTTGGACACAGGACTTATATATATATATACAACTCGTCTAAACATCAACCCAACAATGTTAGATCTGTAAATTTGCTTTCGCAAATTTTTGTTCTTCCTCGCCGGGATTCGAACCCATGCTACTGAGATATCGTGATATATATATTACGTAATAGTAGCGAATGGAATTTTATCTCACTGGCTTGTTAAATGTATTTTGATCTGACAACAAGAATACATTTGTTTATCATAATTTTTACTTTATCTAAAATTAAGAATGGAAATGGGAATATGTAAAAGAGACAACAACATGAAAATAGAAGGCCACCAATTATATTTGATCATGTTTTAGTTTCGAAAAAGGCAAAACCATCGTATTTTCAAAAAATCTCTACAAGGATGATAAAAGTTTTAACGACCTTGGCTGGCTATACAGACTGAGCCCTCGCACGGTTGGTATCTAAAAATTGCCGAATTTAAGAAACTTTATCAAGAGATAGGCTTTACCTAGCTTTAGGCCCCGGGTTTTAAAAAATATCTATTTATGAACCAAATTGTGGCTTCTTTATATTTAATTTTGTCGAAGAGAACAATTACACAAAGTGCAACATGCGAGAAGAAGGTTTTATTTTCGCTTACATTTTTTTTTTTTATTGAAGTAACTAATCTTTTGAGGTTACCGTAAGTCTAAAATATTCCTTAACAATTCAACTGAATATTTTTATCGTAAGATTAATTTTACACTTAAGATTTTTTGTGAAAAGGGCTACTGAAACGTAAAATATACGAAAGTTTTTTTTTAAGGTACGATACATGGAGAGTGCCATTCCCTAAATACATACGAGTCCACAAACTTTTGTAATGTAAGGGTAAATGAGGATCTCTTTAGAGGAACAAAGTAAAGATGCATGCTGAAGCAAGAATAATTTCCACACGAAGAACATCAAACAGGACGATCTCTCAATTAGTATGCAACTGTAACTAATACACCCATAGACATTAACACTAGTAAATGCTTTATATACTGACATTAAAACAAATACACTGCTCATATAAAATTTGGCATTACTTTCCCGGGAAAAAGAATACGTTTCCGCTATAAGTCTACGTTTCCGGAAATAAATACCTTACTTTTCCGAGAAAATAGTAACGATTCCGGTATGTTCAGGCAAAAGTAGTAATATCTTTTAAAGTCAAATCCCAAGGAAAGGATGCACACAAGAGCTAACAGTTCACATTCTGGTATGTTGTGTGGTTGAGTTGCTGTCTCTTTTACGTCTTTATCACATCTTCTCTTCGTATATGTACGCGACTTTGATATCGTCATGTATGGACACAATACTTCACTATTCGTTTCATTTCCGTATTTTGACATGATTAATATACAAATAAGAAGATGTGGTATAATTGACAAATTCGAGTATTTATACTACATAACATAGGTGGTGTCATGATCACAAAACTTTCCAATAATTTTGACATTGATCATCAGTTATATTATACTATTTTGTAAATTTGAGTTATTGACAAACAATCGCAGGTCTTTATTTGTAGCACATTCCTTCGTTCACGTTTCCGCAAAAAGAAAAAGTGTTTCCTTCTCGTACTTTAACAGCCCTTTCCCGCAATTATTTTCAAGATAATTTCATATAACACATTATGAAATCCCGACCAATGAAATTTATTTGAATATTAAACGTGGCCTACGAGAGCACCTAGATTAAACTTGGGAAGTTAGAATAGCCAATTATTTTTTTTATCTAGTAATCATCGCTAAAATATGCCTTACACAATTATATGACAGAAACATTTTATCCGACGTGTTTTACAATGTTTAAGTTACCTTTTGGTCTTATAAACGTTTTTGAATGCCGCAAATATAAAAATAAGGTTTTTTTTTTAAATATTTCTTTTGGGCCAGGGCCGACTGTGCAAGGGCTTAATAGCCAGTCCAGTTCGTCAAATGTTCATTTATTGCAAGAATTATTTTACATGCGAACATAACGATAATCCTTTCGTAACCCCACTTCAATTTTCATTTGTCGTTTACTGCTTTTACACAAATAACACACATTTTTAACCAGTGACCGGTAATACAATTTTACACAGGTTTAAAAGTTCATTGAGCTGTTACTTTAATTACAAGTTTTAGCAAGACGAAACTGTTTACTAAATGAATTCAACAAATGTCAAGCTCATCTATATCAATTGTATTATTTAACAGAAAAAATGTTTTTAATTACAAGCTATTTTAAATGTCGGTATAAATGTTACTGTGTTTTTTTTTAATAAAAATATAATATGCATCTATTAAAACTATGTACACAATGACTAATTTCTTTTCCTTTTACGTGCGTGTCGACATCAAAATAATAAGTACGTCAATATAGGAATACAGAAAAAAGAGGAATAGTAAATATTCAGGAATACATTAATTCTACGATTACAACAAGGACACATTTATACAGAAATATAAGTGATCATTTCACCTCTCAAATGTAATTCAAATCTATTTATTGTCTATTGATTAAAAAAAATCTTTCACTTCTAGGTTTGTAATGAGCACAATTACGACCTTATTATCTTTTCGGTTTTTATGTTTTCGCAAATATATTTAAAAGACCATACCTTACTTACATGCCACGAGTTTTCATATTAGTAGGCAATATTGAAAACGAATAACTTGATATAAAAAGCTATTTTATTTTTAACAGATTAACACTTTGTGCTTTCTAAATCGTGCCTCAATATTTATAAATTTAGTTATATATCTATTGTTCATTCGTTTATCTTAATTGTGAAGCATGTTTATATATTCAGATTAAAATTTTATTAAAGTCTCACCACTTGTATAACATTATACATTCCAATTATGAATATACATATAAAACATTATGTATAACATTAAATATTGGAAAACATATATAAAACTAACCACCAGTAAAATATCTTAAATCGATAACGCTCGGAGCGGATTAATGATAGATACACGAGGATGCTGTTCTGCTTGAGTGATTTACCTTACAAAAAGGCGGACACTTTAAAGTTTAAAAGGACTTAACGTCAGTTTGATTCTGTCTAACGGGGGCGTGGCTAATTAGTTTGACGCAGTTTAACCACATCTCAAATTAACTTGAATGACCGCAAGGGAATCTATTTGACTGGTATTAAAATGATTTGATAAAGATTGAAATGCATTAAAAATAATTTTTAATTTTTGTCCATCTTTATTCAATTTTCATTAATCTTTTTTAAATGCCGTTAATGCGTTTTTGTCCGTTCAAGCTAAATTCGAGTTACTAGTGCTCATACCACGACAGTGCTAACTCACTAACCATAATGCATTTATCTTTATATTCCAAAAACTTGGATCCTTGACAAGCTTGTAAAAGCCAAAAAAATAAATGTTGTTCAAAGATGCTTTCTTGAGAATTGATTATTTTCTGTATGCTTACTGAATTATCATTATAAACTTCTGGTTAACATCAGAAACCGAACCGAGAGTATTTCGATACGAGTTCTTTCTGCTTTATATCAAGGGTTTATATCACACTATTGTTATTTGTTGTCTTTGTCACACTTGTAAACAATTTTTTAACTGAAACGGTCATTTTGATATGAACAGCTACTAAACGATTGAACAATACTTAATTAACCAATAAAGTTAATTCAGTATTTCAGTAATAGTTATACACCGAGGGATAGGTGTGTCTGGATAAGAAACCCCGACGGCCGGAGGCCGGAGGGGTTTCTTATTCAGACACGCCGTATCCCGAGGTGTATAACTAACTTACACCCCATTCTAAACCCTATATTTCTTAACATTAATTACTAAATGAAAAAGAATGGACAGCATGTTTATTTACAATATCAAACCATAATTCATAGATTTTTTATACATGAAACCCCACTAGTAACCTTACTTTGGCTATCTTCGTTCAAACTTTGACAAGTGAGTAGATTTAACAGATGTCAAAGTTGCTGTTTTGCATATTCCCGTTAAATCCTTGTGCTAATATGGATCAGGAAGTCAAGGTTGACCGTTTCGTGCATTTTTATTTAAAAAACAAATACATCATACTCCTGGTATACAGTTGTCAATATGGACAGGTATGAGACGGACGACATTTTGTGGCAAGCGTTGGATTTGGTAGAAGAGACTAAAGATGAAGGCAATATTATACCCCAAAGTTCTTACCTGTATCAGTTTAATAAAGGTAATCATAACTGTATTTTATATCTTACGATTTTATCAAAAACAACCCCAACCCCCCACCCCCCACCTCTTCTCGAGAATAAACAAAATTCATATTCGAACATACTAAGGGATAGGTGTGTAGTCAATTTTCAGACTTATCAACTGTTATAATTTCAGAAATGATTAGGCAATTCGGTTGCAGTCACCTAGGATCTAGTTTTCACCAGTACAAATGTCGAAGATCTGATTTGTCTGAAATTCTACTGAACAACATCGGATTTCCTGCAACCTTATGGTCTGAGCGGTACTGAATAAACAACAAGAAAGTTACTGAAAATAACTTAAACTCCTAGCAAGACTTAACGTTTTAAGGTTCAGACATTTCAGATGGTATTTTTAGGTAACGATAACTATGTCAGGCTCAAATTCGTTTTCTAATGTCATTGCCTCTGAAATAGTTTTTTTTTTTATTGGTATGCGACAAATGCGTAAAGAAAAGTTTTGTTTCGTACTTATTTGTAAATTGGGATATGTTGGATAAATTCCAGTGCGACTGAAATATGACAGATGTTATCCATTCCTTTGATGTGGTTGAGCTTTTGATTTTGCCATTAGATTAGGGACTTTCCGTTATGAATTTTCTTCGGAGTTCGGTAGTTTTGTTATTTAACTTCTCACTGAAAAATTAAATGTACAAGAAGTATATATGTTCTATTCTGTACTTAACCTTTGTTAAAGATTTGGTGTAAGGGTTGTATTCAGATGCTATTCCTTTTTGATTTTGGCATTCAAACTGATTTGATTCGAGCGCCACTGATGAGTATTATGTAGACGAAAGCTTTTCTGGAGTCAAAAATGTTATCCGGTTATCTTTAATGAATTTTTTTAGACAAAAGCAAAATAACAAAAATACCGAACTCCAAGGGATAATCCAAACGGAAAGTCCTTTATAAATGTCAATAAATTGTAAATTATAGGACTTAAGTTTCAACACCTGGGCTCATAACAGGTTCAAGTGTCAACACATTGTCAACTAAATGTACTTTGAAATCACGAAAAAAGAGGTTTGGAGTATCAGTCATTGATACAATAACGCAAAAAACATTAGAGTTCAAAAGAAAACTGTTAAGTATAAAACAAAACTTAGTATAATATATGAGCCGACAAAGAGACTAATTTACATAGTTTTTAATATATTCATCAGATCTTAAACACATATTCACCTTCCGTTTGTTTTGTATAAGTCCCGACTGTGGCAGGATGCAACGATTCCGGCGATAAAGATGATAGCCCAACGCATGTGCTTTGATGTAGATATGCCGAGTTACATAAAGAGTACTTTGTACAAATTACAGCACACTCTTCCAATGAACTAGATGCATGTTGAAATACATTATCAGGAGACACAGTTGAAGATATGTCGTCCTGTAATTTTTTAAATGTCCAACTTTCGAAAGCTCTTTCATTCATATAAAATACAAAGGTAAACGTCATATAAATGTCTTGTACCTTAAGGTGGTAACAAACACTTTGACCAAAATCAATTAGGCTCGTTTAGTTTAATAAAATGTTAACAAAATATTTAGTTTGACCCTTTGACAAAAATACAAAAATTTCAAAAGACTTAAACCACACCCTTTATCGGAAAACATTCATTGACTATTTAGCAGTTTGACAAACTCTTTCTTTGATCATCGAGAAGCTTAATATTTCCTAATCAATAGAACGTGATTAAAACGTTCAGCTGATTTTTACAGAGTTATCTCCCTGTAATGTTATGTACCACCTTAAATGAACTTCAGTTGCATCTTGTCATAACATCAATTGAATTGCAGCATATTGAGATAATGATAACTATTTAAGGCATCATCTATAATAGTTATTTGAAACGTTTTAATTAAAATTTTGTGATTTTATGTTAGGGTACAGTTACATACCTTCACATAATATCACAATAAGAAAAAAATATTTTTTTTCTAAACGAATAAGACAACGATTCACGATTAAAATCGTTGATGAAACTAGAATGAGAACTGGGAAGTTATGGTCGTCGCTTTAGTTTACCTCTTTTGTATCCAAAAAAGTATTTAACTATTTCAAAACATCATAAAGCATCAACAGACAAATTTCCTGGGGTTTCTTTTCTTTTCTAAACAATCAGATCTCAATATATGTGAGAAGGAAATGAGTTTTCTAATAAACCACAACATAATAAAAATAATAATGAAAGAACTACACATTTTTTAAATGAACACAATATTTTTTCTAATCATTCTTATATGAAAACAATTGACGCATGCAATGTTACCTATTTTTACAAATAAATAAAGAAACAGAAAAACTGAGTAAATTTTTTAATACATATGAAACAAAATGTAGATGATAACTCAACTAGCTATGAGTTTCAGATTCACGCAGGGTTTTCGTAAGACATATTTTACTCCGCCACATATATACAAATATATACAATACATTTATATTCCTTTTAACATTTAGCTATTCTTTATGTCCTTTTTTGGTTTGATCCGCTGTTCAATATTTGTATTAGAATTTTAATATTCAAATATGTTGGCATCGAACATCACTGACGAGACAATAATTGTCAAAATCCGTATATGGTGCATTAAATTGGTACCGTTTATGTTATTACTACCACTGCGTTGATACCTCTCCTAGTGGACTGTTAGTCTCTGAGGTTATAACAAGCCGAGTAGCCAGTACTTCAGTACTGGCATGAAATACGGATATTGTTTGATAAAAATTTGCTATTACTAGTATGATTTTTAAAAATTATTTGAAAGTAAGGAATATATCTCCCTCATGCAAAGCTCTGATTTCTTGTCCTGATTAAGCTATACTTTAGGTCTTTTTTTATGTTAGACCTGCACTTCAATGTTCGTATTATATTTTTGATATTCAAATATTTTGGCCTCGAGCCTCACTGATGAGACATTAATTGTCGAAATGCGCATCCGTTTGTGTTATTACTGCAATGTTAAATTTTGCCAATTATATGAACATTTATATAGATATTAATGTTCATTTAATACAGCTCTTTATACAACAACTTTCATTTTCTGAATGTTTTATGCGAATTAGTTATGATATTTATAACACATAAAATGTATGATCTGATTTAACTAGGTAGACATTTTTCTTTTTATAAATTGAAGCAATTACAATAAAAAATTTCAATAAAATAAAAGGGTGAAATCCACTAAATAATACTAACCAGCTGCTACGGTGAAAAGAATTATTCCCGAAATAACATCAAACATAATACTAGTCTTCTTAAATGACATGATAATACTGTCAAAGATAAATTGTCTTTATATTTTAATCAACCATTTAGCTGTATTTGTTTTAACGCTGAATTTAGGTAAACTTAGCCTTTACGTCGATAACATTTAAAAATATTAATAATGATATACAAGTTTATCATTATAACATATACGAGCATAACGTCAAATTTCAAATATTTATTTGTTCTTCCATTAAGATAGTATTGACTTATGAAATTCGATGTTCAACAATATGGATAGATATACTCATCGATAGATCGCTGAAGTCATATAATAATTGAATAAAAGAAATTTAAGACAGCCAGGGTGTCTTACCTTAAATAATACCCTTGCAACTATTTGTTGAATCATATGTTAACAAGATAAGACTTTCCCTTACAAAATGTGTTTCCTTATGAGGAAAAATCCAGGAAAATAGGAAATATAGAGGGAATTGCATGAACTCTAAAAGAAGCGACACAGGAATTGTGTCTCCTGCTATGCGAGCATAACCCGCAATGCTGAGTTTATTTAAAAAGAATATGAAATTCTTACATAAAAAAGGTAAAGGAAATAAAAAAAATATATATGTCAATGCGGAACAATACTAAGAGATCATACATTAATACAACATAGAAACGTATAATTAACGTTGACAGGGGTTCCCAATATAAATAAAATTCTTGTTGGTAACAAATATGTTACTGGATCTAAATAAATTTAGTTTTGTATCCCAATGAAATAAGGTTCACCTATATGAATGTGGTATAGGAAGAAAGGCGTTGAAAAATACAATGATATATTGTAATATCAAATCTGATGTTAAGAAACTGTAATGCACATCGATTAAATTCAAAATTAAAAGTATTACATTCAACACATTTTTATTTCAAGGAATTCAAAGTTGCAGATTTGAACAAAGCGAGAGTATGTATTCATTAAACACCACGAACCGCTCACCCAATGATATTTGGAAATTCAGTAAACAATCTAGATAAAAATCTTAAATTAGATTAAAAAAATGTGCACCATCTGAACATGGATACTAAGTTTCATCTTCATGTTATCGCAAGTATAATAATAAATAAAACTAAGTTTAATCCTAACAATCACGAACCTACATACAAAGCGGCTAGTGAAGGATGGTTATAATTTAGGAAAAATGCTTGTAATTCCAACTTTTTAAAGGCTATATAACAAATCGCTCATATGAGGACATATTGACACCTATGCGTAGGAATTATTTTGTTTTAAATATGTACTACTTCCCAGTAAGTTATGTTTTGACCTGTCTCATTTGAGTGGTGTGGCATCTTTGAAAGTCTATCCAAATTATTTTTGCATAAAATTCCGCTCAATCCGGTGTTAGGGGCCGTCTTAAACTTGCAGTGAGGTAAGAGCTTTTTGTTCCGTGTTGAAGGCCTTACTGTGACTTTGAGATGAGGAACAGCAATAAAAGGGTTGTTCTTTGCTTTTCTATTTTGCTTTTTTGTGTTGTTTGCTGTGCATGTACCGATTTAATGTCATGGGTGGATACTTCAGATCCTTTTTTTCTATTACAGTACACATTTCTTAAATTTGTAAGCTTCATGTAAGCACGATAAAATCAATACAGATATGCACTTTCACATTAATCCTGATTTTATTGTCGCCTATGCTAGACAACCTTTTGTGCAATTTGTTACAAATATGACAATTTAATGAGATGAAAAATCTGTCCTTCATATGAAGTTTCCATTCAATAAAAGTACATATGTCAAGTGTTTAATTTGCTTTCATTTTAATATTATAATCGAGTATCTCATTTTCTACTCTTTGCAATATCTTATGGAACTTTCGGATTTCGATGTTTTTAGTTCGTTATTAAATTGATATTCCAATTGTTTTGCTGATTTAGACACGACTGATGAGTTTTTAAGTAGTTGAAACGCATACTAAATAAACATAATTTTGGTGCCTGTTTCCAGTGTTTATGTATCCGTTGGCTAAGTGATGATAGGGGTTAAAGACACAATAACTAAATACTTATGTTAGTAAGGACTAATGAAAAATTCTATTGTTAGATTTTGTATTCTGCGATTAAAGGTTATTAACCTCTTCTATTCAGTAACATCGGCGTTACAATTAGTGATAGTAAACTGCTGAATATGGTGATTAACAAACAAAAAATAATCTGAAAACAAAAGATACACACCAATTCTTTTTATAACTCACTTTCTCGTATTGCATTGTTAATACAGTTTATCTTTGTTCAAATCCTTCAATTGGAAAGGGAAAAATCAAGGCAACAAACAGAAACGGAGTACTGAGAGAATTCCAAATGGAGCGAGAACAACAACCGAAATGAAGAAAAAGACAGCAAGAAGAAACAAAACTTAAACGGTTGCGTTGCATATTTAACTATTCAAGTGTTTATACTACATGTATTAGACATTTGCGGTTACTAAGTCTATACATAGGATTAAACTGCAACTTAAGATTACGGTAGACGAAAAACAAGAACTTATCACAAAATATAAAAACAACAGCAATGGAAATACATAGTAAAACAAAATTATGTGTTAAATTGTGTAAATCAGTTTTTCCGACGATCCATAAATGCAGCACATAAGCTTTTAATCGCTATCATTCATAGGCCCCATAACTTTGTATTTTTTCAATGTACTGTGCAAATTCTACTCTATTATGGTTAGCGTATTACTTTATGCATGCATGCATTATTAAAATTAGAATTAAGATTTCAAAAGAAAATGATAGATATATAGACGTGCGTCAATCAGATTGCATCCCAAAGTCTATGTTTGTAAGGAGTTTGGTTACAGTATTATTACAGTTAATATCAAAGGACATGGGCAAATAGATAAGCACTGAATCGTCGTTCTGCATGTTCTACGTTTTGACGAATTCATATAATCTTGTACCACGAATCTATTTCACTGACCTAATCAAAGGTCTTATTATTTATACCCATATTCAATTTGCTATTTCTATGCAAATAAAGGAAATGTTCAGTAAGACTGATTTTTGTTAACACAATGTATGATTTTCTTTGTCGTGGCTACATACATAAAGCGTTGATATATCGACCTTTTTTATCAACTTGTTCATTAAATGATCTAAATTTTTCAATTCGATTCAACAAACATGATCATGTATCCAAAATAGTTCCCTTAATTGCCCTTGATCTGTTTGACGCAAACATTATACATAACGGTAAAGAATGTATTATTTGACGTCTTGTGGTTACAGTTACAGTTAATTGGCTACAACATACATGACCATGAAATGCTGACATTTGCTTACTGTGGCAACATATCTAAAACAGCGACATATATCTACGAAGTATTTGTCTTTTCTTCAGATGTTCATTACACAGTGACATAATGTTTATCAATGATGGAATAACCAAAGATACAGGTATACATTAAATATATTATTTGAAGTTGGAAATTGTTTCAAGTTAATGCATTTATATGTGCGAGAGTGAAATTGAATGATACGGTCATGCATTTATTATGAAGCGTTGATATTTACAACCAAATCTACAGGTTTTGGTCAACTTTGATAAAATCCTCAAAATGTGGACTGCTTATATTTTGGCATTAGGCGAAAAAAGGAAGAGTTCGGCAATTTAAATATCAAAGTACGATATTTTATATCAAACAAAGTTGTTGCACATGTCTTCTATGCTTCTTGTCCGAACAAGCAATGTTAATTTGTCTCAATCATAAAAAAAAAAAAATGAAAAATAAAAATCTTTACCAACTTTAAGGATAAAAAAAGAACGCTGATACGTAAATGCAAAAAACAAAAAAATAATTATTGCAAGTTTGCCACATATTGACAATAAATATGAAATCCAAATTTGATCATGTTGATATCGAGGTAGAAAAGATGGGCCATATTTAACCAACTACATTGAATGGAAATTACTTATATTTTTAGAAATTTACCTGTGACATCACTTTTTGTGGCGTTGATACATTCGTGTGACGCACAGTTCATAATTCTATTGTGCTGTACTTGTGTACTATCGTAAATCAATATGAGGTGTTCGTTGTTATTCTGTGGTTTACATGTTGAAATGTACTATTATATTACTTATTTATGTATTTCTCTGTCCTTAGTGTTCTTGCATTTATTTGTACTGTATTCCTGTCACGTAATGTTGTTATTTTAGCGGTATTTTTAACATTGCCATATAAGCAGGAGGCTTGGGTAGCCATAAAACCAATTTCAACCCACCATTTTTTTCTTAAAATGTCCTGTACCAAGTCAGGCAGTTGTTATTAAATAGTTCGTTTCTATGTAAGTTGGCGTTTGTTTTTGTACCAGTTCATTGTTTCTGTTGTTCCGTTGTTTTCCTCTTATAGTTGATGTGTTTCCCTCGGTTCTGGTTTGTGCCCCGAATTTATTTCAGCTAAATCGATTTATGACTATTGAACATTGGTATACACCCATTGCCTTTATTTAGCGAATATGAATTAAATTCAACCAAAGCGCTTTTTGATATCAACCTCCATGAGAAACGTTCAAAGACACAGAGATTTGAAAGAATTTATTAGTCCAGAAACAAAAGAATATGTAAGTGTCTAATAGGGACCTTACATATAGTAGCCTTATTTAGAGAATCTCTAGCCTAAAAGAGGATACATTGACAAATCATAATTTGGTTTAGTGTTCCTTCAGATTGTCAATATAACAAACCAAAAAAAAAAAAAAAAACCCCAATAAAGACTGACCTTTCTTTACGCTAAATATCAAAATTACATAAATGTCCTTACCACCAACGGCATTATTTGATTTGTCAAATATTTCACTAAACCTCTTTCCAAATTAGCAACCTCTATTTAACGTAATTGAAAACTGTACTTCAGGTGTTTTGTGAAAAAACCAAATCTAGGGATGGTGTGAATCAGATACGGAAACTAACAACATCAACAGATCTGGTAAAATATTTACTACCAAAGTCCCTTTCGTCGTGCAATGGGATAAAATAGTTAACTTCTCTACATTTAACACAGTACTCCTCATAGATTTACTTAGCTGTACTTGACAAAACCTTTCGGAATTTTTGGTCCTCAATGCTCTTCATCTTTGTACTTCATTTGACCTTTTAATTTCTTTGATTAAAGCGATGAATCTTTTGTACACGAAAAGCGTGTCTGGTGTACACATTTTTAATCCCGGTATATATGATAATTAGATATAAGAAGATGTGATTTGAGTGCCATTGAGACAACTCTCCATCCAAGTCAAAATTTATAAAAGTAAACCATTATAGGTCAAAGTACGGTCTTCAACACGGAGCCTTGGCTCACACCGAACAGCAAGCTATAAAAGGCCCAAAAAATTACTAGTGTAAAACCATTCAAACGGGAAAACCAACGGTCTAATCTATATAAAAAACGAGAAACGAGAAACACTTAAGAACCACATCAACAAACGATAACTTCTGAACATCAGATAAGTTTATATAAACTTGAAACAATGATTTGTTTAGTTGTTCCATGTTTGTTAAAAAAAAAACGAATGACCCGTCATTGTGCTATTGTGGTATGATAAATTTTTGCATTTTTGTCTTTCATTTTTGCTAATGTGCTTTGTCTATATGCCTTTTTGTGCTTCTTTGTTATATATTTGTTTGTTTTTATAGTGATTATGATTATAACACAATGCTGACTGCTGTACCCCTATTTTTGACATTTTTACCTATTATGTCTGTTTGTTTTGTTCACACAACGTAGTCAATATAATTAAATTTGATGCGACTGTCATACAAGTGAGAGGTTTAGCTAGCTTTAGAACCAGGTTCAGTCCACCATTTTCTACATAAGAAAATGTCTGTACCAAGTCAGGAATATGACAGTTGTTATCCATTCTTTTGATGTGTTTGAGCGTTTGATTTTGCCATTTGATTAGGGACTTTCCGTTTTTGAATTTTCCTCGGAGTTCACTATTTTTGTGATTTTAATTTTTTTTATAGATACACATATCAATTTTCAGGAAAGAAAAAAAATCATACTCTCGTGCGATCAATTACTGAATCTGAAATCAAAAGGCTGTACACTTTCCATTTCTATGTAGCAACAGTTCATCGGCGACTGTACAGTATATTCGGTTTCTACATTGTTCGAGGTCTTGCGTTCTCTATCATGATTTTCTTCATAGAATATGATTAGGATTACTGCATACGAGAAAGCTATGCAGTAAAAGTGTTTAAGTAATTAAATTGAAGGCATTTGTTCGAACGATTTAAGGACGCCAATATATTTAAGTTTGCCGTTTTGGACTATAAGAGTCAAAGATGATTAAGGATATCTTCCTCTTGTCACAACCACATGTACCTCCCATTGAAATGCGAATGAGTGTCACATATTGAGCGTCAACTGTTCACATACATGAGCTCATTAATTCATTAAGTGTTTTTGGTTGGGTTCGTGTTGAAAATCTCTAGTTTTAATTGTTATGTAGTTGCTGTTTTAACGTCATTAAGTTCTTTGTTTGATTATGTTGTGGATTTTTGATTGATTATTGATTTTCGGATACCCGCCCCCATATCTCTCTCTCGATCCTAGTAATTTTAATCAACCTTTATAATCTATGTTTTTTTACTCATATATTTTCAAAACATAAATGTTGAAAACGATTCTAAGTGTTTTAATAAGATGGCACATTTAGACTATAGACATTAACCATAAAATTTCATTTTTAATGGAAATATGAAAATCAAATCTGTTAGAACAGATGTTAATAGTTATTTATCAAAAGTACTATGAAATATATATGTCGGATGTTAATAAATAGCGCCGTTTTCCAGAAATTCCAGTGAAAATGATGAAAATGCGTGAACACCAATATTTTTGTCTGTGATTCAATTGTTATTCACCATAAAACCAAATAACATATTTTGTTTAGTGCTAAGGATGTTTTTGACATCATGAGATTACTGCAATTACGCTTTTTGTTAATAAAACAGCCAATTATAACACCAATGCAGTTGCCCAAAATACCGCCATCTGCAAAAAAAAGCCTTTTTAGCTGTTCTACGTTTAAACCAATTGTATGTAGTCAATATTAAGTTGAAAAAACACAAATCTTAAAATGGCAAACAGGTTAAAGAATATAATACACAGGAAATTCATACTTTAAGGGGAAAGTTTGGAAAAAAAACTTTGATATTTCAATATTTATATGTTTTTTTTTGGTTGCTTATACTGCATGTTGCATTGACTCAGGAAGTGGAAGCTATTATAAGCTAGCCACTGAAAATGTTCTTCATGCCTGGCCGAAGTATTTCATCCTATCAAACTACGTAATTTCTTGTAAATAAATTGACACATGTTGCAATTATATTTACTTACATTAATTTTTTATTCGAAATTCTACCAATTCGCAATAACAATACTTACACTTCCTGAATAGTGAACATATTAGTACATTGTAATATAAAGATGATTGATTGATTGTTGGTGTTGAACGAAAATTTCAGCGCTATGTGCTTCTCAGGTATTTTGTGGCGATCATTTTTATTGGTTGAGGCCCACGGAGTTCCCAAGGAACCACAGACCTTCGGGAGGAAAGCTGGCAATCCCCATCAACAATTTATAAGTTATATTTATTAGTACCAAGGACGAAATAACTGTGTAGGTGTCACACCAAAATCTACCAATCAGCATCAATAGTCTTTTCTAAAATAGGCAACCTCTTACCAAACAAATCAGTTTTGATATTAATGTTTACTTCAGCTATATGTTACAAATATATTTGCTAAATAGAAGCTGAAAGTTAAATACGTTTGAACCACTTTTATTTCAAATTTAAATGGCCATGGTTTTGCATTAAAATTTAGATGTGCCACATAATATTTTCATTTATGTCATTCTGAAAACAGAGCGCTATTTTAGTAGATTATCTGTCAAGCATTGATTGAACATTTGCATATTAAAGATAGTACATGAACCTTAAGAATTTATATAGTTAAAATGAAGTTAGAACAGATGTTAATAGTTATTTATCAAAAGCACTTTGAAATATATATGTCGGATGTTAATAAATAGCGCCGTTTTCCAGAAATTCCAGTGAAAATGATAAAAATGCGTGAAAACCAATATTTTTGTCTGTGATTCAATTGTTATTCACCATAAAACCAAATAACATATTTTATTTAGTGCTAAGGATGTTTTGACATCATAAAATTACTGCAATTACGCTTTTTGTTAATAAAACAGCCAATTATAACACCCATGCAGTTGCCTAAAATACCGCCATCTGCCAAAAAAAAGCCTTTTTAGCTGTTCTACGTTTAAACCAATTGTATGTAGTCAATATTAAGTTGAAAAACACAAATCTTAAAATGGCAAACAGGTTAAAGGATATAATACACAGGAAATTCATACTTTAAGGGAAAGTTTGAAACAAAACTTTGATATTTCAATATTTATATGTTTTTTGGTTGCTTATACTGCATGTTGCATTGACTCAGGAAGTGGAAGCTATTATAAGCTAGCCACTGAAAATGTTCTTCATGCCTGGCCGAAGTATTTCATCCTATCAAACTACGTAATTTCTTGTAAATAAATTGACACATGTTGCAATTATATTTACTTACATTAATTTTTTATTCGAAATTCTACCAATTCGCAATAACAATACTTACACTTCCTGAATAGTGAACATATTAGTACATTGTAATATAAAGATGATTGATTGATTGTTGGTGTTGAACGAAAATTTCAGCGCTTTGTGCTTCTCAGGTATTTTGCGGCGATCATTTTTTATTGGTTGAGGCCCACGGAGTTCCCAAGGAACCACAGACCTTCGGCAGAAAAAACTGGCAATCCCCATCAACAATTTATTAGTTATATTTATTAGTACCAAGGACGAAATTACTGTGTAGGTGTCACACCAAAAATCTACCAATCAGCATCAATAGTCTTTTCTAAAAATAGGCAACCTCTTACCAAACAAATCAGTTTTGATATTAATGTTTACTTCAGCTTACATGTTACAAATATATTTGCTAAATAGAAGCTGAAAGTTAAATGCATTTGAACGACTTTTATTTCAAATTTAAATGGCCATGGTTTTGCATTAAAATTTAGATGTGCCACAAAATATTTTCATTTATGTCATTCTGAAAAACAGAGCGCTATTTTAGTAGATCATCTGTCAAGCATTGATTGAACATTTGCATATTAAAGATAGTACATGTACCTTAAGAATTTATATAGTTAAAATGAAGTTATTTTATTCTAAAATATTTATACAATTGTGAGAAATGAAAATTGTGGTTCAAATTATCCAGTTTTTTAATTGGTTTTATGTTATCTAAACTCAAATTGTTTTTTTTATTTTGCACTAAGCCCTTTGTTGTTGATGCGACAGCGACTTTTGGTGATTTTTTCTCACTTTATTTTCATATTTTTTTCGTTTGGGTTTTATTATGGTGCAAAGATCTCACAACAATAATTAATGATATTAGTTGACTAAAATCAACCAAGCAATGTAGGAGAAATTTTACTCATTTCAAAGTTGTTTTCGACTAACAGATGGATATATGAATGAAAAGAACAAAGAAAAAACGATGCAGGGACAAGATGATTCCTACATTTTCCGCTATATTATATAAAGAGAGAGGGAAAGAGAGAGGGAACTCTCCGTTTTGAATTTCGGTATTTTTGATGTTTTACTTTTTTAAATCTTGCATCGATATCTGAGTTTTAACATGTTTAAATTCTGTTGTCTTTTATTCGCCGGATTTGTTATAGAAAAGCGCATGGTACCAACAGTATTCCTTCGAATATTGAACAAAAGTAAACTTCTTAACATGTCTTTCGACATCGGAAAACTAATTTTTACTAAATATACCGTTTGTTCCTTAAAGTACTTTCATTACCCTTTTTTCAAACATGGTTAATCATTTTCTATTGCCGATATTGACAATATTATCTAACCAAAAAAAAAGCAAAATGATCCTTATTTGCAGATGGTGTTTTTGGGAAACTGCAAAGGCTACATTAGAAGGCTGCATCCTGACCTATATTATTTTAATTGCAGTTTAAAATAATGAAAAAATATCATGGCCTATAAATGATAAATCTATTCTATTTTTGACATATAAATATTCAAACCTCAGGAAACATTTAGCGCTTATTGCAATTTTATCATTTTTTGGAAGTTTTTTTTTCAAAAAATGCAATTTTTTGTAAATATTGCGCAATAAGCATTTTAGTTTGCATTTGATTTGGAATTGTGGTTTATTGTTTTATAAGGTTAAAAAAAAATATCATACAAGTACCAGAAAAGGGCATTTTGTTTCATTCTAGCAAAATTTAGGAATGCTCAGTTTTGAACTTTGACCTTGATTTAACGACAATTGCACCGCACGAATTATTGACGACCGGACAAAACAGAAAGTACGATAAATAAGCTTTCGAATGATAATGTAGGCGTATGTTATGTGGGTGCATTTAAGTCGTTAACTTAGCGTTTTTTTTTTTAAACTGTCACTCGTCTAGTTTACCGAATATCAAAACAGAATGTCAATTTCAATTTTTGAACTTTGAAAAACACTTCATAGTGCTGTGCAAAATTAATGAAAAACTTCTAAATGCACTAGAATTAAAACTGAATGTTACGCTGTCCATCAGTTAAAAATGTAAAATAATTACATTTTTACTCAATATTGTAAAAACAAAATTAAAAAGACTGACTGACAGTGATCAAAACAGAAAAAAAAAGGAATGCTAGAATTATCTAAAAATCAAGACACGATATTTTTGTCAATCACTATATTTGTCCCTATGTGTTAGTTACTTAAAACAATATATACAAAATCGACATACCGTAAAAAAGAAGTGCAAGATGACAAAGACATATTCAGATTATCAATGTCAATTGCAAACTGACAACGCCATGGTAAATTACGTAAACTATTCGAACAACGAAGAACAGAATACAAATCACAACATAAAAGATTAATCAACACAAACGACATAAAATAAACAAATGGAAAGCAGATCCTGCTCCGCACATTGCACCTGTCGTGATGCTCATGTAATTACAAACTCGCTGATACGTCTAATATGTTGGTGTCGAGTTCAAGGAAAATAGAACAAAATGGTGTTCAACAATTGTAGCACATTCGTCATCTCTTCATTAGATATTACATAACAGAAAGCCAATTCGTGATGGCGTCATTAAGGCATGTTAGACTTTTGAAGAATATCTAAAAATAAATATATACGTTTATTTGACGACTAACAAATGTTCTTCTCATGGCTTAGCGGTCACTAAACATACTGTAAAATAGGGTTGTTGTACAACTACTCGGATATAAAAATGTAGGAACACACAGCGCAATTATATTTCACATATAAAAGCTTGTTTCTGGCCACAATAGTCGTCAAACAAAGTTCCATCGGTATGAACGGCTGCACAATCTGCGGGAAAGGTCGGATTTTTATGTGAACGTTGTTTGGTTGATTTCCATAGAAGTTGAAGTAGTTTGCTGCACTAGGTATTATCCATTCCCACTTTCCCTCAATAGCCAAGTCAGATGCACCGACATAGAATCCGTTAAAGCTACCTTTATCTGAAAAATTGCAGTTATAAATATCATAGAAATCAAAACAAACTCATTTAAGACACCAGCCTTATAATTTGGTAAGGCAGAGGCGTATATAATTTGTATTCATCCTGCAATTAGAGAATTGATGCACAAATCACAGGTATAAAGTACATAAATTAGAAACCAGGACCCTGTAATTCGGTGGCTGTCGTTTGTTGCTAAATATCATATTGGCTTTTCGTATAATGTTTTGTACATAAATCAGGCAGTTAGTTTTCCCGTCACAGTTTATTGTAGAGTCATCTTCGTGGTCAGCGTATTAGGAATGTAGACTTCTGAGAATATCTAACACAACAGTTGTGACTAAAAACAATCAAACCTTAAACTCTCAAGAATGCAGGATTGCAGGATGACAACGATATATATGTACATTTTCGGGAAGTATATAATGAATATATTTGTATTGGCTATGAAACAGGAGAAAACTACGGCTCCTAAATATGGATTAATATTAACAACTGGACGTTAATCAATCAATCCAAGTAAAAAAAAGAAAAAGAATGAACAAAGGAGCGTTTCCATCATCTAATTTCATCTCTTGATTGATAAATTTGTTTAGAGCAATGTTGATAAACCTGGTAATGAATATTTGTTGTAAATTCATCTGACATACCTTCAACCCATGAAAGCTAGTCACACCTTCCGAGTTTATGATTTGCAGTGACTAGTTGTGTTATATGCGAATTTTGAAGGTGCACAAACTCGCATTTGGAAGGTTTTATCTTCCATAAAATTGAGGCAAATGATACCAGAGGGACATTCAAACTCATAGGTCGAAAATAAACTGACAACGCCATGGCTAAAAAAGAAAAAGGACAAATAGACAAACAAAAGTACACAAAACACAACATAGAAAACTAAAAACTGAGCAACACGAACCCCACCAAAACTGGGGGGAGGGGGGAAATCTCAGTTAACAAAACGATATAATATTGACATGCATTGGTGGCCTTCGGCTGTTTTCTGCTCATTGGTCGGTTTGTTGTCTCTTTGACACATTCCCCATTTCCATTCTCAATTTTATTTTGCAGATATTGTAAGGCATACAATACCTGCATGTCACTACAATGTTATGTAAACGTTTATGAAATGAGTTTTTTAAAATAATTAAGTTATATAGATACAATGAATAAGCGTTGATTGTTGAAAAAGAAACCATGAGCCCGGAGGGCAAAAGGTTTGTTTTTCATGAATCAACGCTTATCCATTGTATCTCTAATTGAAACTATTGTGTTGATGCCTTTTCAAAATTAAACCTTTTCTTAATTAGAAGGTATTGTAGTGAGTTTAAATAACCATGTCATTATGTTCAACGATGCATTAATAAATCTAAGTTCACAATTAATTGGTTAAAGAAATGCAAATATAACATAACACGTCTGTCTTTAAATTACCAGGCATCTGAATATTATCTGTAATTTACAAAATAAGACATATTCGAACTTATTTCTAAGTATATATAATAAGTATGTTTCTAGGCACATCACGATTTACTCGCATAGGGATTTGCAAATAATCATTTGTGAAGATATGTAGTAAAACAGATGAAATCATACTATATTTATAAAACAAAAATGGACAAATTGAACGTAATCATTTTCTTTCAAATATGTGAAGCCAAAAATAATCCAAAAGTAAACGGATAACCCGTTTTTATTACAAAAATATCTACAATAACATAAAAAATAAGAAAAAGGGAAAAAACTAAAGAGTATGGACATCAAAGAGAATACAGCGATTCCAACCTAGACTGACAAGTCTCTACCTTTATATTGACTCATTGATCATGACCATGTTAATCTTGCGGCCATCAACTTATACTATACGATTGCCTATTATGTATATATAAAGGTGCAAGACGTGTGTGTTTATTGTACCGATGTGTATCATATGTTCATTTATTCATTTATATATATTTGTATAATAGACATCTAAATTGCAACCCATTGGTAGCCGAGGGTTTATTCGATGTGTTGATGCCAGTCACACATAACAGATTTCAAGGAGGGGTTCGATTCCCAGTTAAGGCATATAAAAAATTACAAATATTAAAGGTAAGTTTTTAAATTAATTCAATTAGTGAACAGAAATCAGTAAATTATCCGATTCAAACTTAATGAAATAAGACACACAAAAGAAACAATTGAATATAGTTTGGTGAGCTCATTTCAGAGACAGATTTAGAAAGCGTTGATTCTAGAAAAAGAATCCACGGTAAATGAATAGGCTGACGTCACGACAATGGTTTAATTGGTTTTGTTTGATAACTTTAGCTACAAGCCTACTGAAACGTGAACAAACTAACAAATTCGTCATTAAGGTAAGTGTTGATAAAGGTCTACTGGACTGAACAATTAACAATGAGAATTGTTTCTTGATTAAGTCAGTTGATAGAAAGAAGTCAAAAAGACATTTGCTGAAAAAGTAAAATTCGTTAAAACTTTTATAAGGCTTTACAAAACATTCACTTTACACAGCAAAAGCAGTACCATTGGCGTGATTTGTTTCTCTTTCACCTTCCAATTTGCTTATAATGCACTGTTACACGGATTATACTAAAGCGTTACTTTTGTATTTTACAATGTCTTCAACCTGATCGGACATGGTAATGTATTTATAGAGACTGCACAGTAAACATCGTCTATCAACAGGTGATTGCATTGCCTCTATTATCTGCCGAAAGATAGTTTAACATAATCATCTGAATACATTCTGGTAAACTACTCACAGTAAGTTTTGATAAATTCACGAGTAGAATTATTTTTCTTCTCGGAGTCAAGAACTATCAAATGACCACCTACGTCTTCACAATACTGTTTAGCCTCATACCATGACAGTGCTAACTCACTAACCATTATGCACATATCTTTGTATTCCAAAAACTTGGATCCTTGACAAGCTTGTAAAAGTCAAAAAATAAATGTTGTTCAACGATGCTTTCTTGAAAAATGATTATTTTCTTTATGCTTGTTGAATAATTATTATACAATGCTGGTTCGTCTGAACAATAAATACTCAAATATTACAGTTAATTCAGTCTTTCTTTCAACTTTCAGACTTATCAACTGTAGTAATTTCAGAACTGTTCTGACAATTCCTTGAGGTCAACTAAGATCTATTCAGTTATTGTTTTCTTGATCTGGACTAAAATTAACATACTGAATTATCTGAAACGCTACTAAATTTACTTGATTGACCGTAAGCTTAATGTCAATACGGAACTGAATTTACAACAAGAAAATATCTGAAAATAACTCAGATTCATAACACGACTTAACGTTTTTATGTGCAGACATTTCAGATTTTTTATAGATAAACATGACTTAAATTCATTTTCTAAAGCCATTTTCTAAAGCCATTGACTCTTTTGTTTTGGTGGTGTGCCGAAAATGCGTAAAGAAAGGGATTGTTTCGTACTTTTTGTAAAATTAGGGATATGTGGGATAAATTCCAGGGTGACTTAAATTCACTAAAATTCGAAATGCACATGAAATATATATATATATATATATATATATATATATTACTATCTACGTATCCTTTGTTTATGATTTAGTATAAAGCTCGTATTTAGATGCTATTTCTTTTTGATTTGGCATTCCAACTGATTTGATTCGAGCGCATCTGATGTAGACGAAAATCGCTTCTGGTTTTAGGAAATGTTATCTTTTATGTGTTTTTTAGACAAATGTTATAAATTGATTAGTATTGGACTTAAGTTTCTACACCTTGGTTTAAAACAGGTTCAAAACACATTGTGAATTGAATATACTTTGAAATCACGAGAAAATAGGTTTGGAGTATCCTTCATTGATACAATAACGCAAAATCGCAAAAAAACAACCCATAAAATTCAAAAGAAAACATTTTAGATAAAACAATACTTAGTATAATATATAAGCCGACAGAGAGACTAATTTACATAGTTTTTCATATATTCGGATAAACTTAAATGCATATTCACCTTCCGTTTGTTTCGTATAAATGCCGACTGTGGCAGGATGTGACGAATCTGGCGATAAAGATGACAGCCCAATGCATGTGCTTTGATGTAGATATGCCGAGTTACATGAAGAGTACTTTGTACAAAGTACAGCACATTCTTCCATTGAACTTGATGCATGTTGAAATACATAATCAGGAGACTCAGTTGAAGGTATGTCGCTCGGTAATGTTTTGAATATCAAACTTTCAAAAGCTTCTTCATGTATAGAAAATATACAAAAGTAAACATCACATAAATCAATAAATTTCACATGCATCCTTTCATAACACCAATTAAATAGAAGCATATTAAAATAATGATAACTAGTTTAGGCATCATCTGTAATAGTTATTTGAAAATATAAATTGAAATTGTGTGATATTATGTCAGAGTACAGGTACAAACCCTCACATAATATCACAATTAATAAAAAAAATTTCCTACACGCATAATACAACGGACCACAAATAAAACCATTGATGAAACTTTCAGAATGAGAATGAGAACGGTGAAACTATTACCATCGTCATAGTTTACCTCTTTCGAAAAAATTGAGATCTTGCAGCCAAAAAGTATTTAACTTATTTCAAAACAATATAAAGCATCAACAGAAAATTCGACTGAAGTTGGTGGTGTTTCGTTTCTTTTCCAAACATATAGTTCTAAATATTGGTAAGAAAGACTTGAGTTTTCTAATAAACCACGACATGATAAAAATGAAAATATAAGAACTAAAGATTAAAAAATGAACACGATTTTTTTCTTCTATTCTTATATAGAAAATAAAAATCGAGCATCACTGAAGAGACATTAATTGTCGAAATGCGCATCTGGTGCATTAAAATTGGTACCGTTTATGTGGATATTTATATAGAAATAATGTTCATTTCTACAGCCCTTTATAATACAACTTTTATTTTCCGAACGTATTATGCGGATTAGTTATGATATCTATACCAAATACTATGTATGATCTGCTTTAATTAGGTAGACAAAAAAGATTTATCTTGAAACAATTAAGATCATAAACTTAAATAAAATAAAAGGGTGAAATCTACAAAATTATACTAACCAGCTGCTTCTGTGAAAAGAATTATTCCCGAAATAACATAAAACATATTACTTGTCTTCTTAAATCATTCGATATAACGGTCAAAGATGAATTGTCTTTATATTTTAATCGACCATTTATTTGTATTTGTTTTAATGAAGAATTGAAACAAACTGAGCATTTACGTTGAGTACATTAAAATGAATAATGATATATAAGTTTATCGTAATAACATATACGAGCATTACGTCAAATTCCAAATCTTTATTTGTTCTTCCATTAAGATATTAATGACTTATTACACTCAATATAAGAACAATATGTATAGATATATTCATCAATAGATTGCCGACCAGAGTTTAATAAATAAATGTATAAAAGATGATTAAGACAGTCAGGTTCAACTGTCACACCTCAATTACTACCGTTGTACCTATTTGTTGAAATCATTTATAAACAAAATAACACTTTCCTTGAAAAAATGCGTTTGCTTAGAATGTACGCTACGTGTACTTATAAACTTTCATATCTGTGAACAATATATCTAGGCATGTGATGAATGAACCTGACAATAACTAGCTAGTTGTGTTTTCCACTGGCAGAAAAATTAATTTCCTTTTTTTTGCAAATTTTCAAATAGAAGTATCGGCCATTTGCAATGACTTCTTAATCATTTTGTGAACTTTTTCATGTTTAATTGGCTAAATGAAGCACCATAAAGAGAGTCCCCAGCTGTACTGAAGATGTAGATTCATATTTAACGGAGAATAAAATGTTTTTGAATCTCTGTTATTATGAAACATTATTGAACATCACGTTATAGGATTTATTTTATGGATTTCTTTACATATGTTCAATTTCCGTCAGGAACAATTGAAAAAGTAGTTTAACAAGTAAAATCAAGGAAACAATCGTGAACCGATGCTAAATTATCATGCTAAGGTACAAATCAAAGTAAAACAAATACTAAGGGAATTGCTTTAACTCAAAACCGAGCGAGACAGGGTACGTGTCTCCTGCTATGCAAGAATTACCCGCCATGCGAATTCACATTTAGTAAAAAATTGAAAACAACACGTTTAATAATTTCATGCGTCCGAAGCGCTTTTCTGGATTTACCTTCATCAGGAACGCTCAATGCCAAACATTTGAAATCCGAGGGATGTATAAGTACCGAAACAGTTGAAGAGCTATATGACAAAAATACCTAAAAAAAAAATTGCCAAATTCATCTAAGGTCAACTTTGCCTGAGGGAGTTGAAACCTTGGTTTCTTTATAATTTAAAATTTATAAACGGACAATTTTAGAAAAGTTTGTTATAAATCATGTCAGTACCGAAGTACTGACTACTGAGCTGATGATACCCTCGGGGACTGATAGTCCACCAGCAGAGGTATCGACCCAGTGTAAAATAGTAAAATATGTCACAATCATGAATAGAACACGATCTGCTAGAAAATGTGTAAACAAAATATTAATTCTGGTGTCTATGATGATTTTATTTAAAAAGAATATGAAAAGCTTACGTAAGGAAGGTAAAAGAAATACCAAGAAAATGCCAATGCGGTACAAAATATTAAAAGACCCTAAATTAATAAATCATTAAAATATATAATCAACGTTGAAAGGTCCTTCAAAATACAACTGAGATTCTAGTTGGTAAGTAATATGTTACTGAATCTAAATTAATTTATTTAATGTTCTATCACAATGCAATAAGGTTCACCTATGGGGTATTTGGAAGAAAGACGTTGCAAAATACAAAAAAAATATATTATTAAACTGCTGTAAAGACAATGTAATGAACATCGATTAAATTTGAAATTGATCATATAACATTCAACACACTTTTATTATAAAGAACTAAACGTTGCAGAATTTATCACAGTGGATATGTGTCCATTTAACACCATTAACCGCTAACCCTATGACATTTGGAAATTCAGTAAACAATCGGGGTAAAATATTTAAAATTAAATTATAAAAATATGCACCATCTGAACATGGGAACTAAGTTTCATGTTCATGTAATCAATAAATAAATTAAAAGTTTAATCCAAAACAATACGAACTAACAGACAAATCAACAAGGAAAGGATGGTTATAACTTACGAAAAATACTTGTAATTCCCACTAAAGGCTATATCACACATCGTTCAAATGAGAACACAGAACACATTTCTTGGATTTGTAAACCTTATGTCAGCACGATGAAGGCAATAGCGATATGCACTTTCACATCACTTTACTAAAGGCGTTAGAAATATAACTATTTAATGTTATGAAAAACCCTGTCTACTCTTTGATTTTTTTTTGGTCCAGTAGTTACTGTTTAATATGCTTAAATCATTCGAATTTTGTATCCTGACTCATGTATTCCTGATGTGAGCCAGATTTGGCAAAACCTTTTTGAACTTTCAGATTTCAATGTTCTTTGAGTTCGTATTCCAACTGTTTTGTTGATTTGAACACCAATGATGAGTTTTATGTAGCTGAAACGCATACTAAATTATTAACCTGGTGCCTGTTTCCTAATTGCATTTTTCAGTGTTTATGTATCCGTTGGCGAAGTGATCGTAGATGTTACAAATACTATAACTAAGTCCTTGTGCGAGTAAGGAACAATGAACAATTATATAGTCAAGTTTAGTATTCTGCGATTAAAGGTTATTGAACTGTTCTATTTAGTTTGAAGGGCGTTGCAATTCGTGATAATATACTGCAAAATATGGTGATTGTAAAAAAAAGGGACGGAAAAGTTACAGGACTTCAACAAACGATGCACATCAATTATTTTTTTCACTCACTTTCTCGCATTGTATTCATTTCATTCGAGTTGTACAAACACATTTTTAATTAACTTTATCGATTTTCAAATCGGGTAAATCGGAACAGGACACATCAACGCAACAAATAAACACTCAGGACTGAGAGATTTCCAAATGGAGCGAGAACAAGAAACTAAAAAGAAGAAAAAGACAGCAAGAAGAAACAAACCTTAAACGATTGAGTTGCATATTTAACTATACAGATGTATATACTATTATATTTAATAACTGCGGTACATTGTAGCTGCTGGACTATTGTTAATAGATATATTCCACTTTAATTTTAGATAGTATTCATAAAAATGAGAAATCTCATATGTATTATTGTACATGTATTTAAGTTAAATAATCACATGCATGTTTCAATGCATATCAATTATATGAATCAGAAACGAAAAATACTAATATCCATATAAATAGCATTAGGACTTTTAACAAAGACACAATGTCAAAAAAAGAAAGAAAGAAAACGTAAATGTTTGATTCCAGATTTGTGTAAATACATCAATGTGATTAATTGGAATAAAATGTCATGATATTGATGAATACAAGTTGTTCCATTAGCAATCACACCTCATCTACTTATGTTTATATTTTCCCTTATATATGTGTAATCATTTTTTTTTATCATAACCAACGCAAAACCTTTAAACACTGAATCATAGATATTAACTTTTTGAATTCTAATTCATGCTTATAAATAAATAATTCTAATTACAAAAGGATGATTGATGAAAATTTATATTATTGTTTGTGTTGGTAAAATAAAGTAGGTGAATAGAGTTTTATTGCACATTTTAAAGTTTAACAGCAAAACAAATTATGGAATCCAAAAGGTGTTATCATTTACCTGACACTTTTAATATATATTTGTCAATTTCGAATTATCGGAAATTCAATTGTATTCATTGTTCTACGCAGAATTAAGTGATTTCATTGAGAACATTGTGTTTTCTAATGCAAATCCGGAACCAAATTTTTTATACATTTAAACGCATTTTATATAAAGTCCTAATGGTCTTTGTATGGATATTAATATTGTTGGCTATGATTTCAATAATAAGTATGCAGCTTTGAGGTTTTTGTATGAAAAGGTTATATTTCTCGGTAATGAATATTTAACATTTGTTCCAATATACATCCTAGTTCCTGTAAAAATCTATATTTTGAGTCACAGATTAGCATTATAATAAAACTAGAAAAAAAATAACAATAATAATAATAATTAAAAACCAATTGTCCAGAGAACAATTGAAGGTCTTTCCACATCAATTTTCTAAATAATTGATAAGAAGCTACTTCCGGTTTACTCGAAGTTCAGTTGGCGTTCAATCAAAGGTTTCTTCATATTGATTCAATCAATATATGTTTTTTTATACTTTTGTCTGAAATAAGGAAGATAATTTGCTACATCCGGTACAGAAAATGTCACTATCGGTCTCATATGATAGCGTTATTCACATTGATTCCAAACATATATGGTTTCTATATACTTTTGCCTGAAATAAGAGAGACAATTGCCAACTTCCGGTTTAGAAAAAGTCCCTTCTGGTCTCATATGATAGCTGTATTTACACTGATTCCAAAAATAAATTGTTTCTACATACTTTTGTCTATAAGTACGGAGATAATTAGCAACTTCCAGTTTATTGAAGGTCACTTCTGGTCTCAAATGATAAGTTTATCAATGAAATAAGTGCAAAAATGGCTACTTCTGGTTTACTCCAAGTCTCTTCCGGTTGACTTTTTTCAGGGTCATATGTCAACAAACATTTTGCAAAAGACCCTATAGCTTAATCATGTACTGAGTTGAAGTAATAATCAATTAACCTTAAATTAAAACATTTCAGGGGCAATAACTCCTATAAGATGTCATTGGTTTGTTTTAGACAAAATATATCATATCTTCATCACAATAAAGCAAACATTTTACACTAGTTCTTTTATATACATCTTCAATAGTGTCAGAGAAAATCATAAAAGAACAAATCAAAACTGAGAACATGACCTTGACCTTTGACCCTTGACCTCAAATTCATTTTTGTGAACTAAGGACCTCAAATCAAAATACCTTGGATCTCTATCACTTACCATTCATGTGATACATTAAATGTATCACTTGTGTCAAATACAGAAGGGGGAATAACTCTCATATGGAGTCTTCGTATCGCTCCGGTCAAAATTGGACAAAACATCTGAAGAATATAACGAGCAATTTGGTAAAATAAATTTGTCGATTTCTTTTACGGTTAAGGAGGAGATGCAACCACAAGCAGAACAGTGTTTGGGGAGATAACTCTTACAAAGAAAAGTATTCGGTTAAGCAGTTGAAGTTAACCATTTAACCTTAAATTTAAACCCTTCAGGAGTAATTACTCCTGTTAGATGTCATTGGATTGTTTCAGACCAAATGTATCATATCTTCATCACAATAAAGCAAATATTTTGCAGTATTTCTTTTATATATATCTTTAAAAGTGTCAGAGGAGATCATAAAACAAGGGAAAGTCAAAATTTAGAATATGACCTTGACCCTTGACCTTGATCTCAAATTCATTTTTTCGAACCAAGGACCTCAAATCAAAATACCTAAGGTCTATATCACTAATCATTAATGCAATACATTAATATATTACTTATGTCAAATACAGAGCAACTTTTACGGTTAAGGAGGAGATGCAACCACAAGGAAACAGTGTTTGTGGAGATAACTCTTAAAAAGAAAACTGTTTGGGTCAGTTTCAAAGGCGCATAAACTGTGCGATATCATATACCAAACATCTAAGCGACATCTTGCGACCAAAATTTACACACATGAAATAAAAGTGGCGAAAGAAGAAAAAATAATAATAATCAGAACAAAATCAACAGGTCTTTCCACAGAAAAGTGGAAAGAACTCATAATAATAATTAATTAAAAAAACAAATGTTCACAGTACAATTGAATGTGTTTCCATCCAAAAAGCACGTTTCTATATAAACAAATATTAAATTCCGGTTTAAAAAAATATTTTCGATGTACGAATGTAAATTATCTTTCACTGATTCCAAAAATAAATAGTTAATGGTACTTTTTTAATAAAGAAAAAAAATTAAATAAGTCACTTCCAGTTTACTCAAAGACAATTCTGGTATGAATTAAACGATTATTTCACAGTGATTCCAAAATGTATAGTTTGGATGTACTTTTGAATGAAATAAGATATATAATTGAGCAACATCCGGTTTTTAAAATGTCACTTTTGGCTCAATATGATAGGTTACTTCACAATGATTCTAAAAATAAATTGTTTCTAGTCTGTTTGTTGAGTAGTTGTTTCAGAATTATTTCTAGCCGTTGTAGATCATTATATGGACTGATGAAAATTGAAATTAGTTTGCATAGCTCTTAAACAATGAAATACTGGTATTCAAAAGACCCTAATTGAGTGCCTTATTTATTTTTTTTTTTTTCAAATTATATTATTTGCCCCTGTTCATTTGATCTTAAGTAATTCTTATATTATTTCTATGTTATTTAATTGGACTTTTGGATAATCTATATACGTTCTGTAATTTTTCTGTATTTTTTTCCCATTGTGACATTTTGACTGAATGTGGATTCGAAAGGCGAATACTTTAAACTTAGCAGGAGACGCCTACCTATTCGACGCACCCGGTTTCGATCGATCGATCGAGAGAGAGAGAGAATAAATTATAACTTAATAATATCATAGGTAAAGGAAGGTCAGAGTGCATAAACGAACCCACAACACATCTTAGGGCATGTTTTGACAAAAATATAACATATTTACAACCAAAAAAGGCCGTTTTTCTTCATACAACTCAATACAATATCACACATGAAATATCTAAACATAAGAAATATATGTATTGCATTTAGGTAAAGAATATGATACAAAAATAGTGATCATTTGTATTTATTTCATGTTATAGACCTCTTAAATACATCCGATAATTTTCAATGAATCAACCTTGGTGTCCTTACATAAATGTTCTTCGGGCAGTTGTAACCCATTTGTAGCAACTCTTTTTCCTTAACTGTAATATGCATAAACAATAAGATTTACGTTTACTAAGAACACGATTACCATTAATTCTCGACAAATAAGAATTATCAAATCCTACAATTTTATTGGTTGAGATCACTTTGATATATTCTATTTAAATGAATCAATATGTTAATACATTTATTGATTGTGATTTACAAAGTTTTGCTCACTTTCTCTTCAGTTTCTGTCATTTGATATTGTCATTTTAATCTGATGACCTGGTGTAATTTGTTTATTGTTTACTAGTGAATAAACTTACACACCTCATTTCTGTATTCTTTAACTCTTTAGGTGATTTTTCTCTATTCCTTTTGTTTTGGTCCATTTTCTCTATTCTTTTTATTTTTAGACCCCATTATTAACTACCTTAGGTAAGCTCCAAAAGTTTGCTTTCAGGTCAAGATACTTTATACAGGTAGACATATATACATATAGAAGTCCCATTGATAGACATATTAAATTTTGCAGTGCATCATTAATATTGCATGGTAATTCGTCAGAAAAACAGAACAAGGTGGAGGAAAATCGTTAGTGGCCTATGCTCCACCAAGGGGCAACAGGATTAAGCAAGTAAGCAATTTATCTGTATTTAAATTTCTAATCACTGTTTTTCAAATAATAATCTGTTCAATTAAGCTTTGATCTCCTCTCATTTAATCATCGATGATGTAATGTCTGTAAACACAATTACGATATCAATTTAAATTTTAGCTATAAGAGAAGTGCTTTCAAATCATGTCAATCTATTTAAAAGGAATGAACATTTGCAATTTATAATGATTTGCAAGCTTTTGAACTAATCCATGCCAATATCTATTGATATGCATGAAAAGTAACTTAAGTACCTGTCTTTGTAAGAATCATGCAGGTTCCTGTTGATGGGCGATTCATGACCCCTCTTCAAATGTCTTTATATTTTGTTTATGAAGAAGGCATGGTATGAAAATAAGTTTCATATATTATTTTTTTTCTTTTGAACCTTGGTTGCCATGGAAACCATCCTTACAAAATTTTGCCAAAATACGTACAAAAGTAGCCTTTGAAAATTAAAATATAAGGGATTTTAAAGAATCATTGAAATAAAGTTAATCAATACAAACAATAAGTATATTTACAGTATTGACAAACAAAACCCCAAGCTATAAAAAAACGTTAAAATTTTGAATTTACTACATAGTTTGTTACCATAGCAACCATATAAAAATGTGTTAAAATTCGAAAATGAAAAATTTCAAAAACTCCTGAATTTTAAATCTGTTTATCTCCCAAGACCAACAATACAATTACATGTCAGTGACAAATTTTGAAAGACAACATTCTATATATTCATAAAATAAAAAGAAAGTCGTGTGTTTTTTTTTTTCTTTAAAAAAATAATTTTAGTCAAAAATTGTCAATTTTCACCAAAATTCAGATTTCCAAACAGATGAATAATCAAACATTTTGAACTTAAAAAGCTAAAATATTCCATTTGTATGTGCAATTCTGACACACATTTGTTAATTTTAAACTAGATTATATGATGAATGAAGATATACTTGTACAAAACGAAAACTCATCACTCTTTGTATGGTGCACCCCTCCCCCCCCTTTTTTTGGAAAAAAAATCATTTTTTTCAAAATTATAAAATTTGTTGACAAAAATGTGGAATCTTATTGTGTTTACTTGTGAACTAAGCATTTTGAGAATTTAAGCATAACATTACTTCTATAGTTATATGTAAGATTTCTCAGAAGTTTGAAAAAAATGGTAATACGCATAACCCGTTGTCGTGCCTGGGATTGATGCTGTTAGTGAAAAGAATAATATTGAACTCCAAAACATTTAAGTCTGTGTATAAAATAAGAGGATGTGTTGTAATTGCCAATGAGACAACTCTCCGCAAGAGACCAAATGACATAGAAATGAACAACCACAGGTCATCGTACAGCCTTCAACAATGAGCATAACATGATTGTCTGTAAAACAAATCTTAATGAACAATTTAAAAAAAAATTGCCCTAGACTAAGATCTGCTAAACAAGAATGCACACCCTGAAATGTCTGGTTGGTTTTATTTATCAATGATTACTTTTGAAACTCTGTTATATAAAGATTTTAATACAAGTATCATATTAACTTAACATTATCAATGTTCTAAGAAAATGAGGTCAGGGTAAGACGAGAGAGAGAACGGAAACAAAAAATTCAGCAATTTTTCCATTTTTAAAGGGACATAACTCATTAACAGTACAAGTGACACCAATAAAATTCAAACTAGATCTGTATTTTATGGTAATAAGCATTGTGTATAAGTTTCAAAACATTTGGTTGTGGCTAACTTAAGTTAGAGAACGGAAACAAAAAAGTCAGCAATTTTTCCATTTGTAAAGGTGTATAACTCTAGAACGGACGTACTTACGAACAAGGGTACAACTTAATGCCCCCTTCGGTACGGTTGGGGCATACAAATTCTACGTGTTCTATCTGAGGAAATATATACCAACGATCTATCTTAAACTGTGCAAGACTTTGTCAATGTTTGTATGGTATATGATGGAAAAGGACAGCTTAATTTAGTCTATCAATTTTTTTTAATAACCTAACTGAATTATTATTTGTATAAGGCAGAGTTATCGCATCTTTATAGTTCTCAAAACCTATTCTCCTTGTGGGCCTTGAGGAAAATTTGCTGGTCCTAACTAGTATATACTGTTTTGATTCTCAAAACCTTAGGACCACCATGTGCAAAGATTATTCATGGAATTTTGCTCAATTTTATCAATTGTTATATTTACACATTTGTATGCCCCTGCCGTGGCGGAGGGGGCATTAAGGTTGTACGTCCCAAAGTTGGTTTCTGTTCTCTAACTTTAGTTTGCCTCAACCAAACGTTATGAAACTTAATCACATTGCTTATTACCACAAAACACAGACCAAGTTTGAATTTTGGTGGTGTCACTTTAACCGTTCTAGAGTTATGCCCTTTTACAAATAGAAGTATTGCTGTATTTTTCGTTTCCGTTCTCTAACTTTAGTTTGTCTTTACCAAATGTTATTTAAATTATACACAATGCTTAAAACCACCAAATACAGATCAAGTTTGAATTTTGGTGGTGTCACTTTTACTGTTCTAGAGCCATGCCTCTTTACAAAGGGAAAAAGTTGCTGAATTTTTCGTTTCTTTTTTCTTTCTTTAGTTTGCCTCAACCAAATGTTATGAAACTTTTACACAATACTTATGACCACAAAACTTACATAAATAGATATAAGAAGATGTGGTATGAGTGCCAATGAGACCACTCTCCATCCAAGTCAAAATTTATAAATGTAAAACATTATAGGTCAAAGTACGGTCTTCAACACGGAGCCTAGGCTCACACCGAACAGTAAGCTATAAAGGGCCCCAAAAATTACTAGTGTAAAACCATTCAAACGGGAAAACCAACGGTCTAATCTATATAAAAACGAGAAACGAGAAACACTTATGAACCACATCAACAAACGACAACTACTGAACATCAGATTCCTGACTTAGGACAGGTGCAAACAAATGCAGCGGGTTTAAACGTTTTAATGGTACCAAACCTTCACCCTTTTTCTGAAACAATAGTGTAACATCACAACATAGAAAGACACACTATAACATTTGGTTAGTGTCACTTTTACCGTTCTTCAGTTATGTCCGTTTATAACTTTTATGATATGCAAGCGGGAGCATCATCTGTGTCCAATGGACACATTCCGCATTTATTTCAAGCTCTTTTGCATAAGTTAGATTCATTATATATTAGAATAGAAAGAACGGTTCTGTAGTTCTTCTTCAATTTCAATTTTGACACACGGCGTTAAATCGACATAGTGACAAATAAGTGTTTGCATAAAGGTTTCGATACATGTCGAATTACATGGGAGGTAAGTAGTAACAGCCATTATGTGTACATAATATGACTCTACGCAATAGTATACTAGTCAACAAAAGAAACGATACAAGGCAATGTATTAAATTTTCCATATATAATGAAATTGGAACACTGTACCAAACTTAATAACTGTCCCATTGGTCTAATTTTTACAGAGTGTTATTTTCTTATTAAAACCACTGATTTAAGACAAAAGACCGATTTTTTGTTTTTTTATTTTTTTTATTTTAAAAATAGTCTTTTTTGCCAAAAAAATAATAATCAATATTAGAACTTAAAATTTTAAACTTAAACATGGTCTGCTTAAAATTTTGATTGCCGTCCGTCCTTGTGTCCATCTGGCTGTCCGTGTGTCTGTCTGTCTGTCTGTCTGTCCGGTCCTTGCAGCGCTCTCACATGTACAAATCTTGTCAGATTTTTACCAAACTAATAATTTAGGTTAATATAAGCAACATCTCAAACAAATTATATATATTGGTGGCCAATCGACTTTTTTAAGAGTAATTACCCTTAAAAATATTAAATTTATGGAAAGTGGCCTCGTTAGCGCTCTCGAGGGTATAAGTTGTTTATTTTTCATTTTCAGTATATTTCTGATAGAAAAGACGTAGTTTTTTAGTTCACCGTTCCATCATTTGGCGTCCGTCGTCGTCCGTCCGGTGTTAACTATTTCAAACATCTCCTCTGAATCCACTGAACCAATTCCAGCAAAACTTAAGCTGAATGATCCTTAGGATATCTAGAATAAAGTTTGTGTTTTATTTTTTATTTTGTAAAAAAACATGGCCGCCATGGCTAAAAATAGAACATGGGGTAAAATGCAGTTTTTGGCTTATATCTCAAACACTAAAGCATTTTGAGCAGATCTGATGTAGGTAAACATGTTCATTAGGTCAAGTTCTATCAGCCCTAAAATTTTCAGATGAATCTAACAACCCATTGTTAGGTTGCTGCCACTAAATTGGTAATTATAAGGAAATTTTGCAGTTTTTTTGTTATTATCTTGAATATTATTAATGACAAAGATATACTGTAAACAGCAAAAAAGTTCAGCAAAGTAAGATCTTCAAATATGTTTAATGACCAAAATTGTCAATTGACCCCTTAAGGAGTTATTGCCCTTTAAAGAATTTTTTCACAATTTGTTCATCTAGTTTGCTTACTTTAAAAAAATCTCCTGAAACTGTTGAATCAATTTCAGCCAAACTTGAGAGTATTTAGTATGAATTTTGTATTTTATTTCCTTGTAATTCAAGAAACATAGCCACTATGGCTAAAATGGAACATAGGGGTAAAATGCATTTTTTTGCTTTTGAAGAAAATATGACAGATACAAAGAACATTTAAATGGAATTTTTAAGCCACTCATTGATATATATTGAAAATCATAAATAATCATTGATGAAAGATTTAACCAAAAAATTCAGGTGATCGATTCAGGCTCTTGAGAGACTCTTGTTTAGAGTAAAAAATTTAGACAGTCTGAGACTAAGTTTTTTTGACATAGACTGAAATAAAACTTGGACAGAGGCTAATTTTCAAGACCATCTAAAAATTTCAATTTGCACAAAACAAGTGTATTTCATGTATTTAAGGACGCAGCAATCCTTCATTCAGTCATCAGCCTTTCGGCTGTTTTCTGTTGTTTGGTTGGATTGTTGTCTCTTTGACACATTCTCCATTTCTGAAAAAAATCTAATATCTAAAAATAGGGAAGGAGGTACTATCATTGCCCTAACCCTTTGAAGAAATTTCATGCTTCAATGCTCAAAATGTTCAGAATTTAATACCATCTTTCTTTTAATTTTTGATAAATTTTATAATTTTGAAAAAAAATGATTTTTTCCAAAAAAAAGGGGGGCACCATGCCCAGAGAGAAAAGTTTCATTCTTTACCAACATACCTCTATCAAATATATATTCTCATTTATAATTACTAAATTTGCACATATAAATGATTTAGCTTTTTAAGTTCAAAATGTTTGATTATTCATCTGTTTGGCAATCTGAATTTTGGTGAAAATTGACAATTTTTGACTAAAATTTTTTTTTTTAAGAAAATAAAACACACGACTTTCTTTTTATTTTATGAATATATAGAATGTTGTCTTTCAAAATTTGTCAATGAAATGTCATGGTATTGTTGGTCTTGGGAGATAAACAGATTTAAAATTTAGGAGTTTTTGAAATTGTTCATTTTCGAATTTTAACACATTTTTAAATGGTTGCTATGGAAACAAACTATTTGGTAAATTCAAAATTTTAACGTTTTTGAATAGTTTCGGGTTTTGTTTATTAACAATGTAAAACCCCTAATTGTTTTTATTGATTAACTTAATTTGAATGGGACTTTAAATTCCCTTATTTTAAATTTTCAAAAGGGTCTTTTTTCACATATTCAGGCAAAATGTTGTTTTGATGGTTACCATGGCAACGGGCAATATACAGGGAAAATAAAGACAGAATTTTACTTATCTACCAAAGTTCTTATGATATAGGGCCCAAAAAATTACTTCTGTGACATGTCATGAATCACCCTTTGCATGATTTTTACAAAGACAGGTACTTAATATATCACTCCTAAATTTACAATAAACAAAACATGAGTATGTCAAGTTGAGTTTCAGTATAAATATTTTGACCCTAATTGTGACTATGAATGCGGAATTGTATACATCACATTTTTAAAGTGAGAGTTTCTTTTTTCATATTTCACATAACTATATGCATTTTATATATAATCTTTATGCAATGTGTGAACTAATTTGTCCCCTTTATGAAATTATGAAGTTTAACTAAAGAGTAGTTGGGTAAACAATCGGGAGACCTACATGTATGATTAATATTGATGAGAGATTCATAGCATAAATACTATAATTTCAAGTTTAATTTTATCATTACCATTACTGTTAATGTGTTTCATTTTTAAACATGAGTGTATGATGATGAAATAGTATCTTTCAGTTCCTCTGCCACCCAAAATTTCAATTAATACTGATGCATAAAGGTATAACAAAAATACAGAACTCTTAGTTAAATTCAAAATTCAATGTTTTCCGAAATTACCCGATGATATATTAAGAAATTGTAAAGAAACAAAGTTTTAACTCCCTCAGGCAAAGCTGACTTTAGATTAAATTGGCTTTTTAGGTCCGTTTTGGTCATATAGCTTTTTATGTGTTTAAGTCTTATACATCCTTGATTTTCAAATGTTTAGATTTGAGCGTTTCTGATAAGGGTAGTTCTAGGAAGGGTTTCGGTTTTTGTGATTTAACTTTTTTCGAATGCATGAAATTAATAAAGTGTTATTTTCAATCACAAGGGACAAATAAAATTCATAAGCCAATATGAAATAAAACGTATTGATCATCGTTGATGAAAAATGTATTCTCTAAATGTGTTTATGTTACATAATTAAGCATCGTTATATGTTAATTTGATTATTGAAACCATTTTTATTTTTTAATATTTTATGCTTGCTACCTGTTAATAACAGTAATGGTACCTAGCTAATTAATAGAATTATTTCACTATATACAGCATTTCGAAAATTTATGTCCATTCAGGAATGCTTGAGGTCGAAATATTGAAAATTAAAACGTAATACAAACTTTGAAGATTTGATCAAACTGAATAGGACCGATAGTATAATTAACTAACCCGATCAAGGAATCAGATGTATTCATGAAGGAAATACGTTTATTTGTTTATTTTCAAACAGTAAATTTCAATAAAACAATATCTTATTTTTTTCATGTCAGTTCTGCATACTTGGCCGGTGATACTCTCGGTGACTAAAGATTCTGCAGTCGAGTCATCAACCCAGTGGCAATTATAACAGTAACGGTACAAATCGGTATGTCTCAGACAATGTGAAAACAAAAACAAAAGTTTCAAATATGGAAATTACTCCAAAATGAAAGCTTATATACATTTACAATTGGGCATACATCCATAAATCGAAGACAAAAGACAACGCTTTAGCGACACGACAATTTAAGAGCAGAGAAAGCCATAGCGAGCCGAACAATAAAGAACAGACAAACATCAGTCCATAAAACACTCAACCACAAACGTAAGATTAGGAGAAATGAACCACCATAAAAAAAAAAAAAACAACAAAACAAGAGATAGGAAGGATTTAATTTATGTTTATTTCCTAATTAACTACAAATTACGGAATTGTAATTGTGTAAACTAAAAGGTTCGTCTAAACTTTTCAAGAAATTTTAGTTTTTTATTTAGCTTTCAAACTGTTTTGATCCAAGTTGAGTCTTGTAAAAGCTCTTTTGGCGTACCAAATAATAGACCTCGTATCTTAGATAGGATTTTAGTATGTTTATCACTATTAACCAATTTCTGTAGTCCTGGTACCTTAAGTAACTATTTTACATAACTTTTATACGTGATATTTAGAATTTATTCATTTTATTGGGTTTATTAATTAATTGAAATATTGGTTGATGCTTTCAGTCAATTGCTGAACGGTTCTTCAACCATCTTAGTATAATTTATGTAAATAATCAGTTTCAACCAGAATCGTAAAGAACATAATAGGTAGTTCATATATGTAAATGTATTAGTTATTAAATTGGAAATTATTTTTAAAGAAATAATTAAATAATTGTTTCGCCCACGTTTGTGTTCAATTTTCCATGTTCAAAATATTCATCAAATTATACATAGTTACGTATAAAGGTTAAATCTTTTCCATAGATACAATTCTTTCATTTTGAAACAAACTGAAAAAAACAAAAAACTTGAGATGGTTGTTTGATTTAGATCAATTAGTTTGTCTATTTAATAAATTTCTTTATTTCTAAATTTTTATTAATGTAGTCAGTATTTTTATTGATTTATTTTATCAGTGAAGCATTTATTTTATGCAGTTAAACATTTGACTATCAACATCCTAATTAAAGAATCAATCATGTGCACTTTGTAAAACACTATGTTCCAAAGTAATGCATTAAACAAAATCATATATCGCGTGCATGTCTGTTCAGGCGATTTTTGTTTTATTTTGTATGAGCGCTTAGACACAACATTCACATAGATAATTAAAGGGCATTAGCTGTCAAATACATGTTCACCGATTTGGCTCAAATTTTCATTTTTGATTTATAACATTATAAAACGTATATCCAAATTACAATAAGTCTGAAATAAACAATTAACAGTGCATGGACTTGATAATATATATCAGCATTTTGTGTGTATTTCAGTCTAGACGCCATCTAATTAACTATCCAGATTACCTCCGAAGACTGCCGATGCTCAATATTTCTCACATGTACAAAACTGAAAAACAATCTAAATGTAAGTCGAATAAGTTGATAAGTAGTGAGCAAACTTTGTGCTTTTCAATTGGATTGTAAATTACCTATTACATTTGTAAATATGAGGGAAGGCTTGTTTTCATAATTAATAGTGTTAATGTTTTTGAATCATATGTAACGTTTCATAGGTCTTACAAATGAATTGTAAGAAAGCAGCAATATTAATTTTAATATTATAGCCCTGCAATTAAAGCAATCTATTTGACTGTTGATTTTTTCCAGAAACATTTCTTTTATGCGACGTTCCCCATTGTAAAAAACAATATCATTTTATCAGGCCGTATAAATGTGAAAATGATAACACCAAAATATGTGTTCGATCCATTCTCAATTTTATCGATGTACAGACGTTAGAAAATATGCTGATTGTGGGTCATTCCAACGGATTGGTATAAAATAAGGAGAGGTTTAATGTTGCACTTAATTGTTATTACAGCACATTGACTTGAGTGTGTAGGTAAAGGTAGTATCTTTGTCTAGCTTGCTTGCTAGCTGAACCATGAAATCAGTTTTAGCTAAGGTACTAACTTCTTTTGGGCGGAGTCAATAGTTAAGCAGGAAACCAATCGAAAGTAGGAACAGTATAAAAATATTGTGAAACCATTTTTACAAGTTTACCCCTAGTAGAAGGAGAACCGACCGTGCGAGACCCTAATGGGTAGTCAAGGTTTTTAAACACACCCTAGTACAAGTTAGTTCAAAAATTATTTTCAGGTTATAAGTGTGTTTTATTTTTCAATTTCATTTCAATCAGTTACCTCTGTTCATTTATATATAGAGTGTTTTTATATTTTATTCTATATAACATTATGATATAATCGATTAAAACAAAATTTCCATATCATTATTATATATTGTCTTTATATATAATAAGGATATCATTATCTTTGATTTTGGTGTGTATTTTGTTTGGGGGAGTGCTACACAAGGTGTAAAAATAAACTTAACCGGGTAAAATTTTTTGAGATGTTCCACTCACCATGCTATTGTAAAAATTGTATTGTATTGTCTTTATTAAAATGAAATTGACAAATCAAACACACCTACAACATGCTTGTGAATTTACCTTATAATTGACACTATATTCTAAATTTAGATTGAAAACATATTTCTTAACTGGTTTCACAATGTTTATGCACTGTCCTTAATTTTGATTGGTTCTCTACTTAACTATAATAATTGACTCCGCCCAAAGGAAGCTAGTACCCGAGCTAATAATTATTTCATGGTTCAGCTAGCAAGCAAGCTTACCAAAGATATTACCTTCACCTACACACTCAAATCATTGTGCTGTAAAATGAGGAGAAGTGGTACGATTCCCAATAAGACAACTATCCACCAGATTTCAAATGAAGTGAATGCAAACGATTATAGACAACCGTACGGCCTTCAACAATGAGTAAAACCCATACCAATTCAAACGAGAAACTATCGGACTAATTTGAATTAAAACAGTTAACAAAAAAATATGACAGACATGAATCAATAAAAACCACTGAACTACAGACTCCTGACACGTATAATCGGCGATAAAAGGCCCCAACATGAAAAATATGAAACAATTTAAACCATTTCAAGGACAAAGAATCGGAGTTGAAAGGATATGTATCAATGTTTCGAACAGTTTGTCATTTTGTATCGTACTGAATGACAAAGTATGCTTCAAAATTGTTTAATTGATTCATTATCGGTTTCCAATTAACATTTGTTACGACGTTTTGTTTATTCATTTATTTTATACAAAATATACAATTCATTCAACATTTCAAAAATTCCCGATCAAACATTCACAAGTCTATTGACAAAACACTTCAGTTAAATATAAACTTTTAAAACACTAATGTTTCTTGATTTTGGTAATGACCAAAATTATGTCATTGTTATTTTAATACATCCTAATCTTACTTTTTCATGGTCGAAATAGTGCGGAATGTATAATGACATTTAATGAAATATGCAGTCAAGTAAAACTATTGTATTGCTGTTGAAACTTCACAAAAATCCTTGGGTCGTCTAGATGTACAGCTCAAAATCTTCCTAAGAATCTTACTATCCTTTTTCCACAGTAGAAGGTGGTCTTCAGAAATATAGTGCTGGGGTATATTCAACTACATTTAGTTGTGTTCTGCGCATGGGTATTCCTTTCAAACTATAAAGATCTACTCCAATATCTTTAATCACAATCTTTAAAATCAAACTAGATGTGTCTACGCTCTACACTTCTCTTCTATTCCCCGTGCTCAAATGACACTGCTTTTTTTCATTGTCTTGGTTCATGAAAAATCTTTTTTTGCAATGTACCACAAAGATTCGAACAATATATACACCGAAGATGGTTTTATTAAAAAGGTGATGTTTTTATCGACAGCGTATAAGTTCAATTTGATTGTTCGACATTTCAAAAGACAATTGGTATTTTAATGATAATAATTGTGCAACCCTACTGACCTTTTGATTTTACTCATATGAATCAGCATTCACTCAGAACCGTCAAAAGAAGCATCTTAAAAGTTATCTACTTTCACTTTCGATATATAAATGATAATAATCAAGTTTAAGTGAATGATTGCATCGCATGTATCACAGTAAAATTAAGATTAAGGTTACTTCCGCAGCTAGAAGGGTTTCTGCATGTCTTGATCTTTTGCCTGATATTGACACAGATGGACGACTTAAGCTTTAAACTCGAATCTATAAATAACCTAATGATTTCAACTTTCCATATCTCATCAGCAACACTTACATCTGACCCAAACGTACTGCACTTACATAACTCAATTATTACGATTAATCGTGTATGTTCACACTATACGGACTTCATTTACTCAGGTGTGGTCCTGACAAAAAATTCCATCAATGTTTTTTTTAGGGAGAACGACTTAAATAAGTAATGAAGTGCCACTAATGGAATTCCAATTTGTAGTTGCCATACCCTAGTTAAATCTTTGTTTGTCAAAAGAATATTTTCAATTTGGTTCTATTGTAAAATAATACAAATTGAAAATTTCAACAGCAGACGATTTATCTTGCTTGGCTTTAGGACTGTTATGGATTCTAGATTAAGCGGCTGAGTTTGAAAGCAAATATTTTTAAAAATATTTAAAAAAAAAGTAGAATAAGAATGGCAGCTAAAAGTAGAAGTCAGAAACATCGGAAAATATAAATACCATTTAACCGAGCTGTTAAAGTACCAACACAGATATGGTCTCAAAGTCAACGATTAAAATACTCCTTAATCTCATAACTACCTCAAAACATAAAACGTGTACCATTTAAATAAGCTTTTAAGGTTATCTGGCAAAGCAAACAGAATGTTTAAATGCCTCTCCGATTAGCACGTAGCATTGAGGAGATTTCGAAGGCTAATCGATTTCGAAACCGAACGTTGCCCGTTTAAGGTCAGTCAGATGTGTTCTGTTAACTGATGTTCGATTATGTTTTGATATATAAATAAATTGACATTAAAACCAACATTGTATCGAAAGTATCCAATGTTGAATTATACTTCCACAATAAATTCCTAAATTTGATATTATATTTAGTAATCATTTTGAGACAGTATTTATATTCATGTTAAAATTGTTGCGTATCGAACTCTGAACACATTTGCATAGCGAACCAATGGAGATATGCACACTCAACGAGAAAGAAATAACGACAATGCAAAGTCAATTGACCATGAGAAATTTTAATATTAAGGGCCGAAAAAGTACAGCGATTACTTTTAACGTTTGATTATATAAATAGCACTCTATAGTAGAAGATTTGTATTTAGAAAAATCTGTATTGTTTCAAGAGAATGCGTCATTATTAAATTTCTACGTTACAAATTTTGTTGAGCAAATATGGAAAACGTTATAATCGTATCATAGTCAAATTATGAGGTCATTCGCTATCCCTGATATCTATATAAGTCCTATTTTTTTTTTTTTTTTTTTTTAATATTTACGTCATAACTGGAAAAAATAAAAATATCCTTACCCGTTTTGCATTTCACTCCAAACAAGGAATCTGTCGCAATATGGTATGTTTAATTTCATTATACACGGACAAACAGAAATTTGTCAGCTCATAATTATAGATGAAGTGTTTTCTTTTTGTTAATCCTAACAGCAATTACTTTCATATATAAGAAGAACAAAGTATTGCCAATCGTCCAAAAGTCAGCAAATGGTTAATAAACAAAACAGACGATAAAACTATTCTATAAAAATAAGAAGATGTGGTATAATCTATATTCATTCGATCTCTGTAAAACGCTTCTGATGATTCAAAATCCTTTCAAGAAAAAAGATGCAAGGGAATATCATGATACATATTTTTGTTAAATGTGTTGTATGTTTTGATTAATTGATATCGTAAACAAAGTTATAATTTAATTTAGTTCCGGTCAATCGAAACTACCACTACCAGCTTTTCAAATAAAGAACTTTTACTCTATACGAGATCTGAACAAGGCTCATATAGACCATCTGACAATTGTTCATATCACCAAAGCGTGAATATGAATACGTAAAACTCTAACATCATAAATGAACTTTAGATACTACGTCAAAGACAACATATGATTTCTATATCTAATCTACTGTTAAAGTCAGAAAAACAGCATATTGTAAGAAATTGAACACATATTTAAGGTGTCAAAATTTAGTTATATTATAGTAATAAGAAGTTTACTTATGCTTTCACGTCTCTGTTCTGATTTTAAAACGGTAACAATTTACCTTTTCAAACAGAATCATTTGTAAAGATATCGGCTGGATTAAAAAAAGGTATACCTAAAGCTGTATAATTGTCTTTTCAATGTTCAGATAAAACGTTTTATTTAATTGTATTCCCACCATCAAAATCGCAGTGATTGGTTTCTAAAACATTGAAGCATTGTTCTAGCAATGATCAATGATGCCTTTTTAGATAAACAAAAAAAATAATTATAATGTTTTAAAGTTATTTAAAAAAATCAATATCCTGTAAAGGACTCATAGAATTTAATGTTCGTCTTATTGGCTTTGATATGCATTTTGAAAAAAAGATCAATTATTTCATATCAAATTATTCAATAAAACAATTACCGCTACTTGGTGTTATAAGGAAACATATTGTCAGTAGTTAAACGTAACATTATATGTTTTGTTTTCAATATTTATTTCACATTTGAGTTATACTAATTGGAGTTTTCAATTATATTTGTTTTAAATAGAAAAAAAAGAAATGTTCGCTTGATCGTTATTAATCATGTCTAATATTGCTTAAAAAGGGATTGCCTTAATCATACTTAATACTGTTTCAAATATTTCGAATTATCAGGATTGCCTTAACGTATGCCTTAGAGTCATGTTACTCATACGGATGATATTATTTATATTCCCGATTACAACACTAGGTATGTATTTATCATTTACAAGGGGGTGTGATAAGGTACTTTTTACCTTCTTTTCAAAAATAAAAATGAATCATACATTTATCAAATTACATCTTTCATTCACAATTGCTGTGGTTTCAGGTGATTAAGGGCTTTTGTATTGATGAGGATGTTGGATTGATGTCTCTTTTAATTAATTTTCAAATATTCAAAAACTTTAGTGTGCCAGATATTAGTCTTAACATATTTCAAATAATTTTGTCAAATATATTTCGTATTGTCCATTAAACATCTTAAAGTAACACTTTTCATGTTCGGTCCTAATTGGGCTATATTTTGAATGTTGATGAAATTTTGTATGCATTTATAACTCGATGAACTGTTTCTGAATATCGTAAAAATAATATATGTAGCTTTTATACTTTCAATTAAAAAAATGGTTAAATATGTCTACAGCTGTATATAATATATGTAACAAGAGGCGATAAAATTACTTTTTTTCGCTTCACGAAAATCCGACCCTACAATTTAGTTTAAAATTAAATATTTTTATTTAATTAGTAAATTAAGATTTTTGCAATAGGTTTTTTTTTCAATTGAGATACTTTACCGATAGATGATTTACCTATGTATAAGTGATCTAAATCAATCTACGTTTGCTATGTTCGTTATGGTTTTGAGTTATTTTCAGTATTCTAAAAATGGTAAATCAGCCATCGGTAATAACATATTGTAACTTGCTTTTCATCAAGCAACGCATTTGGCAAAAATCAGCTTTATAACTTTGCTATATTGAACATGTTGAAACGAGTGAGGGGATTGATCTTTTGGCTTTTTAGCATACAATTTTCAGATGTATAGTAAAATTGCATCATAGTTATTCAAACTATGAAGTGTACCACAATTTGATCCGAAGATTGGTGAATTTTGAATGCTAACGTCTCTTTTTAAACGACCTGGTCTTTGTGAAGGATGCACTATATGATGGGATCTGCAGTTAAACCTCTCTGTTTGTGAAAAGGAGTTTGGACTCCAAAAGTTTTAACCAAACATACTCGTTCGCTATGCTCGTGTCTGTAGCAAAGTTTTGGATTTCAATGAGCCTAATCTGTGTCTTTTGGTAAATTATTAAGTCAGGGATTTCGTTACTATACATTACTTAAAACCTTTACTAAATTCTTCCATAGATACAAAGATTCGGTTTGCAAGTTTGGCTGTACCTATAAAAAACATATTTCAATCGGTATAGCACGTTCTAATTTTCACGGCGATGTTGTTAACCGAGCAAGAAAATTTAGATACGATCCGGGTAAACTTATCAATCCGTTAAATAAACAATTCAACCCTTTTCTGTATAAAAGGTTCAGTAAATTAAACCCTGCAATAATATCTTTGATACTATATTTTGGCATTGCACAAGATCATGTTTTTCTCTGACTGTCTTTATCCAAAAATCAATTGGATGTTGGATGTATACTGATTGATATTTTAGTCTTAAAAACATGAATTTTTTCATTAGTTGTTATTGCCTTTGAACTAGCTATCATTCAGTAACTGCGAGTACTCTCAGGTCTGTACTTGGTGTCTTTTTTGTTGTTAGGGATGTATAAATACCCTGCCACATCCGGTCTGATGTTTTCTACTTTGTATTGATCTCATGAGTTAAGCCCTTTTCAACTGCTTTTTATAGTTTGTTTTTATGTTGGCCTGTAGCACCACTGTCCCAGGTTTGGGGAGGGTTGAGCGCTCACAAACATGTTTAACCTCGCCACAATCTTTATGTGTCTGTCCCAAGTCAGGAGCCTGTAGTTTAGTGGTTGTCGTTGGTTCATGTCTGTCATATTTTTTTTTCGTAAATTACTTTGTTTTCATGTCAGGACAATTTATAGCCGACTACTAGTATGCGGTTTGGATTTTTCTTTTTGTGGAAGGCCTTACAGTTGCCTATAATTGCGTACATCCACTTCATTTGAACTTTGGTGGATAGTTGTATAATTGGTAATCATAACACATCTACTTATTCTTATAATAGTCAGTTCTGATTTATCTATACCAGACTTATAAGTATTAAAGGTGTAAAGGGGTGATAATTTAACACTTTCAAATGTATGAATGCAAAAAGGATGGTCAATAACAGCTTTTATAATACTTGTTTTTTTTTCAGATGTTCCAATATATTAATTCATTTCTAGCTAGTATCGCTGCACATGCTCAATCAAGATTTTAACAATTCTTTCTTGTAGATTGTTCACAGGATTGGGCATTTTTTCAACAATTACCGGATTCTATCTTATGGAAAACGTCTTCAATCACAGAACTTCTTTATACACATACAAGTTTTTACTTGGCAAAATGTGCATTGCTCTGCAGGGTTAACCTGTATTGTAAGGCATTTTACTTTTATCAAGAAACATGTTTTGGATTATCGTCAATAACAGCTGATTCTTCGACAAATGCTTTTGTCAGGGTTTATGTTAAACAACCAGTAAAAGGTAAGCTTGACTTTTAAGATATTGAATTGCAATTAGAATACTAAATGATGTAAGAAGTATACACGATAAAAATACAATAACAAAAACATTCATATCGTTTTGTAGGTTGTCACATTCTTCGAATTTTCAGCTTCTAATTATCTACTTAAATAGCATAGTGCGTGTTTTCATTTGTTATGTCTAAATCTTTGCGTCTCTCCCTTTCCCTGTGTTTGAATCTGTGCGTCTCTTCCCTTCGCTATGTTTTAATCTTTGCGTCTCTCCCTTTAAATATGTTTGAATATCTTCAGACATTGTATCTATCAATACTATTCATAGAAGAGATTTTAATCGGTATTTTGAAAGACGTTATAAACAAAATGTAGCTGCTTGCGCGCGACAAGGCAAACAAAATCAGCTCGGGTGACGGTTTCCATGTCAGATCAATTGTATTACTCTTCATGTGTATCACTGACACTTATTCAATATCAGAAAAAATCGTTTTGAGGTTATTAAAGAGCAAGACACAAATAGTTGCCTGACATTAAAATTGTAGAAAAACCATTTCTTACAACTTATATATTTGAAATATGCTGTTTTGCTGTTTGAACAGTCCGCTTCAACATTATTTTGGGTTCATGGTTAATGTCTTTGCTGTTCGTTTCAAACTTTCAAATTTGACATAAATATGAATATTGGTCATAAATCATGTTTTGAGAAGAAATTATTCAATAAAAGTTTGATTATTTGAACATGATTACGTCATTTGGTAACTAACGATAATGTGGTCACAAATAGAGACAAATCGACGATTTCACAACGATTACAAATAAATAGCTTTAACAAATAAAGTAAAAGACAGAATGCATTTCATGGTAAAAAAGTACGTTTTAATAATATCTCTAAAGTTAAGATCTATCAATATTTCATGTCATTCAATTTTATTTTATCAAATAGTTTCACCCTTCCGTAGTTCCATTACTCATGAAACATATTAGCTACGCAAAACACGTTATTTTGCCAGTGAAATTTTTAATGTATTATCTCTGATTCTTTTCTTTTAATATCTTAAAATAAAAACAACACTTTATAAATTTCATTCGTCCGAAGCGCTTTTCTGGATTTACCTTTATCAGAAACGCTCCAAGCCAAATATTTGAAAACCAAGGACGTATAAGAACCGAAACAGTTGAAGAGCTGAATGACCACAAAGGGCCTAATTAGTCTATAGCCACCAGGTTACTGAAATATCATTTTTCATTTTTTTTAAGATAAGAATATAACCTGAGAGAAATATTGGGAATTTATTCTTTATTCTAAATATATTTCTATTCTTTTTTCAGAATTAATTTTATTATTCGTTGTTCGTATGGGCTAAGAGCTAGACATATCTTTTACTCTTTTTATGTTAAAAATAAGCGATTTTGTATTTTGGTTATATTGTCTTATTACAACCGCAAGAACGCCAAATATAATAACCGCATGTGCTATTTTGTGTTATTAAGGTGATAGCGTTGTTTTCATACTTATAACAGCATTTCATTAGAATCTCGTCATGATTGTACATTCAATTTCATACGTTTTTAATAAAGCTTTCTTACAATTTGACGAAAGGTACATACGGTTTACGAATCATATGTTATACCCATTTGAGAGATCCTTTATTTGATTTTTGAATTTTTTTTTTTTAAATATGACATTTTTATGTCAATACTTAATCAGGATAGTCACGGAACTTCGATGGCATTTTGCCTAAATTTTTGCCTATAAGGAACCATTACACTGAATGCAACGTTACATAGGAATCTCGGAACAAAGTTCGCTAAACATAAGATCTTCAGAAGAAGTTCCCTTAAAAATCAAAGATTGTTCTAAATCACTTTCCCCACCCCAAAACAATTAAATCTTGCATTATTTAACTTAAGAAAGTACCAAGGCAAATATATTAGACCCCTTCCCCAAAAAAAAGACAAAAAGCAAAAACAAAAATTCTAAATATGGAAACCCCGAAATGGTAAATACTGTTTAATCATCAGTAACAGATCTATAATTAGAGCTCAAGGGCGGATTTAAGAGTGGACCTGATGTGTCTCTACTTAGCAGACATAGTCCTAGCCTTATATTTTGCATCTCCGCCTAGGTCTAATATATGCACACCTAAGCCAAAGAATTGTGAATTTTTCGTTAAATTTAGAGCATCATACTTGTCTTTTAAATAGTAATGGTGTAAACATGAAACAAAATGCATGCTTGAATAATTCCCGCGCAAATGTGTGTAATCATTGTTAACATAAGCAACCTATCGGACGTAAGTGTACTTCATACTATTTTCTTTATTTTCAAATATTAAATGTAATTGATTTTTGAAATGCTTAAAAGATAAATTTGATTGAGAAAAAAAGTGCCGTTATACCGGATTAAACAGACTGTCAGTGTTATCGTGGGAATGCAATACATGCTCCCCTTACGTTCGTTCGTATCTTTCGTCAAAATGTAAGAAACCTCTAATGAGACTATCAGGTCATAATCAATCGTTGCAGGTAATAAACCTTCGATGTAGAACGGAGATTCAAAATTAAGTTATTTGATATTTAATATTGATATCCTTAGGACAACAAATCAAAGTCATCCAATCGTTAAGACCCAAATGGGGTCTTTAGTCAAACAATGTTTCAGCATATTGCTTAAGATCATATGATGCTTCAAACTTTCAAAAAGTATATGTTTTATTTACGTTATGTATTCGTAATAAATGTAATAAAAAATAGTGCATAGAGGACTTAGTTTAGTATACATGTATGCATTGGTTCAATAACTTCCCTAACATTATAATTACAAGAAAATGGTTTCATATGACTTCAACTTATTATTTATATGTCAAATAGTTTTTAGTACAATGGATTACCACTGGAAAATGGTGGCTCTTAGCTTTCCAGACGAAGAGTAAATCTATAAATAGATATCGAACATTGAATATCTAAGAGTCAACTCTTTGCCATATAGGAGTGTTTTACAAAATGGCATGTATTGGCCGTTTTTTTGCTGTTATGATATACACTTATGAGTTGTTGTTGCCACCTAGGTATCTTCCGCCTCATCTTTAATTTTATTGTTATCTTTTTTACCGTTCTGGAGTTAAGTCCCTTTGTACATAGAAAAATTGTTGAATTTTTCGCTTCTGTCATCTAATTTTAGTTTGCCGCAACCGAATGTTATGAAACTTGTATTCGTGGGAGGTGTCCGTTGTTATTCTGCGGTTTACATATTGTAATGTACTATTATATTATTTATTTATGTATTTCTCTGTGCTGAGTGTTCTTGCGTTTGTTTGTACTGTATTCCTGTCACGTAGTGTTGTCATTTTAGCGGTATTTTTAACATTGTAAATAAGAAGATGTGGTATGACTGCCAATGAGACAACTCTCCATCCAAGTCACAATGTATAAAAAGTTAACAATTATAGGGCAAAGTACGACCTTCAACACGGAGCTTTGGCTCACCCGAACAGCAAGCTATAAAGGGCCTCAAAATGACTAGTGTAAAACAATTCAAACAGGAAAACCAACGGTCTAATCTATATAAAAAACGAGAAACGAGAAACACCTATGAACCAGACCAACAAACGACAACCACTGAACAACAGGCTCCTGACTTAGGACAGGTGCATAAAAATGCAGCGGGTTTAAACGTTTTAACAGGCGCCAACCTTCACCTTAACCTTAGACAGTAGTGGAACATTACAACATAAAAAGACACACTATAAAATATCAATTGAAATGGCTTAAATCGATCAATTGCCATATAAGCGGGAGGTTTGGCTAGCCATAAAACCAGGTTCAACCCACCATTTTTTCTTAAACATGACCTGTACCAAATCAGGAATATGGCAGTTGTTATCAGACAGTCCGTTTCTATGTAAGTTAGCGTTTGCTTTTGTTGTAGTTCAGTGTTTCTGTTGTACCGTTGTTTTTCTCTTATAGTTGATGTGTTTCTCTTGGTTTTAGTTTGTTACCCGGATTTGTATTTGCTTAATCGAATTATGACTATTGAACAGCGGTATACTACTGTTGCCTTTATTTCTACACACAATGCTTATTACCACAAAACACAGATCAAGTTCAAATTTTGATGGCATCACTATTATTGTTCTTGAGTTATGCCTCTTATAAAATTGTATGCAACATTGAAAAGAATAATTTGATTTAGCTGCTTCAGTAATATCTTTAAAATATTTTTTTGTGAATAAAGGGAAGTAATACAGTGAAAAATTGTATGCACTCCATTTATTATATTACTTTCTTGTAAACTTGCTAGAGATCAGTTCTATCTAGTTTCCATCTGAAGTAGCATCTGAGGACTTATAACATTAACAAAAATAAATAAATACCCAAGACTACGGGGGTATTGTAAGAACAAAGGTTCGAATATATATAAACCTGAAATATCAAAATGTTTTATTTCCAGAGTGTCATGGCGATGGTTTTGTTTACTATAATGGTCTATGTTTGATGATTAGCACAATACAGTTGACTTGGTATGACGCGAAAGACTACTGTGAGAAGAGACATGGTAACCTACTTGTCTTGGATTCAGAGAAGAAACACGATGACATGGTTTACTTCTATGACCTATACTGTAAGATAATGCTACACTAATGTTAAGTTCTATTGTATTATTTGACTGTATTACTTGTATCTTTTTAAAGAGGGAAAAGGAAAATTATGTATATTGCATATTATATCTATCCTATGAAACAATATAACACAACGTATAATATGAATTCAACTAAATAAATATGGCTATTTTAGCACTATATCCATATAACTATATGGGGACCTACTAGGAAATAGTTTGTGTAAATGAATGCACACTGTAATTCATATATAGTGTCATAATATATACACGAATAACAAGAAAAATATTTGCTGTAACATGACCAGATGAAAACGGTATTTATTTTATGTAATAGAAATATCCTCATTTTGATCAGTACAGTGTCTTAACTCTTATTACGACAAATCTAAAAAGATGAAAATACAGACAAAAATGTAACTGAATCATAGTTTATGTATGTAGTTCTGTTTAATATTCAGTTTCATGTGAAATGTTTCGTGGACAGACTGTTGTTTGTCTTTTTATTGGTTTACTTTTGGTATACAAATAAGAGGATTTGGCAGGATTGAATATAAGACATGTGTCTACCAACGAAGAAGCACAAGGACAACTACAAAATATTAAACAATTCAAAAGAGAACATCAACTACACTTCAAACCTTTTGTGTAGAGGTGATATGCTGAGACATCATGCATATTAAACAAATAACAACATATAGGTTGCACAGCAGAATTATTCAGCAAATTTGATATAAAGGCTATGATTTTAATCATTATAAAGGTCTTTGTATAGAAAACAACAAACTTGCTTGGAAAATATGCAAACAATAGATTTTAGCAGTCAGTTCTATAAAACTTTTAACGAATTTATATATCAAACTGGTAAATCATACATATTTTCATGCAAATATGGCTTTGTTTAAACGCTTCTAGTTCATATATTAGCCAAATTATGTTAGATATATGGTTAGAGATGATATTATTGTGACAAGATTTCTGAACTGACCATTTGAGGCAGAAATGTGAACTTTAACAGATAAATGGGCATACAGTAAGATGTGGACTGGAGATAGAGGCAGTATTAAATACTTTATATAATCATGAATGATGGAATGATTAACTATTAAAGTTTACATTTATAGTATTCGGAAACGCTTTCAATTTGTTATCAGAGTAGTTTCATACAGGTTCTAGACATGTCATGTCAGAAAACATGTACCTAGGGTAAGCTGACAATAATTAAAGGATTGCTTTCAAATTCTTTAAAATTGAAACAGGGTGGGGGTATTAAATGTACTGTAAAGTTAGAGTACATGCAGTGATTTCTTTGTGATTCTGATAAATAAGTATTGCTGTGAGAAAATGGACTTTTCAAAATTTTTCTATTTAAACAAATGTTAGTATAGGTTGCACTTTGTAAATACAGTTGTTTCACAAACCACGCCTCTGTTGGGGAGAAATTTAATATTCATAAATATTTTGTTTTGTTTACCTACTGGTTCCCAGATATGATCTTTATGCTTCATCTAGTAGAAACACATTTAATTTGATGACTCAGCATAATTTCACAGTTTACAGTATGCATAGTTTACCTAAAGACCTGTATGCAAAGTAAATTCATAAAATATGCATATATGTAATTAAAATTGTTAAGAAGTGCTAATATTTACTCTTCGCAGTCATTGAAACTCATAGATCCTTGATGAACATTGTTGTTAGGGTGTTTTGGCCCTGCCCTATATCAAACTGGTAAATTCATACATATATTTTTAGCAAATATGGCTTTGTTTAAACGCTTCTAGTTCATATATTAGCCAAATTGTGTTAGATATATGGTTATAGATGATATTACTGTGACAAGATTTCTGAACTGACCATTTGAGGCAGTAATGTGAACTTTACAGATAAATGGGCACACAGTAAGATGTGAACTGGAGATAGAGGCAGTATTAAATACTTTATATAATCATGAATGATGGAATGGTTAACTATCAAAGTTTACATTTATCGTATTTGGAAATGCTTTCAATTTGTTATCAGAGTAGTTTCATACAGGTTCTAGACATGTCATGTCAGAAAACATGTACATAGGGTAAGCTGACAATAATTAAAGGATTGCTTTCAAATTCTTTAAAAATTGAAACAGGGTGGGGATATTAAATGTATTGTGGACTATGATTCTGATAAATAAGTATTGTTGTGAGAAAAAGGATTTTCAGGATATTTCTATTTGAATAATGTTAGTATATGTTGCACTTTGTAAATACAGTTGTTTCACAAACCACGCCTTTTTTGGGGAGAAATTTAATATTCATTGATATTTTGTTTTGTTTACCTACTGGTTCCTAGATATGATCTTTATGCTTCATCTAGTAGAAACATAACTTGAGAATGTTACCAGTATCAAAACATATGGATAGCGGCCAAATTGAATTCCGAGGAAGACCCAAAGTGAAAGGAGGGGTAGTTCAAAATTTTAGTATAAGTTTAAACTCTTAGAAGTTCGAAGCATATAAATGTTGAAAATATGACGCAATATGTAGTGCATATAAACTTTCCATTCTAGGATAAAAAAAAACATTACGAAACTTCATAGTGAAAGTGCCACAGTTTTAGCCGTAAAAGAAATTTCGTATGGGAAATTACATTGTCTATATTTAAAGAAGTGCAACCTATAACTTGTTGCAGCTATAAATGATATAACCAGGCAACCGTATCATACATATAATCTAAATTCCTCGCCTCTATCATCGAAAATGAAGCTTGCAATAGTGACCTATTCTAGCGGCTCATCCATACCACTCAGTATAGTATAGTAAATGACCCCCTCCTTTCTAGCCGAGATTTTTATAATTATTGGTATTGGGAGCTTTTCTACAAAGTCGAGAGACTTTTATGAACAAATGACATCGTGTACAAATTTCGAAAATGTCCAAATGAGAAAGTTGAGGTTATAAATTGTTTATTTTTCAATCATATTCCCTCTTCTGCAAGTGTAAAGTGAACATAGTGTTGAAATCGATGGGTTCACAATTAAGGAACACAGCAATGTATGAAAATATGTAGTCATCTGTAGTCGAAAAGTTGATTGGTTATGAAACATATAAAATTGTGAAATATTCAAATATGTTAGATTAAAAGACATGAAGTATCATCACACTCTTTCAGATCCGGATGCAAATGATCAATTCTTCTTGGGAGCAACTGATGAGGAGAATGAAGGAGTTTGGAAATGGATAATAACAAATTCATCAAGTTATTTCAGATTCACCGGTAATCAACCAAACAACAAAGATCAACAATTTCCAGGTAACCAAGCAAACTGTGCAGCCCTTTCAACTTCCAGATTAATAGATGAATACTGTCTCCAGCTTAAAAAATTCATCTGTGAAATGTAGTTATTCCTGTTTTGGACATGTTGCATACAGTCGCACCATTGCGACAAACCATAAGCAAACTTACCGAAAGGAATAGATAGATTAACATGTTTAAAAACTTTTTAAATACTTTGTACCTATATTACATATTAAGATATCATGCAGTAATATTAGAATCGAATATACATCCGCACGGGATTCGAAATCATTGTAATAATCCGTTTATGATTTTAAATATTATGTGATTAATGGGGAACAACTTTTTCAACTTTACGATGGGAATAAAAAGTGTGTACTAATCCTTGCAGATATTTGTCTGTTTGTATGAAGCAGGGAGGACCAGGGGATAATACGTTAAAAATTATAAAGACAACATTTAACATATCTATAATGTTAGCCTCCGCTATATGGACAGCCTAACATTCCTAAATACTGTTCAATTACCATTACGTGAGGTATACTTTAATCCAACATCAGCATTATATATGCCGATTAAAATAGACAATGGTTGGACGCAAAATATACGCGCCCGCACTGAAGTTGTGAAAAGGATTTATAGTTTGGAATTACATGTGACATGTTTAGATAGCTATCAAATTGCCTCGTTGTGTTGTTATAAAAACGTTTTCATGTGTACCTATCTTCATTATTTGTTCAAGCATCTGTTACAAGATCGGTCATTTATCGACTTGCTGTTCTGTTTTAATTCATCAACACACATACTAAACGTTGCCTAATTTTCGCCAGAACCTCTACAGATGCTGTCTTGTTCTCTCCCTTTTCTGTTTCTATGCAGATTGCAGAGATGTTTTCAGAATTTTATGTATGCAGATGTTTGAGTTGGTTTCCGATATTTTGTCGTCGTTGTTGAATTTTTCGCAACTTGTCCAGATCAATTGGACTTAGAGCTTGCAATTCAATATCAGTCTATAGAAAGTGAGAATCGAGAAAACCGTTTCTTATGTAGAGTAGCGATATTTACTTTTGTAAACGAGATGCATTGTGGGAAATTCGCAGACGAATATCACATTTGTAAGAAAAAATGAAGATATGAAATTGAAAATGGAGATGGGGAATGTGTCAAAGAGACAACAACCCGACCAAAGAGCAGAAAACAGCCGAAGGCCACCAATGGGTCTTCAACACGGCGAGAAAATCCCACACCCGGAGGCGGGCTTCAGCTGGCCCCTTAACAAAAATGTGTACTAGTTTAATGAAAATGGACGTCACACTAAACTCCAAAACATATGAATGAACTAAAGTTAAAAAACATACAAGACTAACAAAGGCCAGAGGCTCCTGACTTGGGACAGGCGCAAAAATGCGGCGGGGTTAAATATGTTTTGTGAGATCTCAACCCTCCCCCTATGCCTCTAGCCAATGTAGAATAAACAAACACACTGCAATACACACAGTAAAACTCAGTTTAAAAGAAGTCCGAGTCCGATGTCAGAATAGGTAACAAAAGAAACTAAGCAAAATGACAATGATACATAAATTAACAAAGGACTACTAGCAGTTACTGACATGCCAGCTCCAGACCTATATTAAACTGATTGAAAGATTATGATATGAAAATCAAGCACAATCCCTCCCGTTAGGGGTTTAGTATCATACCATCATAAAATATATGAGAAGAACATAACCCATATCCTGCCAACAACTGGTTTTAGAATAAATGTGTTTATTCCCGATGCAAAGACCCTATGAGTGAATCAATATTAATACCAAAATATGCCATCTTTAATGACCTGACAACAGTATCGTAACTATATCACTTCTGAATAAGTCTGTTTAAAGGTTTGGTTAGCTTTTGAGGTGAATGTCGACATTTTTGTGCTTTGTATAGAATATTACCATAAAAGATTGGATGTGAAATACTTGAACGTATAAGATGTCTGCATGTTGATTTATATTTACGAATGATGTCCTTGTACCGATGGTAAAATTTAGTAAATGTTTTGACTAGTTTGTGATATCGAAAACCCTGGTGATTTATTTTTAGAAATACAAAGGTTTCTTTCGTTAAAATCAAATACGTTGTTACATACACGAGCGAATCGAACAAGTTGAGTTATATAAAGACCATAAGATGGTGACAAGGGAACGTCACTATCTAAAATGAATAATTAACAATAGGAAATGAAAATCATCTCTTTTATCATAAATTTTGGTATTAAGCTTCCCGTTCAAGATATAGATATCAAGATCCAGGAAAGGGCAGTGTTCATTGTTAGTATTAGCTTTATTTAAAGTCAGTTCAGCAGGATAAATCTCTTTAGTGTAAATACTGAAGTCGTCATTATTGAGAGCCAATATATCATCCAAATATCTAAAAGTGTTATTAAATTTTTGTATCAGATGTTGTTTCGATGGGTCTTTGCTGATTTTAGTCATAAATTGTAACTCGTAACAATACAGAAACAGGTCCGCAATAAGTGGTGCACAGTTAGTCCCCATTGGAATTCCGATAACTTGACGATATACGGAATCTCCATAGTGTCGGTAAATAATTTAACTGGACAAAATTGTTGATTTTCCCACGCACTGTTTAAATTAATTCCAAGTATTTTGTATTTATACGAGAAAATATGCAAATTGGATGAAAGGAAACATATTTTTACGAACTATAATTTTGAAATTTCCTTTGTTAATAGTCGAAGTGTTACCTCTGCATGTCTAATATGGTTAACTTGTGTTGTTACTTTACAATCTCCTCCACTTTTACCACATACGCCTTATAAAAGCTTCACATATTTTAGAGATCCTATTTGTTGCTGTCGATTTTAACCTCTTGGAAATATTTCACACAAGATGGAAAACGCACATGTTATTTCTCCCGAACTATTTTTCTGAACAACCGCTAAGCCCGATTCATTTAGTAGTAACAGATGCAATTTGTCGGATCGGAGTCGGAATATTTTTTCCGAGTATTGTGAGATGTCTGCATGTGAACTGTTACGTTGTAAACTACACAGTTAAAAATCCGGTCTGATAAAAGACAAGGTTCTATTTCATTTAACATTAACAGTCGTCCTGTTATGTTTATAATATTTGCCACTGGACGTTTAACTCTAATCGATTATCTTCTTTCATCGCGGTTAATTCAGAACTGATCATTCACTTTGCTTGCTCAGTTAAAATATTCGAGTCTATTCTAATATCGGCAAATAACTAAAATTTACCTGTGGAAGAAAATAGATATTGAATTGTACGAAAAGTTAATGAGCAGTTCTTAATTTGCTGAAAGCGAAAAGTGTAAACAATGTACCGCATTCACCACAGCATAATATTCACAGTAAGAGTTTTCTCGATCGCTGAAACACCAAAATATTTGCTCTCTAACGTATATTTAATGTACACATACATACAATTATTTTTATCTATCTCCGCATGTAACGATATTTCACGTATCACACTGAATGGGTGTGATATTAATAAGTGATACGATATTACTACATTTAGCTTAGCTATTTGTTAGGCTCAACGATGACCTTCAAAGTTTAAAAAAGACTACTTTATATCCATGGCAACGGAGATAATGGATTTTTGCAAGGAATTACAAATAAATTGTTTTTTAAGCGCATGAATGTTTTCATTTTGTCACATTGTATTCCATTGTCTGAAACATATACTAACCTTAGAGGCATCTGATGCATGTTTACGTTTGCGGTCGGAGGCAGACTTATGTCGTCAAACAAGTAAGATCCAAAAAGACAGAACAACTTTACGCGGAATTTTCTATTTAACACAAAGATAATTTCAACATAAGTGGAATAGGTTTTCAACTCTCGTTTTTTGATTTCAAAACTAATAATTAGTTTGCCATACATAGTCTCTTATAAAACGCGATATCCAAAATCGAGTTTATTATTGTTATTGAATTTGAATGGTGAGAATTAATATTAAGCGATATCAAATTCTCACTCGTTATGAAACCTTTTTCTACTACATGTAGTATCTAATTGATTTTGATTTTGGTGTTTTAACGCCACTTTTAAGCACCGCCTTTGGGCTATTTCGTGGCGGCCAGTTTTTATTGGTGGAGGAAGCCGGGTGCCCGGAGAAACCACCGACCTTCGATAGGAAAACTGACAATCCTAGTCAATTAAGATTGAGTCGAGTGCACCCGCACGAGCGGGTTCGAACTCACAACCTCAGTGTTGACTGGCTAGTGATCACAGTAGTAACTACTTAGACCACTCGGCCACCGAGGCCCCCATGTAGTATCTACAAACCAGTACCCGTTTGAGTGAAAATAATTCTACTTAGCTGCAAAGAAGTAAAACTCAGGCTTTATGGAAGCAAAGTATTTGATGGCCAAAGGCATTACAATTTGTTACCAGTGATATCGTAACTGTTCCTATTTGTATCGTGTTTATACATCTGTAGTTGCCTTCATCTTCCTCTTACTTTGGTAAACCATAGCATAGGAGATAACTTTATTTTTCATGGGAAACAAATTAAAAAGATAACAAATAATATAATTAACGGACCATAGTTCACCTAAGTCTTGTTCCATTCTGATATTGTCAATTTTCACGTTTTTCGTCTTTTCTGTATTAAAAAAAGAAAGAAATTAGGAACAGTGCAATAAAAAACCACAGGTTCATAAAAAAAAAAAACAGCACAATGTTCAAATTATGAAAAATTGATGTGAAGATACCAAAGTACCGGAAATATACATTAAGAAGATACCAATGATCAGAAGTATGCAGGTGAGAAGATACCAAAGTTCAAAACAAAATGATGATTGTAGGCCTAAAAAAATATATATAGTTACCATCGGATTCCGTAAACACCTAATCTATTTTGTTCCTTGAAGAACCAAAGCCCAGTTTACGAAAACACAGGCAAAAATATGAATTTTATAAACCTAAGATGATAAAAATAACATCAAATAAAACATTAGAAGAGAATTAGAATATTCAAACATTATCTGACTGTGCATAGTCTTGTCTGAATTTTGTCTGCTTATATGAGAATACATAACAACATCAAATTGTTGATTCTTAAGCTGTTGTTCTCGTCCCGATAGATGATATCGTCATGGTACTTATGGGAGTTATTACAGATTTGTTTCGACATAGAGCATCCTTGTATGCCTTTCTCATATTTCCATTAATAACACCATATAAAACACTATTTATACAGCTGTTTAAAAAGCACATATAAATAGCCAAAGCATGGAACTCGTCCGGAAAGTCTGAAATCTTGTTTCCGAAGATAGAAGTTATCCCAAAAGGTATATACAAAACGAGATACGCAACAAAAACTGCAAACTGTGTCCTAGTTACCACAAGTTCGTGCATTAATGTTCGTCTGGCTAAACCATTATTCCAGTGTCTGTGTACGTTTTTCTTTGAATTGCTGACATAAATGTAAATTTTCACATAACAATACGACGTCACATTAATAGGAATCAAGAGAGAAATAATCATATAGGTATAAGAAAATGATGCATCTCCATATCTGTCAAATATACATGAATGAAGTGATTTGTCAAACGTCCACAGATGGTCATAAAACCACATGGAAGACGCAAAGGTGGTCGCTAGTGTAATAGAAGCAGTAATTGCTATAGCAACCCGTCTCTTTGTATACATGTGGTTGAATCTTTGAGGATGGCATATTTTCACGTACCTACAAACAGCAATGTGCATAATAAACTGGATACTGCACGTGAATAAAAAAGCTGTAATGACTGCGTTAAATCTACACAGTTTCCTATCCGGAATGGCATTTAGTATTAAAATGTATACAATGTTGAACGGAATCAGGTAAAATATGATAATAAAATCAGTAATAGCCAAACAAGCAACAAATATATTTTGCATTGTTCTTAGCGCTTTAGTTCGTGATATTGTCCATATTATAAGTATGTTCCCGCCAGTTCCAATTACGTACATCACAACGCAGAAAAACAAAGAAATACCTACTGTTTGAATGTCATATATTCCCATTTCTAGTTTTTCTCTATAAATACCATACTGAGTTTAAAAGAAGTCAAAGTGACTGGTTCAAAGTCTTACTTTATATTCCGATTGATAGTTAAAATTCTTTTACGATCCATTCTCTTTAGAAATAATGTCAAAATGACTGTTTAAAAGAGTATCTTTTGATATATGTAAATCTGTCTACAGAATAACCAATATCCAATAAGATTATCATACACGTTTCAAACAGGGTATTCATTGCTTAACATCATGATTAAGCCTTTATTATTTACTTTCTGTTAAAGGAAATTAGTTTTTGCTGTTGATATGCCAACGTCCAGTTTATAACACAACTGATATACTAATTGAGCCTTTTACAAATTTATTTTTGTAATGAACATCAGGGATCATCAGACGGTGAATTTCGATAGAAAGGATCTGTTTTCCGTGTTATATTGTGTTTTATGTTTTTATCTAACATTGTATTTTACAATTCATTCATTATCCTCATAATTATGTTTCTTTTCTTCCATCTGTATCTTTTTCTATTTCTTTTGCTGATCGACCTTCGGCATCCTTCGGGCGGGATCTACTTCCGTAGTCTTCATTGTTTCCTTTGTAATTGTCGGTGTGTCGATCAAATTTACGAAAAAAACATAATTAAAGATTACGGTTGTGATATTTGGTTTCTAAATAAATGTTACATTATAGATATACAAATGTATAGTATCTGATAAAAAGTGCATTGATCTGATGATTTTAAAAAGAATCATATTTCATACATTTATAGAATAGTTTGAACATGCAATAATTAATTCTTGTTTATTTAGCAAAACAAACAACAACTACCTTGTTTATTCAAGAACATTTTACATCATAAAATAATGTGGGACAATCAGAACTTTTTATGTGAGACAATCAGAACTCTAAAATTTTAAAAAGTGGGACTATCGGGAATTAACCTTTTAAACAGAATATTGTGTTGTTTGTTTTATTCAATTCTATTAATGTAATAGTTACCGTTAAGTTGTTAGTTTTGTATTAAATCGTCATAGTCGTATTCATATGTAAACTGTTATTCTGTTAGTGTATAATTGATAAACACAGGTAGATTTAAGCACAAGTTGCCGTATCCTAATAACCGTGCAAAACTTGTATTTTTCTAAGAAAAACAGGAAAATATACCATGAATCGCCATACTTTTTCTAAATATTTTAGGGATGCTTCTATCTAGTGTGAATATGTCCCTCGTTAATGGTTATTTGACTATTTTGGTTCAAAACATTGCTCGAATTTTATTTGTTTTTGTTAAATATGCATCATTATAAAAGAGGTATAAACTGTAACGCCAGTTCTCTGTATGTGTTTCACTCACAGAGTCAATGCCACTAAGTATTTGAGAAAAGATTGAACCAGTTTTTTGTAAATGGCTTCACTTTTTAAAATTTCTTGTGCATGTGAGGTCAAAAATAATGTTTACAATGAGCATTAGTCCTGTCTGTAGGCAGAACAAATTGGATAGTTACACCTTAAAGTAAAATACTTTTATTTCAAAAGTAATATTTCACATAGACTTTCAAAAGAATGTTCTGGTTTTTTATGTTGCATAACCCAACATATTCGACTTTGACGGTGCGTAGATACCAATGATCAGAGGTATCCAGGTGAGAAGATACTAAGGAACAATACGTACTCATGTGAGAAGATACAAAGGAACAATATGTACTCAGGTGAGAAGATACAAAGGAACAATACGTACTCAGGGGAGAAGATACAAAGGAACAATACGTACTCAGGTGAGAAGATACAAAGGAACAATACATACTCAGGTGAGAAGATACAAAGGAAAAATACGTACTCAGGTGAGAAGATAAAAAAGGAACAATACATACTCAGGTGATAAGATACAAAGGAACAATACGTACTCAGGTGAGAAGATGCAAAGGAACAATACGTACTCAGGTGAGAAGATACAAAGGAACAATACGTACTCAGGTGAGAAGATACAAAGGAACAATACGTACTCAGTTGAGAAGATACAAAGGAACAATACGTACTCAGGTGAGAAGATACCATAGTTCCAAATAATATGGAGATTATAAGTCGGACTTAAAATAAATATAGTAACCATCGGATTCCGTGAACACCTTTTCCATTTCGTTGCTCGAAAAAAGTTAACGCGAACACAGCTGGCAAAAAAGAGGAATTTTATAAACCTAACATCAAATGAAACTTTTATGAAGAGAAGTAGAATATTCATATATAATTTGATGTTTGTATGCTATTAAGAAGATTATCAACACCATCAAATTGTTGATTCTAAAGCTGTTGTTCCCTTCTCGATAACTGATATCGCAATGGTATTCATGGGAGTTATTACAGATTTATTTCCAAATATAGCATCTTTGTAAGCCTTTCTCATATTTCCATTAATAACACCATATAAAACACTATTTATACAGCTGTTTAAAAAGCACATATAAATACCCAAAGCATGGAACTCGTCCGGAAAGTCTGAAATCTTGTTTCCGAAGAAAGAAGTTATCCCAAAAGGTATATACAAAATGAGATATGCAACAAAAACTGCAAACTGCGTCCTAGTTAGAATAAGTTCATGAATTAATTTCCGTCTGGCTAAACCATTATTCAAGTGTCATTGGACGTTTTTCTTTGAATTGCTGACATGAATGTAAATTTTCACGTAACAATACGACGTCAAATTAATAGGAATCAAGAGAGAAATAATCATGTAGGTATAAGAAAATGATGCATCTCCATATCTGTCAAATATACATGCATGAAGTGATTTGTCGAATGTCCACAAATGGTCATAAAACCACATGGAAGACGCAAAGGTGATCGCTAGTGTAATAGAAGCAACACTTGCTATAGCAACCCATCTCTTTGTATAAATGTTGTTGAATCCTTGAGGATGGCATATTTTCACGTACCTACAAACAGCAATGTGCATAATAAACTGAATACTGCACGTGAATAAAAAAGCTGCGAAGACTGCGTTAAATCTACACAGTTTCCGATCCGGAACGGCCTTTAGTATTGAAATGTAAACAATGTTGAACGGAATCAGGTAAAATATGATAAGAAAATCTGTAATAGCCAAACAAGCGACAAATACGTTTTGCATTGTTCTTAGCGCTTTTGTTCGTGATATTGTCCATATTATTAGTATGTTCCCGCCAGTTCCAATTATGAACATCACAACGCAGAAAAACAAAGATAAACCTACTGCTTGAATGTCATATTTTCCCATTACTAGTTTTTTTTTCTATAAAAGTTCAAAAGATGTCAAAGTGACTGGTTTAAAGTCTTACTTTATATTCCGATTGATAGTTAAAATTCTTTTACAGATACATTGCTCTTTTGAAAATATGTCAAAGTGGCTGAGATATGTAAATATGTCTTCAGAATAACCAATATCCAATAAGATTAGAATACACGTTTCAAACACAATATTCATCATCATCGCATAACATCGTTATCAAGCCTTCGCCTTTAAATTTTGTTAAAGCGGATTATTTTCTGATGTTTATATTCCAACTTTCAATTTATAACACAACTGACATACTAATTGAGCCGTTAACAAATTTATATTTATAATGGACATCAGAGATCATCAGACGGTGACATTCGGTAATACGGATCTGTTCTCCGTGTTTTGTCGTGTTTTATTTTTTTTATTATAATTTAACATTATATTTTACGATTCATTCCTTATCCTCATATTTATTTTATTATCATTATTATCATTATTATTATCATTATTACTTATTTTGAACAGGGTATTGTTCTGTTTGTTTTATCACAATATTGTTAATTGTAAGCACTATAGTTATTGTTAGGTTGATAGTTTTGTATTAAATCTTCATAGTCGTAGTAATAATATTGTTATTCAGTAAGTATAATTGATTAACACGGGTAGATTTAAGCGGCGCCAGTTGTAACATAATAACCGTGCAAAACTTTTCTATGAAAGAAAGGAAAATATAACATGAATTGCAATACTTTTCTAAATATTTTAGGAATGCATTTTATCTAGTGTGAAATTCTGGATATGTCACTCGATGATGGTTATTTGGCTATTTTGCTTCAAAACTTTGTTCGAAATTGTTTGTTAAAAATGCATCATTTAGCTGTATTTGGCAAAATATTTCGGAATTTTGGGTCCTCAATGCTCTTCAACTTCGTACTTTATTTGCCCTTTTTAACTTCTTTTTATTAGAACGTCACTGATGTGTCTTTTGTAAAGGAAACGCGCGTCTGTCGAACACATTTTTAATCCTTGTATCTATGATCAGTTTATCTAAAACCACTGGGTCGATGCCACTGCAGGTTGTGGTTTCCTCCCCGAAGATATCACCAGCCAAGTAGTCAGCACTTCTGTGTTGACATGAATTATCATTGATATGGTCATAATTATAAATTAACTGCAAATTTTTTTTTTTTTTGAATTTTTCGAAATACAAAGGATTTTCTAATCCAGGAATAGATGATTACCTTAGCTGTATTTGGCAAAACCTTTCTGAATGTATGGTCCTCAGTGCTCTTCAACTTCGTACTTTATTTGGGTTTTTTAACTTTTTTTTATTCGAGCGTCACTGATGAGTCTTTTTAGACAAAACGCGCGTCTGGCGTATGATGATGTTTGATGAGTTTATTTGTAAAAAGGTAGCCCCAATTCTCGTGAAATTAATACGCGGGAAATTGGCCTTACATTTTTATAATGTTTTGTGCATGTGAGGCCAAAACATTTATTGAATTTAATGTACTTGGTTCCTGTCTCCAAGCAAAACAAAAGAGGGTAGGTAGACTTTTATGAAAATTACTTTTTTATACAAAAATATTTTACATAGACTATAAAGGGAATATTTTGATTTTTTACGATGCATAACCCAAGATGTTTCGGCTTTGACGGTGCGTAACCAAATATGTCCATAATCTGTGTTAGAGAAAGCATGGAAATTTAGGATATGTAGGGAAACAGAAGACAGCACTATGTTTTTTAGCCTAATGAGTTAGTTTACTTTAACTGCTTGCATGTCTTTGATCATCTCATCGCGAGAATGTTTGCTGAAATGACATTCACCGAGTCTTAATATAATGGAATTTGATGCGACTGTCATACAAGTGAGAGGTTTAGCGCTATAAAACCAGGTTCAATCCACCATTTTCTACATAAGAAAATACCTGTACCAAGTCAGGAATATGACAGTTGTTGTCCATTCGTTTGATGTGTTTGTGCTTTTGATTTTGCCATTTGATTAGGGACTTTCCGTTTTGAATTTTCCTCGGAGTTCAGTACTTTTGTGATTTAACTTTTTAATTGGTATTTTCTAGTTCTTTGTCACAAAAAGCAAGTCACAATTTAAAAACAAAGTTAAGATTCAAAATATATAATTATATAAAAAAATTATCCATGTAAATATCTGACATCAAAGATAAAATCACAACGGAAAAGTATATAATCTGGTTTGTTTTAAGGCTGAGTGAGCAGACTAATTCATTAATACATATAAATGAACCTATGAATCTATCATTATGATTACTACTTTTTTTCATTAGAACTTTAAAGAAACGGCCTTCTTTTAAAATGATTCATCTACGGACATACCAGATTTAAAATTTAGAAATAATTTCATTAATAAATTATTGAATTTAGTTGTAAACAATGTACGTAATGAACGACCTTATTGTGATCTATAGCTTTCTGGCTTTATAATGGATTTCATGCTTTTTATCTTTACAAATATCTTAATGATGGAATTGCGCATTTGGTGCAGTAAATGTGGCACTGCTAATTTTATTACTTTATCCACTGGTATCGATAGCTCTGCTGATGGACTGTTAGAAACCGAGAGTATCACCAGCTCAATAGCCTTTACTTCGGTACTGGCATGATCATACGGATGTTGTTCTATTATTGAAATATGCTGTTACGTGTATTATAACATATTTTGGGAATCTTTTTATATAAAACAATATTTATCTCTCAAGCATAAATCAGATTCCTTGTCGTTATGGTTTGGCTTTATGGTTGATCTTTTTGATTTAATCAGCTCTTCAGTGTTTGTATAAAATTTTGGAATTTCAAATGTTTCGACGTTGACTTTCGTAATACGCATCTGGTGCACTTAATTGGTAATTTTATGTTATTTGAGTAAATCTGCTGTATTACATGCCATATTAAATAACAGAAATATGGATCCAGGAATCGATAAATCTTTTTTGATACAACGTATAGACATGTTACGTTTCATATTCCACATCGAAATCAGTGTCACGTTTGTACACGCATCATATAATATAAATACATTAAGATAATCGAGAGCATGTTGTAATTATCAACAATATCAAAAACTCGTTTTTGTTCATAAAGATATGTGACCTATAAATAAATTCATGACTCATTCGAAATTCAGAAACGAACAAAATAAGAGAGAGAAAGAGCGAAAAATAGAGAAAATGATCGGATTGACTTATATGTAGCTACACTGAATAATGTTATAACCTATTGTTGCACTCAGGCAATGTAATTTAACCACTTCTCTATTAGATAATGCCTAATGACTTAATATGACCAATCAAATTATATTTTAGAGGGGCGACACGGCGGTGTCAATAGTTGAGCATAAACCTTCTGGTGAACCTGAGTTCAACCATGTGTTTACTTGGTAGGTGCGTGTTCCTCAATCATCAATTGTCTGTATAGAATCAGTGGTATCGAATCGTAGTCAAACACAAGTAATAGAAGCTAAGAAACACACACACAGACAATATATATAAAAATAAGAATATGTGGTATGATTGCCAATTAGACAAATCTCCATCAGAGACCAAATGACGTAAAAGTTAACAACTATAGGTCACCGTACGTCCTTTAACAATGAGCAAAACCTATACCGCATAGTACGCTACACAAAAGGCCCCGACATTACAAATGAAAAACAATTCAAAAACTAATGGCCTGATGTACAAAACAATTTACGAAAAACAAATATGTTTAAAGTTGGTTATGAACATATTTACTACATAAATATGGGCACATTGAATTAGCTTGAATATTTGATTTTCAGTGTTCTACCGCTTTCTAAGTGATTTTGTTCTACAGATGTGGTAGTTCAAGCATCACTGATGAGTATTATAAACACGAAACGCGCGTATGGAATAAAATATCATAGATTCGGTCTTTTTTTCTGTATATTTGTTGTTTGTAAAATATTAACATTTAATTTATTCGAAACACTTATGTTTTTCTACCTACCCTTAAGACTTAGCTAGATCTTACAACACCTTTCGTAATTTTTTGTTTACACTGCTTCTTAACTTTGTATTGCTAATTAATTAAGCCCTCTGTTTTCCTTCGAGCACCACTGATGTAGAAACGCACAGCTGGTAGACTAAAAAATAAGCTTTGTATCTTTGATTAATTTATTTACCGACGGGAATAGTATAATATAAATCCGAGACTTGGATACCATGCAGGAATAATTATTGAAACGGGACCAAGATATACCTTGAATGTTGCAGTTGGATAACTGATGTGTGAAAAATTAGTTAGATGATACAGTGATGTTTATGTTTTTTTTATATATTTTCAATGAAGACCTATTTGTTTTTTAAACTCGGTCATAACAGTTGTTAAAGGGACATTAGCTACTATTTAGACAAGAAGTAAAAATATGTTGGGTTTTTTTTTTTAACATTGATAACACAGGAATATTAAAATAATTTGTCGCTATTCGCTGTCAATTTGGATCAATTTTGTCCAAATATTTAAAATAAATATCGCTGATGTATAATTGGCTTGCAAGTCAATTATTCAACCTCATTTGAATCCGTATTAATGCGACCTCCAGTTTAACCATTTGCTTGAGATGGCTAAGACTAAGCAAGGTCAGTTATAAAAAGAAAAAAAAAAAAAAACATGTCAACATTGAAAAGTGAAGCAAAACCATTTGCTTGAGATGGCTAAGACTAAGCAAGGTCAGTTATAAAAAGAAAGAAAAAAAAAAAACATGTCAACATTGAAAAGTGAAGCAAGAAAGCTACCATGAAGATCCATTTCGTTTACAGATTCGACCAACAAAAAATCATTCTTATACTGGTAAAAACAATGAATAACATATCTTTAAATCTATAACATGAAATAAAACAGACCAAGAAAAATTATAATTTTACGATTTCACGTGCTTGTCTATGGATTTATTTTCATATTTATGTGTATATCGGGTCATAGACCATCAGCATTCTTCGGGAGGTTATCTCGATGGTTAATTAAATGGCGTCTAGTCTAAAATATGAAAAAAACTCCAACAGACAAAATCAATATTGTCACCACCAAAAACAGAAATCTACAAAGTAGTATCTCAAATCGTAGGGGAATACGTAGTAAGAACAGGAAGATTTCAAGAACTGGCAAGCCCTGAATCCCGATCCGCCTAAACATGTATATATCTAAGTTCCATACGAAATTACTTTGAGCAACGGTGTACCATATGAGGAAACCAAGAAACAAGTTGTGTCAAGTTTGGCCTTAGGATCAGGATCAGGATCAGTTGATTGTTTCTTTTGAACTTTTTTGTAATTTGGATGTACGTTTTAATATGTTATAAATCATTTATTAGAATTTGAGTCAAATAGGTAAACATGAATGTTACAGCTACATGTAATACCGCTTTACATGCTTTGGTGCAGTAAAATTTTTCATCAATAATCGATTCAAACGTTTTCCTCGCACTTGCCGCGGTGCAGCTGCATGCCAAGTTTCTAACGTGATGATGGAAGTTTTTAACGACCTTGACTGTGGTTTCTAACGTTATAAGTCTTGGTTAAAGATTACTGGATACGGAAAAGCTGTCGGCGAATTAGAATACGGGAGGAATAATGCAATAGCAGTACATTTCTGAAGATTTGGATAAAATAAAAGATTTTCCTTTAAAAGAAAGTCTATGTACTCGTATTTTATCTATAAAACATATTAAACTGTTTTTGTTAAATTTGAAGGATTACAAGTTTTAACTTGGTAACCATACTGATTAATCATCTATCGAAAACCAAAATCAACCGTATTACAAAAATATCGTTTGTGGTGTAAATTTTGCGTTTTAAACATGTCAACATAGACAAATAACATATAACACAGTTAGACAAATGTGGCTTTTGTAGTTTGTCTTCGATTGCGAGACAAAATTTAAGCAAAACCAAATATAAATACCGGATATCTGTTAGATAAATGTCTAGTGAACATCTGATTGATATTTATGACACATGTATACTACTTTTTAAATAATTTTAGAATTCGAGGAGTTAACAAGCATGACAAGTAAACAACTGCTTTTCCGCGTATACTATTTTGTACATGCATAACTTGTAAGTACCGTTTTGACTTAAATAAATATGAAGAAAATGTCGGAGGGGCCAGAGATCCTTAATTTCTGTATTCTTTAATTTTTTTGTCATTTTTTTTTATTCTTTATTTGTTTGCTCTTTTTTCTCTATTTTTTTATATTTTTTGTCCCCATTATTCTGCACTTTTCCCAAATTATTCTCTATTTTGTAAACCCCATCCAGACCCTCGTGTAGGCTGTTTTAAAACTTATCAATTATAAAACCATTCAACAAATATGCATGATGTACAGTAGTTGTCGTTTGTTTATGTAATTTATACGTGTTTCTCGTTTCTCGTTTTTTATATATACTAGACCGTTGGTTTTACCGTTTGAATGGTTTTACACTAGTAATTTTGGGGCCCTTTATAGCTTGTTGTTCGGTGTGAGCCAAGGCTCCGTGTTGAAGGCCGTACATTGACCTATAATGGTTTACTTTTATAAATTGTTATTTGGATGGAGAGTTGTCTCATTGGCACTCACACCACATCTTCCTATATCTATGGTAATTATATGTTTCCGTATCCTAATTTTACAGTTATTGTACTGTATTTGTACTGCAAGTATTAAGTTCCAGTTTTTCTATAATGGTATAGAACCACTAATTCGGGCCCGGTCACAAAGAGGAAAGTAGTACATATTTTAAACAAAATAGTTCCTATGCATAGCTGTAACATTGTCAAAGTAAAACGTTTGGGTAATTTTGGCATCAAATGAAAGCTTAAGGACTTGGGGTCACTGTAGACCCTTGTTAAAAGTTTCTCTTGAATAGTAATATATATATATAAATTTATGATAGGAGATAAGAAATACCTATTTTGTACTACCAAACTTCATTGAACCAGTATGCTCTAATATGCAATTAAGGTATGCCTAAATTTTCAGCACAAGTCAGGATAAGATGTACTTTTGCTATGAATTGACTGCCACTTTATTTGAAATTTAAGGCAAAAAGCGATAAATGCTTAAAATCGCATAAGTTAACATAGAAAGCAATGGGGCTATGAATTAGTGGTTTTATTCCTAATTATCTTTTATGTCCAAAAAGTGCCAAAAAATATTTTGTAATATTTTTTTGTTTTGTACTTTAATATTACTGCACTAACAGTGCATTTTTCATAATCAGGCGGAAGCACCTCATAGTATTAATTTATTGCACCATTACATTACGAAAAAATTAAAACAAACCTATAACTTTAAATTTGAAACTAACAATGTATATGGAAATGTAAAAGCATGATATTAACTAGAAGTAATTCATCAGTATTATAATATTCAGAAACATTTTGAGTGCTAAAAAGGTCTAGTACTGACAAAAACTACACACATTTAGGCTAAGGTAGTCCCATTTAGGCTAAGGTAGCCTCCTCTATGCAAAGGTAGCCTACTTTAGGCTAAGGTAGCCTTATCGTAAACTTTTACGGAAAAGAAATGTTATTTGATTTGAAAAAGAGTATCTGTAATCTGATTAACACGTGTTTAAAAAGGGCTAACATTAAATTGCCTTTGAAAGTCGTTGACGGGACATAAATTCATCTGATGCTAATCCTTCATTACTATCCGAAGGTGTTTGAGTTCTGCGTTCACGATAAACAAATAAAATCCCACAAAAGTTTAAAGAGAAGAAGGATTAATACATTTTCTTACTCTACTTAGTTTTGTCTGATTTTTGTCTGCTTATATGAGAAGGAATACGAACATCACATTGTTGATTCTAAAGATTTTGTTCTCGTCCCGATAGATGATATCGTTATGGTATTCATTGGTGTTATAGCAGATTTGTTTCGGCATAGAGCATCCTTATAGGCCTTTCTCATATCCCTATTAAACACACCATACAAAATACTATTCATGCAGCTGTTGGTAAAACAAAAGTACATGGCAAATGCATGAAACGCTTCAGGGAAATCGTTTACTGAACTTCCGAATGTTGTTATTCCGAAAGGTAAGTATAGGATCAAATAAGATATGAAGACAGCAAACTGAGAGCGGGTTAATAGAATTTCTTTTTTTAGTTTACGCCCTGCAGGGGTATTTTTCCAATATCCTCGTAATCTTTTCTTTGTTTTAATTACATAGCAGTAAATTCTATAGTATGCTAATCCAGTAATAGACACGGGAATCAGTAAACATGCTGTCATATAAATTAATGAATAAGTTCGAGAAGCAAATCGATTGAACAAGCACAAATGCAACGTTGGGTCAAAATTCCAATAGTTATTGTCGATAAACAGAGGTAATGCAAATATAACCCCTATGAATGGGGAGGAAATTATCAACGGTATAATTTTACTCACAGTAAAAATTCGATTAAATCTGCTAGTTCTACAGATTTTAAAGTACCTGGTGACAGCTATGTGCATGATGTATTGGACACTAGTCGTAAAAACTACATGCGATATGATAGCATTGGCCTGGCATAAACCTGGTGGTATAACTGAATCCTTCACAAGCATTACAATCATACTGAATGGTAAGAGATATCCCACAATGAAGAAGTCAACAAATGCCAAACATACCACAAATATGTAAGGAATAACTCTTAGTTCTTTCTTGGCAACGAATGTCCAGATGATCAACGCATTGCCGGTTGTACCAATAGCATACAGTACTAAGCAAAATATGAGGGTGACTATTTTAGTTTCCAAACTGTAATAAAACATTTCACGAATATGGTTTACTAATAAATCTCTTTTTCTGAACGCCAGTTGATCATTGGAAGATTTTAGGTAAAAATGTCATATATCAGTTACAATCTACATGTGAACACTACAACCACAGGTAAACACGTCATATATCAGTTACAATCTACATGTGAACACTACAACCATAGGTAAACACGTCATATATCAGTTACAATCTACATGTGAACACTACAACCACAGGTAAACACGTCATATATCAGTTACAATCTACATGTGAACACTACAACCATAGGTAAACACGTCATATATCAGTTACAATCTACACGTGAACACGCCAACCATTGGTAAATGTATGCATCAGATTTATATATATATAATATTTTCAATGTCATTATTAGGAGATTGACTTACCTCTTTTTCTAATAACAATAATAAGCATATACATATTACACATTGTTACATCTGCCCTTTTATTAACACAGCGAATACAATACAGTGATAATATACGGTCAGTAATCCGTCAGTATGATTTGTATGGATAAATTACAGATTAAATAAAACTGTCAAAAGCAATAATAGAACTTGAACTCTACTAGTGATGTGTTAGTTTATTAATTAATCACTTTTCTCATAATCTATATGACTATTAAAAAATGGTTATATTATCATGTTTTTTGCAATATTATCAATCGATGATAACTAGAAAAAATGTAACTGTTGTATGTTGAAATTTTCGCCCATTTCGAAAGAAAAAAAAGTATTGGCATAAAAGCATTTAGGCATCTTATAAACAAAAACAAGGAAATTTAAGTATTAATTTTGTTCATTAATCTTCAGATGTTTTTCCAAACAAATATATATTTATACAAGAACGAATTTACAGTACATAACTGTTTTATAAGAATTTCATTATTTTGATTTGCCGATAACGTTTACGTAGTGTTTTAAAGAAAAAATTAATTCCTAGTACAAAAAAGCATCCATTAACTAGTGTGCCCTCCATGAGGACGTCACAACAATTAAGGCGTTTGAATATGTTAAACCAATGAAAAGAAAAGCTTGAGTTAACTCATGATTCCAAGCTAGTTTTACAAAATGTAGCATTCAAGTATAAATCAAAGAGTTGACTGCTACTTTTTCATAGTTTTATAGGATTGTAATCACGTTAATCGTATGCAAATTTTACTGTGTAGACCTTTTCCGCGCTGCAAACAAAATGTTCTTCGTTCAAAGCGTCACACTTTTATAATACGATACAAAAAGAAGCATTTAATCCTTAATAACATTCTTGGTTTATTTAATTTTTATTCAATATAAAAAATTATGTAAATGTATGTGAAGCTAGCGGCCAATTCGTTATTCGTTATTCGATATTCAGTATCAAACCGGCTCCTAGCAGTCGGTTCGATATTCAAATTTTCATTTTTGAAAGTGATAAAAGTTGAAAATAAAAATGATATAGTCATAGTTTTTAAAATATTTAGAGCCTACAAATTATCGTAAATCCTCGTTGTCCTCGTTATTGGCAATCAACGATGTACTTTTAAAACTTGATATTTCAATATAAAAAAACAATCAAACAAACAAACAAACAGACACTCCAGTAACATGTGAAAATATAGAATATAAATATATGTAACTATGGAGAGCAAAAAAAGATATTTTCAATTGACTTGATATTAGAAATGTTTTCTGGTAAAAGGGCCCGGGCCGATGGACAGACCTCCTGATATTTCAATCTTTATAATTATATTATGCACAATAAAGGATACAAATGATATAAATAGGAATTTGGTCAAACTTCTTGGCTTCGGTGTTTACGGAGGGCTCAAAGTGCCTGTTTGATATTCAAAATGTACAACAAAAGTCTACCGGAGACCGCTTTTAAAAATGACCGTAAGACCTCCTTGTATTTTCAATGTCAATTAAACTTGGCTAGCCCTTAGACTAGTTATAGATACAGATCTAGATAACGCACTGGGTCCTCTTACCAAAATTCTCGACAATTTTTAATTGAAAAGCGACAGTTTAAGCCCTCTGTGCGTGTTTAAGATGAAATATGTCTGGGAAATTCTTTTGATAGGATCTGTATCTATATATAGTTTAATTGAAATTTAAGTTTTATGGACATTGAAATACCAGGGGGTCTCATCGTCATTTAAGCTGTCTCTGGTAGACTTTTACTATATGAAATACTACTTATTTAAGATACTGTTTTTATTAGCAAATACTCTCAACAAGAAAATTACAGAACTATTCTTTTTGGTTTTTTTTTCTCACTCCACAACTAGTTCGGGAGTCGGTAGGATTGATATAGCTTAAAACTAGCACGCTGCATCTAAACGAAAACGCCCAGTAACTCATCATAATAACACAACATTCAACCAAAATTCAGCAAAAATTATCAAATAACAAAGTTCTTAAATGAAATTACAATTGGTTTAAAACTAACAATATATAATTCATTCACTTCTTTCGCATCAGGCTGCTGATGGAGCAGCAACTGATTACAATGCCGGAGCACATGAATTCAAACTCCGGTATTTTTTCGTGGTGTCCATGCTAATTGATCTTAAATTTTCTGTATATAGTGACTGCAAATTGTCCTTACTCGGTTTGGCAATAGTGGTGTCCGTTTTTATTCGATTCATGTTTTTTTATGACTGCCTTGGTATCTTCTTATTGTTCCATCATTTGTAACTATAACATGTATATGTTATTTGTTATTTGACATTGCAAGTTTTATCATTGTAAAAATAAACTTAACAATCAAATTTATGTTACTGCGATTGCGTAGATATTCTCTAGTTGATGCAATATAAGCAGCACGTTTATAAACGTATTTTATTTCAAAACGAATTTGTAATATGGTTTTCAATTGACATTAAAGTACAATGAATATGTAGTAACATGCCATACACTATTATAGAATAAACAGGCTATTGTTCTGTAAAGAGACCAGACATCGAAATGCATAATGTACTTGAAGTCATACAAGTTAAAATAACCGATTCGAGTGTCTACAAGTCCATAGAAAATTGTTGAAGCATAGGTGTTGGTTTCCTCTTATGAATTGAATCAGCTTCTGTCATGTCGGGCCTTGTATATATTACTATACCCCGTAACGGTATGGGCATTATTCATTGTTAAAGGCCGTACGGTATCCTAGTAGTATACATGTAGTTCACATCCTCTCCCATCGGTCTTTGATGGATATAGTGGTCTCATTGGCAATCATATCAAATCTTCTTATTTTTATATACGAGTGCTGGAATGTTTGTATAATTGATCCTACAAATGTATTTTTTGAGAAATTGGCATATCAAAGAACACAACAATACCAAAAGTTGGACATGTGTTGAACGTATGTCAATATTGCTTTAATGCCATACAATATATGTTGATAATTCTGGATAAATTTCCTTAAAAAATAACCAACATTTTACAAAAGCGTATATGACACCAAGGATTTGCAAAGTGAGATCTCACTATACAAATACTTGATGACACTATGTGCCAGTTAGTTTTGCTGAAAGAAGGAACAGTTTGGATTTATTTTGTTTGTGTACATTCAACAAAAGGGAAAATTACATGATAAAATTCAAATATAATACTTTTTTATTTAAGGTGTAAACATCTAGGTAAAGGCTAAAAGGAGTTAGAAAAAAGACGAAATGAGACTGTTACGATATAAAAGAGAAGGGAAATTAACTTCAAAACTAGGCAAAATAAATAGATGTGAGATTTTTGATAAGTCAAAACAAAATAAAAAAAAAAAAAAAAAAACAACAATTGTCCGAAAAACTCTTTGGCGAGCGCATATATATAGGTGACTAGAGATGACGTTCTTGGGGAATAGGGGGAGGGTTGAGATCTCACAAAACATGTTTAACCCCGCCGCATTTTTGCGCCTGTCCCAAATCAGGAGCCTCTGGCCTTTGTTAGTCTTTTATGTTTTTTTAAATTTTAGTTCATTTATATGTTTCGGAGTTTAGTGTGACATCCATTTCCACTGAACTAGTACACATTTTTGTTTAGGGGCCAGCTAAAGCCCGCCTCCGGGTGCGGGATTTTCTCGCCATGTTGAAGAACCATTGGTGACCTTGGGCTGTTTCTGCTCTTTGGTCGGGTTGTTGTATCTCTTTGACATGTTTGACACATTCCCCATTTCCATTCTCAATTTTATTTGTCGATATCTGTTGGTGCGATGTTGATACAAAATACTATTTTTAAACACAAGTAGGTCAGACAATAACGATTTTGTATAACGGATGCTATTTTATTGTTATAATTGCTACATGCCAGGGCTGCTCAACATGCAAAAGGTAAAATGTTTCAAATAACATAGCAGTGTTATACCGGTAAAGAAGTACATAAATTCTGCATTTAATTTTGTAAATTGAGGAAATTGCGAAATGTAATACCTTTTTCGGGAAATCCTGCATTCTGCATTTACTTATTACATTCTAAGGACTACATTGGAGTGTCCTTTGGATTCTGTATTTGTTATTTTGATGATTCCTGAATTGAATGATAAAAATAAAAGAATACAAATAGAAATGTCATTTGTATTTTTCAACTGCTAAAATGGTCATCAGTAACAATTTAAAAATATATTCATACAATAGAAACTTGATTCATCACGTCTAACCCATCAGCAACGGGACATTGATGAGTTTCACTACCGCTGTTATTGTTTGTACCGGAAGTTCTGCCGTCATTTGTTGAAGGGAAAATCTTAACATTGCGTGTTTTTTTCTGACAAGGAAACGATTCAATATACGCTTTTCTCATATTACTGTTAAAAGCTCCATATAACAGACCATTGATACAACTGCTAAGAAAGCATGAATACATAGCAAATGCATGGAAACTGTCTGGAAAATGCTCAGAGCTATAACCAAACGTGGACGAAATGGCGGTTATCCCAAACGGAATGTACAACACAAGATATGCGACGAACACAGCAAACTGTGAACGAGTTGCGCTAATTTCACTTAGAAGTCTTTTTCTAATTACAGGATCACTCCAGTGTTGAAACAATTTTAATTTTGACTTCCGAACATGGAAATAAATCTTAATGTAACAAATTAATGTCACAGTTATTGGCAGAAGTAAACAACATCCCATGTAAATAAGTGAATAAATCTGATTGCCATAACGATTGAAAATACACAAATGAAGCGTTTTGTCAAATATCAAATAATTATCCTTTGCAAGTAAAGGCAGACCGAATATCACACCGGACACACAACTTAAACAAGAGAACAATATCATTGTTCTCAACGAGAGCAGTGTATCAAATTTGCTTGCATAGCAAATTTTAACAAACCGACAAAAAGCAATGTGCATGATAAACTGCACGCTACAAGTGAACAGAATATGACATATCAATGCATTAAACTTACAAAGGAAAGTCTGCCAAATTTTAGTATTGTAAATCATGACAAACATGTTAAACGATAGAAGGTATCCGATGATGAATAAATCCACAATGGCCAGAATTATCACAAACAAATTGTGTCTCTTTCTAAGACGCTTAATCCTGAAAAATGTCCAAATAATTAATGCATTTCCTGTAACTCCGAAAATATATATAATAAAGCAGAAAAACAATGTGGTGATTCTTGTCTGTTCATCATACAGTGTTAAGTTTTTGTGCGCCTCGTTCTGACTTTTATTGATTACTTGCGTCACATTTTCAAAAAATGTCATAACAATTTGTGTGCCATTATCTTTATAAATCATCATGTATCCTTCGTTAATTTTCTCTAGAAACTGTTTATTTGATACTGTTCCTCCTTTTTGTTCCACATTCCGCTACCAATACAGTGTGTTGAACTAACCATCAAAAGGTTCTCGTTTTAAGAAAGAGCAGCAATTTACCAAATATATGCAAATGCTATTCTTATATATTCCTCTATATAAAACTTAAGATATACATTGCTCAGAAAACAGGGAAATTGTTTCTTTCTATGATCATACAATATGATTGATACGTTATTCGTATGTAAGAAACCTTATTGTTGAATTATTCAGCTTGACATCATTAGCAACTTTTCAGCTTTCTACAATCAACTGACAAATTGAATGCGAATTTTCATTGTCGGTTTCTTTTAAACGTGATTGAGATCTAACATGACAAAGTTCTGGTTAATTTTGAAATAAATCATTTAAAATATAATGGAATATTGGCAATTTGTGTAAGTGGTATTTTTGCCCTTGCATATTGATTCGAGCAAACCTCATGGTAATTTATTATCAATATCAATCGATATTTTAATAAATTAAAAAGCTCCCAGTAATGGTTACTTTAGACAATATCTTTCTTGATTATATCTTATACCTCGGGATATTATTAAAATTTCAATATGAAAATGGATTGGCCAGGATAATTAAATTGCACCCTGGGAATATTACTTATTCTTAGAAATATTTCTGACCGCATTCTACTATAATAAACAAAATATAAGGTGCGTTGTTAACTGACTTGAAATATATGCTATCTTCTAGATGCACATGATGATATCAAATTTGCGGATATCCAGTGGAATTACAACAATGACGTATACCCCACTTCTCGAACCCCATGGGTTGACTAAGGTATAGACATATGATAATGTCCTGTACTTCTCTTGCTCGACAACAAAACCATTGCTAAAGTGTAGGGTCTGTTTGACAGTGTGAAATTACTAAATACGTAGCCACATCTAGTCTGAATAGGAATTTTAAATCCGGTGTTTCGTGAAGAGAGTGTGCGCTTTGAAGCACCCTTGCAACAACTCCTTAGTTGGGCTGTTCCAAGATAAAATTTCTGCAACATATCCAACATATAATGGTACAATGACAGTCTAAATTCTCGACCATAATCCCTACAGATCCAGTTTCAAGAGCCTACCTATTGCATGTAAATAATAATTGTTTTTTTCTGTTCGTGTCTCGAATTTGCTTGAAATATTTGCAACTGGACATTAAACAAACAACAATCTATCAATCAATTGTTTTATTCATATAATGGTACAAACGTTTTGGTAAAGTACCCTTTGACATTTTCTTTCTATGATGGAGCATCATCCCCCCTTTATTATGTTTTTTTTTCATAAATTGACATGTGACCAGAATCAATGTCAGACTGTCTGTTATACAATATGATACGTCAATATCTTCAAACAATTTAAACCCTAGCTGATAAAGATAAATAAAGGCAGATCACAATTAATTTTCTACTCTGGACCTGACGAAAAAAAAATGATATATATGTCGCATTCATGTACTTTCAGAGATTCAATCAATCTAAAATTTGTGAAACATATCATACTTTAAATATATAGAATGTACGAGCAATTCGGTGAAAAAATCCTATATCTCATTTTGTCCGTTGTCAGATTTAGTTCAGCGATGCATACAAATTTCAAATAAATTTCAAAATACATGTACCACCGAACTACGTATACTGTCCCTTTACTATATCTACAAAATATTCATCTCATTATTTTCCAATTGAATTCATAATGCACGTTCAATTTTGAGGGCCACATGTGTGACACACGTAGATAACTTTATGATAAATTGTTAAATTTTAAGTATTTACACTGGTGCTTGATGATGTCAAGAGATCACTCCATCTTGAAGCTTATGTATTAAGTACTATACTGTAAAGCAATGAGATAACTCAACAGTTTGAACCTCACATTTAACCTTCAGATAAAAAAAAAAAAAAACTGTGCATGAGAAAGAAACAAAAATATTTAGTTAGCGCTATTTTCATTTTTCTAGCACTTGGTTGATACCGCTGCTGATGGACTACTATCCCTTGAAGGTATATCATCGGCTCAGTAGGGGGTGCTTCGGTATTGCCGTGATTTATAACTTCTTTTTTTTTTAAATTCGCCTTTGATATATTAAGAAATTATTGAGAAACCAACTCTTTCAGGCAAAGTGGATTTGTACTTTGACCTATAATGGTTTACTTTTATAAATTTTGACTTGGATGGAGAGTTGTCTCATTGGCACTCATACATGTACCACATCTTCTTATATCTATTGATAAAATTGAGAATGGTAACGGGGAATGTGTCAAAGAGACAACAACCCGACCAAAGATTAGAAAACAGCCCGAGACCACCAATGTCCATTTTGTTCACATACCCTCTCACGTATTCAAGTATTTATACATCATTGGCTTATTTTTATTTGGGGGTAGCTTTCCTTCTGATGTTAAATCCAAAATGATGCTTCAAAACACATAACGTGATTTTTCTTTTGCATATTGATATGTTAGTGATGACACAAACTGTCCAATAACAGTATATATATATTTTTGGTCTTTTGGAAAATGTTGTTTGTTCTGTATTTAGACCCCTCTACCAAGAAATTTGTTTTGCATGCACACGTATAAAAATTGCGGTTTTTATCCAACGCAATCATAGGTTTGAATGTTGTTTTCAATTTAGACTTGTTTATATATATATATCATATATATATATATATATATATATATATATATATATATATATAAGTACGTCTGAGCCAGTGACAACTCTACAACAGATTTATCCATCGGATCACCAGCAGTGATGGTGATACATGGCTGTGTACATTATGTATATACAACTCGTCTAACCATCAACCCAACAATGTTAGATCTGTAAATTTGCTTTTGTTCTTCCCTCGCCGGGATTCGAACCCATGCTACTGAGATATCGTGACACCAATCGCCTGCACTGTAGCCGTCCCGCTAGACCACACGACCACCTGGGCTTCATAAAATGAAGCTTTCGGTGGCCGGGTGTTACCTTTCCACGTCAGTTTTAATCTAGCGTCGTACTACAGTACATGATATATAAGGCATGGAGATGTTATTTTTACAGATCAGCTAAATTATCTATAGTAAAGGATCCTACAAATTAATGTAAGATACAGTCACAGAAAATAATTATATTTATAAGTACGTCTGAGCCAGTGACAACTCTACAGCAGATTTATCCATCGGATCACCAGCAGTGATGGTGATACATGGCTGTGTACATTATGTATATACAACTCGTCTAACCATCAACCCAACAATGTTAGATCTGTAAATTTGCTTTCGCAAATTTTTTGTTCTTCCCTCGCCGGGATTCGAACCCATGCTACTGAGATATCGTGACACCAAATCGAAAGCTTCATTTTTATGAAGCCCAGGTGGTCGTGTGGTCTAGCGGGACGGCTACAGTGCAGGCGATTTGGTGTCACGATATCTCAGTAGCATGGGTTCGAATCCGGCGAGGAAGAACAAAATTTGCGAAAGCAAATTTACAGATCTAACATTGTTGGGTTGATGGTTAGACGAGTTGTATATATATATATATATATATATATATATATATATGAGTAACCAGACGGGGACCAATAGTGGAGCAGGGTCTGCTTGTCCTTTCGGAACACCTGAAAGTTTAGTTTTCGATGTAGTGTTTTGTGAGCCAAGGCTCCGTGTTGAAGGCCGTACATTGACCTATAATTGTTTACTTTCTACACATTGTGACTTGGATGGATAGTTGTCTCATTGGCACTCATACCACATCTTCTTATTTATATTGTTTGTCTTTTCGTGGTCTTTCTTTTTTATGTTTTTTTTTCTTGCAAGGGCGTTAGACTGGTTCCCTGTCCTTTATCTGTTTGGCTCTGAGATACTCGTATGTTGCAAGGGAGAGGACCAGCCTAGCAAGGGCGTTTTATCTCTTTGTATGAGTTTTGAATGTCCCCTTAGTATCTTCCACCTCTTTCTTTTTAAATGTATGAGATGTTGTATTTGATGAGTTAAAATATCATTGATTATAGGTTGGTAACTTTTATTATTATTGCTTATATATGCTTATATATTATGCTTACTGGTTGACATTGAACATAAAACAACTAACCAGCATAGCAAAAGGAGACACATGCTTACTCACCTCTATTTGACTTTTGAGTAAGTTTTGTTGTTCAGCTTCTGTCTTGTCTCAGAGTATATACATAACCAAAATCTGCTAATTAATTGGAAAAGATGTGTGGATGAACTAGCGGCTGGTCTGAAGACTGTGTACGGCACCTAAATGGTGAATAGTTAGAAAACAACCACAATCTCATCCCTCTCAAAACAAGCTGACCGAACGAAAAATTGATTTCAAAATCCTAGATTGAAAAAAGTTTAGATTATGCGAGTAGTTGCCTCAGTTCACCTAGTTAAGGGAGCTACCATTTGATTTTTATGGGGGGCTAGGATGGAATTTGAAAAAAATAGGCAGGACAGGAGTTTTGAGTAAAAAAAAGGCAGGATGAACAACTTGGTAAAAAAAAAGGCAGGATGACAATTTGTGTAAAAAAAAATCAGGATAAACTGGTAAAAAAAGAAGGCAGGACCGAATAGGGTAAAAAAAAAGGCAGGACAGAGATTACAACTTAAAAAAAAGCAGGACAAAATTTTTCATCCTAGCCCCCATAAAAATCAAATGGTAGCTCCCTAAAAGTAGACGGGTATCAATATAGAAAAAGGAATAACAATTGACAGACAATATCTATCAACCGTTAATTATACTTTTGTCATTTTCAGAAGAAAAAAAAACTCTAAAGAGGGTGTATTTTTGTGTACCCAACTCCTCCTATCGATCCTTGAAACCGCACAAATACATTTTGCAGACAAAATCAAATGTGTTATGTTTTAAAGTTGCCAGTGCACCTCACATTTTGTAATTGGTTAAGCTGTGCACCTCAGATTATGAAATAGGTTTTAACAACTATTTGTATGTAATTTCATTTTATTTGTCATTTAAAGAATAACTGATGGTAGTTTATACAAAACAACGCTAGAATAACAAATCTATTAGGATCTGGATGGGAGGTCATTTCTGTATTCTTTAAATTTTTAGGGCATTTTTCTTCATCTTTAAAAGTAACGCTTATTCTGTAAAATTCTTATGAAATTAATTTACTATCTTTTTTTCTGTAATAATATGCAGATGATTTTTTTATTCTGTACATCTAGAAATAAGAAGATGTGGTATGATAGGCAATGAGACAACTCTCCACCAGAGACCAAGTGACATAGAAGTTAACAACAATTGGTCACTGTACGACCTTTAACAATGAGCAAAACCCATACCGCATAGTCAGTTATAAAAGGCTCCGAAATGACAATTGTAAAAAAATTCAAACGACAACCACTTAATTATTGGCTCCTGACTTGGGACAGGCTCATACAGAGCGTGGCGGTGTTGAACTAATTTGCTGGCGGCAAACCTTCCCCCTAACCTGAAACAGTGGTGTAACAGTTCAACTTAAGAACAAACAATAAAGATCAGTTGAAAAGGTCTTAACTCATCAGATCGATACAAAGCAGAAAAAACAACTAACAAAAACACAGACCGAACGTGACAGGGAATTTATACATCCCTGGACAAAAAAGACACTAAGTACAGATCTGAGAGTACTCTCAGTTTCTTACAGCTATCTAAAAGCCAATAACAACTAATGAAAAAAATCATGTATCGTTCTTTCAAGAATATTATATAAATCCTTGGTTCATTCGAGGCTGTAATCAGTATTTTAGTTATTACCTAATTCTTTTATTTTTAACAGTTAATCTTTATACTTCGGTACACTGTTGTACTCTACAGTATTCTTTAATATTTTTGGTTCATTTTTCTCTCTTCATTATTGTTTGGCCATTATTCTCTATTCTGTAAACCCTTCCAGACCCTCATCTCTATGTGTAGATATCATTGACCATTCTCCGTCGCCTACAGGTTAAACTTATCAATATTGTTTCCTCTTGTAAATTCAACTCATTGAAAAGAGTAACACTTACATGTAAAACTTTAACTATATAGATATGGACTTTTTAAAATTATTTGTCTTTATGTTACGTTGTAGGTTACTAATTTCTTTAATTTGATTATGGTATTTAGTCGAGACTACAAAAACGAAAGTAGACTGGTCCCTTTACTTTAAAATAAAAAGCAGGACATGTAATACGCGAATTGAAACCAGTTTAGGTAAAATTCGGGGAAATACCCCAAACGATCTGATCAGATCCAGGAAAAAGGTTTTTTTAAAGACAAAGGAATTAGTTCCATTTGTCTGAAAGGTTAGTAGAGGAAATTTAAGGGCAAGAAAGTTAACTAGTTACCTTTGGTGCACATTGATTAGTATCTTTAATGGTATCTTGTTACTGTTAGATTTATTAAAGTGATTTAGAACATCAAAATACTTACTGTAAAGACTTACATGTAATTTTTAAGAATATGTAATGACCTCTAGATGTGTTTTGTTTGTTATTTGGATTGCTGTCTTGTAATTAAAAAAAAACACTGCAGAGTTTTTAAAATCTCTTTCCCCTATTCATACCTGCCAACTTAATGACTTAGGGGGATTTTAAGCACAAGAGGAACTAATGCATACCTATACATGTCATAAGTGTACATGTACTTAATTAGAACATCTATGGTTTTCAATGAGTATGCATGTGTTTATATGTATTTTTTACAATTCTGAATGTCTTTTTTAAAGTATTTAGTCTAAATAATTGAGTTTTATAAGGGTGACAGGTCAACACCTCTCATGGGGGATATCCCCTCATAAAGTGGGCAAGTTGGCAGGTCTGCCTGTTGGTCCTTGAGTAAATCTGCTGGTCCTCACTATTATTTCTATTGTAAAATACCAAAATTGCCTCGGTCCTTTGTAAAATTTTGGTGGTCAAAACTTTTGTACCACCACTTTTTGAAAACTCTTAAACACCTGATATACATCTTCTTTTATTCTTACTTCAATCATATCATAGTCAAAGATACAGTCTACAGAGATCGATTTTAAACATAATGGAGGGTTAGATAAAGATCTCTGTTTTTAGCCATAGCGTTGTCAATTTATTTTCGACTTATTATTTTGAATGTCCCTTTATTTAGCAGTCAGGGGAATTACTGAAATAAGTGATTTAAAAATCTGAAATTATACCACAAGTTTCCATACCACAAAGGGATGGTTAGGATTGGCTTTGGGAGGTTATGGCTCAAACCGTTTAGGAATTAGGGGCAAAAAAGGGTGAAAAACAAGGGTTTCCTGGTTAATGGACAATTTAAAAGCAGGGTAAGGGAGGTAATCCAAAAACAAAATGTACAATGTTGTACAATGTTGGAATACCTCCTTACACTGCTTTTAAATTATCTATTTAAGACTTTTATGATGTATTTAAATGGGTAATTATGGTTGCAATTTTTTTTTTTCATTTCAGATTTCAGAAATTAAACAAAATTTCTTCACATATTTTTTTTATTGCAAAAAAGGTGGGGGATTTTTTTTGGGGGTTCAATATGCAACAGCATAGTGTATTGCACAAAAGCAAAAAAAAATGGGTTAATTTTATTTATTTTTTGGGGGACAATTCACACAGGCACAGTGTATTGCACAAAAGCAAAAAAATGAATATAAATTCAAATCGTATAACCAATTCTAAGTTCTTTGACTACAGTTATTCTGTGTCAGAAACCTACATGTATTTATTATGTGTCAAATATTTAATTACAATCCAAATTCAGACCTGTATCAAGCTCGAATATTGTGTCCATTTTTGCCCCAACTGTTCAGGGTTGGACCTCTGCGGTCTTGCTCATTGTTGAAGGCTGATATTTACCTGTAGTTGATAACATCCATTTCCTTTTGTCTGGTTGATACTTGTCTCATAATGTTTATATGTATGTATGTTCACAAGTTTGTTCTGTAAGACCGTTATTTTTACATAGCTTGCATCTCCATGTTCTTAGGCTGCCAAGCTTGAGATGATATATGTTATTTTGGTTTTTGTTGACCACATTCTCAACAATTTTGAACAATGCAGCAATTTCAAGTATTCAGCTATTCAAGGAATAAAAGGTTTTCTGAATTGTTTAGCTTCATAACAGAAAACTTTTAATGTCATTTGGCATGTTAGGGTAGCTGGCATAAAATTGAGGTCATTCATTATAAGTCCCAGAACTTCAAATTGTTGTATAGAAACTATAGATGCTTTTTGTTCTTGTTAAGGAAATAATTTATACAAATTAGCTAAAACAAACAATGTTGTTACACTAAACATTGCTAATCATGTTGTTATCAAATGTTTTTCTACAGAATTACATCAAGAGAATGGAACAGAAACACAGAAATATACTTCAGACTAATTTTGCCTACCTTATAAAAAATTTGCATAATGTGGAAGAAATATGTGATCATTTGGTTAGCGATGATATACTGACATCAGGGATGATGGATTCAATTAAGGTCTGTCATATTGTTTTCATAACACTACAATGTATTTGATCAATATTAAAACCTTTTGCAATGAATTCAGTTTACACAGTCATGACTGTCACGGTTGTTTATATACATGTATAATAGTTAAAACCAATACAAAAATAATTTAGAAAAAGGATATTATATACTATTGTAGAAGTATATATACATGTATATATAAACTGAATTGTGACTTTTGTCCTGTGACTTTTGGTCCTATATATACATGGGCATTTGAGTTGGGGATTATACATATATCCCTATTTAATAATCATGTCAATTAATTGACCAATTTTGTTTATCTTGCTTTTGAAATTATTTCACTACAAACATTTAGTAAATTACTAAAACTTAAGCTTACTCTTTTTAATATCAAAGTTACCCAATCCATGAACAGATGTAGTTTGCGACGTTATACCAAAGAGATATGGGCACTCATTCCTGCTTACTTGTGTGCCCTTTGACTGCACTTACTAGTCTTATCAGTTAATTTGACTGAAAAAATCAGAATGTATAATTGTGCCTAAGCCATTAGATGAAATAAAATTGTAAAAGTGACATGTTTATGTTAAGCAGATTAATGTATTAGAAATATACCACTAGGGTACCTTAATTCTTAATGAATTAAGGTATGGGATGTTACATGTACTTGCACCTTGATCTGTCCCTGTCATAATTATCAACATATCCATTAGGTAGAAAAATATAGTAAAGCCATTATGATAGTTACTTAGACTTCAAAGATGAGGCAAACAATGTAATATCAGTCTGGAAAATACTTTTGATATGACCGCAAAAATTTTTTGCGGTCATATATTGGTATGACGTTGGCGTCGTCGTCGTCATAGTCCGAAGACATATTGGTTTTCGCACAATAACTTTAGTTTAAGTGAATGGATCTCTATGAAATTTTACCATAAGGTTCAATACCACAAAAGAAAGGTTGGGATTAAATTTTGGGGGTTATGGTACCACAGTTAAGGAATTAGGGGCTAAAAAGGGGCCAAAAATAAGCATTTTTGTAACTTCCAGACAATAACTTGTGTGTTAGTGTATGGATCTCTCTGACATTGTACCACAAGGTTCCATATCACAAAGGAATGCTGGGATTGATTTCGGGGTAATTGCCTCAAAATTTTAGGAATTAGGGGCCAAAAAGGGCAAAAACAAGCATTTTTCTAGTTTCATGACAATAACTTGTGTGTAAGTGTATGGATCTTTCTGAAATTGTACTACAAGGTTCCATATCACAAAGGAAAGCTGGAATTGAGTTTGGGGTAATTGCCCAAAACGTTGGAATAAGGGCCAAAATAAGCATTTTCTAGTTTCCAGACAATAACTTGTGTTCAAGTGTATGGATCTCTCTGAAATTGTACTGCAAGGTACGTATACCATACCACAAAGGGAAGGCTGGGATTGATTTTGGGGGTAATTGCCTCAAAATTTTAGGAATTAGGGGCCAAAAAGGGGCAAAAAACAAGCATTTTTCTAGTTTTAGGACAATAACTTGTGTGTAAGTGTATGGATCTTTATGAAATTGTACTACAAGGTTCCATATCACAAAGGAAAAGCTGGGTTTGAGTTTGGGGGTATTTGCCCTAAATGTTTAGGATTTTGGGGCCAAAAAGGGGCCAAAAAACAAGCATTTTTCTAGTTTCCAGACAATAACTTGTGTTCAAGTGTATGGATCTCTCTGAAATTGTACTGCAAGGTACCATACCACAAAGGGAAGGCTGGGATTGAGCTTGGGGTGATGAATCATAAGGGGTTCAAAAATTTGGGGGATTTTTTTAAAAAATTTTAGCCATGACTATGATGTCATTTTCTATTTTAATACTTTTATGGTTAAATAGAAGCATTTTTATAGTTTCCAGGCAGTAACTTGTGATTAAGTGTATGGATCTCTCTAAAATTGTACTACAAGGTTCCATACTAAGGAAAGACTGCAATTGAGTTTGATGGTTAATGCTAAAGGGGATTCAAAAGTTTGGGGAAGGGGTTTCAATTTTTTTAAAAGGGTTCATATTTTTTTTTCAAAATTTTCAAAATTTCAAATTTTTGAAAGTTTCAAGAAGAAATCTTCAATTGCACAGTATTGCGCATTAGATTTGTAAGATCTTTGACCACATTTATTTTGTGTCAGAAACCTATATAATGACAAAAATTTGATCACAATCCAAATTCAGATAGTATCAAGCTTGAATATTGTGTCCAAATTTGCCCCAACTGTTCAGGGTTCGACCACTGCGGTCGTATCAGGCTGTGCTTAGCGAAGCATTTTATTTAATGTACTTCTTTCTTAAAGATTTGTCTTCAGAATTTAATAATATCACAAAATGTAGTATCAATGGATGTACAATTTCCCCTTAATCTACAAAAACAAACAAAATGAAGATTAATTAAATCATTTTAATATTATGTCTAACAAATGGGGAAAAACAGCCCTATGAACATGAAAAATATTAATCTACAAAATGTATACAAAACTTGAAAAATAGATGAAAAAATAAAATTGTATATAACCATTTTAAATTCCCCTAGTCTTGATTATCTGAATTTAAAGCATTTCTTTGCTATTATATATATATATTCCTTTGTATCAAAAACTTTAATTATAGATTTAGTGGCTCTGGGTAACTTGATATTTTTCTTGCAGACAACATTCAAATATGTAATTATAACATAATATAAGTAAATAGCAACACTCAAATTGATATACATGTATTCTTTCAACAGATGATCCAGTAAAAGATTAAAATCCCAGAGAACATTTATTACACTATAATAATCCCACAGTTATGATTCATTCAGGAAGAGAGGCACTTTTTATTATATTAATTGTAAAATTCATTATATATTTGCCTGATCTTTTATTTGAATTATTTATTAATTATTTTGAATTATTTAACTAAATGTTTTTATACACCCGTTTAAGGGACGTATTATGGTATACTGTTGTCCGTCCGTCCGTCCGTCTGTCTGTCCGTCTGTCCGTCGTCAACATGTCGTACACTAACTCAAAAACGCTTCAATAAATTTGCATGAAACTTTGGTGAATTGTTTATATCTATTGACGTGAGCTCCCTTTCGATTTTTATAAATTTTAGGTTTCACGTTTCCGAGTTATGGGATTTTATTCATAAAAAAGGGGGGATTTTCAAGTTTGCGGACAATAACTCAAAAGTGCTTTGAACAGTTTTCATTGAACTTTGGTGGCTGTTTTATATCTATTAAAATAACCTCCCTTTAGTTTTTGATAAATTTCTGATATGACATTGGGCAGTTATGGAACTTTATTCTGTGAAAAAGCGACGGGTGTATCATGCGCTCATGGTGCAGCTCTTTATTGTGTTTGTATTTGTTTTTAGTTATCTTATTTAGTTTATCATGTTTATATGAGGATAAAGATTTGAAAATTGTAATTTTTTTTCTACATGATCTCTTCCGATGATCCACTTTGGTTTTAGCACCTTTTGGAGTATGTAATACATGTACAGGGTATTTCAAAGACTTATCTTCCATAACATAATTACATTGTCCTGATCATCCTATCAACAAAAAAATCATTCGTCACCACAAAACACCAGAATTATACAAGTGTTTAGTAACAACCGCAGTTAACATGCATTGAGATAAACTTTAGATAACTTGGGAGGAAATAATATATGCTATGGGCAAGTAATTGGGTTTGTCTGCATAACAATTAAAAAATCAAGGGATTAGGAAGTGGTAAAGATAAGAGAAGTTTAAACAATATTTAACTGTAAAATATTTAAAAAATACACTATTATGTTCACACTTGCATGGGTTACTACCTAACAATATAGATGCCATAAAAGGAGTTTCATACATGATTTTTATATTTAAATGTTATATTACAGCATAAAAAGCCAAGGCCTACTGGTCAAACCAGGGAACTATTATCTATCTTACCACGGAGAGGAACGAAAGCTTTTGAAAGTTTTATTAAAGCGCTTGATGAAACAGGAAATGGAGAAGTTGCTGATCATTTAGAGAAGAATGGTTCAAAAAGTAATGGACAAAGTTCTGGAAAAACAGATAATGGTTTATCAAAGCCCAAAGATGGCAACGGTGACACACAGGAGGCAAAACAACAACATTCGGGAAAATCAGAGGGAACAAAAAAATTAGAATCTGAAAATAAACAAGGTATGCCATGTAAAGTGAAGAAGATTAGATTTGAATTTATTGTTTTCATTTACTGTGAATTCTAACATTGTTAACTGATTTTCAATGTTAACAATTATTTGGCCTGTCATTTTTGTCGAGCCTTCGACTTTTGCCGAAAAAGCGAGACATAGCGATCCTACATTCCGTCGTCAGCGTCGTCGTTGTTGTCGTCGTCGGCGGCGTCCACAAATATTCACTCTGTGGTTAAAGTTTTTGAAATTTTAATAACTTTCTTAAACTATCCTGGATTTCTACTAAACTTGGACAGAAGCTTGTTTATGATCATAAGATTATATTCTAAAGTAAATTTTGTAAAAAAAAAATTCCATTTTTTCCGTATTTTACTTATAAATGGACTTAGTTTTTCTGCTAGGAAACATTACATTCACTCTGTGGTTAAAGTTTTTGAAATTTTAATAACTTTCTTAAACTATCCTGGATTTCTACCAAACTTGGAAAGAAGCTTGTTTATGATCATAAGATAGTATCCAGAAGTAAATTTTGTAAAAAAAAAATTCCCATTTTTTCCGTATTTTACTGATAAATGGACTTAGTTTCTCTGTCAGTTAACATTACATTCACTCTGTGGTTAAAGTTTTTAAAATTTTAACAACTTTCGTAAACTATCCTGGATTTGTACCACACTTGGACAGAAGCTTGTTTATGATCAGAAGCTAGTATCTAGAAGGAAATTTTGATAAAATTTTGTTCCATTTTTCCGTATTTTACTTATAAATGGACTTAGTTTTCTTCCAGTCAACATTACATACATTCTGCAGTCTAAGTTTTTAAAACATTTATTAGATTCATAAACTATCCTGGATTTTACCAAACTTGGACAGAAGCTACTTACAATCAAAAGATAGTATAGAGAGGAATATTTTATTATTTTTTCCTCATTTTGTTGAGCCTGCGATTAACAGCAAAAGTAGGCGAGACACTGGGTTCCGCGGAACCCTTACGAATTATTACCTGGGTAGGCTGCTTAAGGGCATACAATACAGTTTTGATCCCACAGTGATTTTTTTACGAAAATTTGCATACAAGCTATTTTTCACCTAGTCAATTCAAATATGTAATAAAAAATATACCTTCATATGCTACTTTAAGAGATAAATGGGGTCGAAATTTTAGACATTTTGTCTTTTTGGACATTTCTATCCTTTGGATACCCATAACAAACTTTTTTGTTTCAAAAGATAAACACAAGCGGATTTTTTTAAAAACATTTGGAAAATCTTCTTTACATTAGTATGCTCTAAATTTGTACAACAATTCTTTGGAAATAATTAATTCTTATCAAAGTTTCATGATGTTAGAAAAATAACGGCATTTTTTGCTGTATATTTATCTAATTTTAAAAAAATTCATCGGTGACTTTTTTCATAAAAATTGGTACAAATAATCTTTATATGTAATCAAACCTAATGTCATTTTAAAAAAGAGGGGTCCATGAAGTCATTTTCAAGTTAAATCAGTCTGAATGATAAAAATCAGTCGAAAAATGCATCTTTTCCCGATGTCACAGTTTGACGTCGCGAAAATAACATTTTACGTTAGCAACGTCATTACCTCCCCTGTAACTGTATCATATGCCCTTAAATAGTACCACATATAAGAAAGATTATGCTTGTTTCCAATTAGTAAATGTATGTTTGCATTAAGAAGTTTACTGCAGAATTTACTCGACTTCAACATTTCCCTTTAAAGGAATTAATAGTTGAATATTAATATCAGAATGTCCCCGTTGAAATCTGGAGTATGAAATTTATTGTCATCTGCTTTAACATTCAGGGTAACTTAAATATTGAAATTAGAGAAAAGTAAAATCACAAAAATACTGAACTCCAAGGAAAATTCAAAAAGGAAAGTCCCCAATCAAATGGCAAAATGAAAAAAAACAAACACATCAAACGAATGGATAACAACTGTCATATTCCTGCCTTGGTACAGGCATTTTCTTATGTAGAAAATGGTGGATTGAACCTGGTTTTATAGCTAGCTCAACCTCTCACTTGTATGACAGTCGCATCAAATTCCATTATAGTGACAACGATGCGTGAACAAAACAAACAGACACAATAGGTAAAAATGTCAAAAATAGGGATACAGCAGTCAACATTGTGTTATCATCTTAATCACTATAAAAACAAACAAATGTAACGAAGAAGCACAAAAAGGCATACATCAAATTTAACATCCTCATTTTGTTTATATTATACGATTTTATTTATCTATGTAAAATCCACCCATAAAGGATGGAAGGTTTTAAGTACTTGCGTAAAATCGCGCGTTTGAAATTCGCACAGGTAGACATAAAATAATTTTGTTGTTCAAAGTATGAAGGGATACATAAATACAGAGTCACGTAAAATGGATATAACAAAAACAGACTTAACAGTAAAAGTAATATTAATAAATAAAATAAAATAATTGTGTGGTACAAAGTATGACGATATACATAAGTACAGAGTCACGTCAAATGTATATCACAAAAACAGACTCAACAGTAAAAGTAATATTAATAAATAAAATAATTTTGTCGTTCAAAGTATGACGGGATACATAAGCACAGAGTCACATCAAATGGATATCTCAAAAACAGACTTAACAGTAAAAGTAATATTAATAAAGATAAATAAAAGAATACTATAACACGTTATTAAGATGATAAACTTCGTCAGTACGCAAAATCTATACTTCAAGACCATCGTGTATTATTTGTGAAGTTGATACGGAATATTTATCAACAAGTTCTTGGTACCTTCCGATGAACTTTTTTAGAAAAAGGACGAGACGTTCTTTGATATACCCCTGGTTCATCAACTTGTAGAGAGACATACATGTAACAGGAATATTTACTGAAGGCAGAGTTCATTGCACATAATATTTTTTAAAGACATCTACTAGTGTATAGTTAGTTATAAGGCAAAATATCCTTTTATTTAAGGTCAAGGAAATTTAATGTTCAGAGATCTCTATATATATAGCTAAATTGTCATGATTGTTGAGGAAAAGGAAAGATAATTTTTTTTTTTAAATCAGATTATGGGCAATAAGCATGATGAGGGCCTTATTTGGTAAAAAAATAAATGCAAATTTAAAAATTACAATTAGATGATCTTAAATTTGATCTAGCTGTACTACTTTTAACAGTTTTCATGTTTTTGTTAAAAGTGTTCAGAAAATGAATACAATTTTCACATTTAAGAAATTCAAGTTACCATGGATGATGCATATATATATATATATATATATATATAAACATAAGGAGATGTGGTATGATTGTGAATGAGACAACTATCCACCAAAGTTCAAATGAAGTGGATGTAAGTAATTATAGGCAACTGTATGTCCTTCAACAATGAAAAAACCCATAACGCATAGTTAGCTATAAAAGGCGCTGATATGAAAATATGAAACAATCCATAAGAGGAAACTAACGTCCTAATTTATAGCAAAACAATTTACGAAAAACAAATATGACTGACATGAACTAACCACAACCACTGAACTACAGGCTTCTGACTTGGGACAGGCACATACAGATTGTGGCAGGGTTAAACATGTTAGATGGCGCCAAACCCTATATATATATATATATATATTACAGATCTAACATTGTTGGGCTGTTATTAAGACGAATTATATATACAGAATGTATTTTCAGCCTTGTATCACCATCACTGGTGATCCGATGGATAAAATCTGTTGTAGAGTTGTCACTGGTTCAGACGTACTTATAATATAATTATTTCTGTGACTGTATCCTACATTGATTTGTAAGATCCTGACTATGATAGATAATTCAGCTGATCTGTAATATTCCATCTTCATGCCTTATATATCATGTACTGTGTTACGACGCTAGATAAAAACTGACGAGGAAAGGTAACACCCGGCCATCGAAAGCTTGTTCTGTCTACAGTTATAGTACTAGGGGCATTAAGTTTTCTGTTACATGTTTATGCTTCTGTTCGTCTGTTTGTCTAGATCTGTTCATCTGTCCAATATTAGGTTATTTTTTTTTTTTGGTAAGTTAGTTTACTACAAAGTTGTGGTCCATCAAATTAAAAGTTAGTACACAATTTATTATGCTGAGATCATTTTAAATTGAATGCCAGATTGCAGTTTTGACCCCAATTTCATGATTAACTGAAGATAGAAATGTGTAACACACAGTGATGGCATGGAACCAATTATCAAAAAGTTAAACATTATGATTCATGAAATGCATCAGAATAAACTTAAACTTATTTTCATCACATTAAATTGTAATTTAAAAAAACATAAATAGACTACATGTATGCTGCACAATCTGAGATGATAAATTTCAAATTGATTATAGATATATATTTGGAATCAGATTTACAATATAAGGTTTCTTTGGACAATGAAGTGGTAGCAATCATCGTATCACCACAGAGGGCCATGTGAGCTATTGCCATCAATTGGCATCCACTGCAATGGCATTCTTGTTGTCCACATCCATCATTGTAAGGATCTGTCATCATTGGGCATTCGTTGTCTGATTGTTCGTGTTGTAACTTTTTTACAATCTTTCCTCTGAAACTACTTGGCCAAATGTTAACAACCTTAACCTGAATGTTCCTAAGGGAATATGCTGAAATATTGTATCTGGGGATTTGAGTCATCCACAAGCATGGACTCTGATGCTAAAATATAGAACTTAAGGGGTGAATAGCAGTTTTTGGGTTATATCTCAAAATCAAAGCAGTGAAAGCAAAACTGAAACAGATAAAAGTAATCAGCAGGTCAAATCCTATCTTCCACGATATTTTCAGTAAAATAGGACAATCACATTTGGAAATTTGTCTTTAAAATGTACTACTATTTAGCCAATTTCACTGTTTTTGTCTCACATTGACACAGTCAAAAAGAGAAACTTAGGCGTCCAAATTCCAGCGGGGTCGTTGGCACATCTCATTTTAATGGGAGATTTTTTAGTCAACATTGTTGGAAATTGTCAGACTCCTTGTACCATGTATATGGTTTTTTGCCCTTAAAGGAAGACTTTTGCTAATTTTTATGATTTGGCCAATTATCTTGAAAAACCTGAATACAAAGGTTCATCCACTTCTACTTTAATTGCTACTTTGTATTTTAATATTAGATTAGATCTAAAATTATGTCACTAAATAAGATTAACAAATAAGCTTATATACTTAACTGATTGCATAAAGGTAGGAATAAAGATCAAAATGGCATATGTTTAATAGATGAGTGATTCAGGCTCTATAGGTTGCACTTTGTAAATACAGCTGTTTCTCAAACCACGCCTCTTTTGGGGAGATATAGAGTATTCATAGATAATTAATTTTGTTTACATACTGGTTCCCAGTTATGATCTCTATGTTTCATCTCATAGGGACATAACTTGGGAATGTTACCAGTAAGTATACATATGCATATTGTTTATATTGAAATCTGTGGTAATCCTACAGTCGAGGTAGGGATAGTTAAGAAATTTAGTGTTAGTTTAAACTCTTAGAAGTTCGGGGCATATTAACGTTGAAAATATGCCGCACAGCCCTATATTTTGACCCTTGAAAAAAATTGTAGTGCATATGAACTTTCCATTTTAGGATAGGATTTTTTTCCAAACTTCATAGTAAAAGTGGTACAGTTTTAGCCGTAAAAGGAGTTCCTATGGGAAATTGCATTGTCAATATTTACAGAAATGCAACCTTAAGAGCATCTTGTTTAATTTCATACTTAAAAAAGTGTGTTAGTATATATATATCTGTCAGATTTATGATAAAGGGTCTTATTTTGCACTTGACCAAATGTGTGTTGCGTAGTAAATAAAAGCATAAGATGGCCTGATTACAAAAACATTTAGTAGACAGAAGCCGCCCTTTAAACCTGGTCTCACACTTTGATTTTTATTCTGTCATCCTCAATCTACAAATTTAAGTTTCTAACAAAATGTCTCCATTTCTTACTTCACAAAAAAATTAATCTTCACTGAAACCATTAAATCAAAAATTTTATAGCAAAGCAAATAAATTAAAACAAAAGGGATGCAAAAAATGTATATCATTTTCATGATTTTAGATGAAATATATAAAAAGGAAGATGTTGTATGTTTGCCAATGAGACAACCCTCCACCAGAGACCAAATGATTGATTGATTGATTGACTGATTGGTGTTTAACGCCACTGTCAGCACTATTATGCTATTTTGTGGTGGTCAGTTTTCATTGGTGTAGGAAGCCGGAGTGCCCAGAGAGAACATTACGACCTTTGGTAGGAAAACTGACAGTACTAGTCAATTAAGATTGGAGTAGAGCACACCTTCCAATTGTGGGATTCCAACTCACAACATCAGTGTTGACAGGCTAGTGAAACAGTAGTTTGACTATATATGTAACATAGTCCAGTACCACCGCAAGGAGGCCCCAGAATGACCAAATGACGTAGAATTTAACAACTATAAGTATGAATCAAAGGAGACATTGTAAAATATCAATGAGACAGCAATCCAAAAACCAAAATAACTAAAATACATCATGAGGTCCAGAGACATTGTACACGTCATCATCAAAAGACAGGTGCATTGACTAAATTTCTTTATGATATATGTATGATTAAAAAAAAAATCATTTCTGTATCTATCAAATAAAAAAAAAATGTCTATACACCTTAGATTCAAAACCACCGAAAAAAAAACACCGAACAACTAGCTATAAAGGGCCCCAAAATTACTAGTGTAAAACCATTCAAATGGGAAAACTAACGGTCTATTCTATATAAAAAACGAGAAACGAGAAACACGTATAAATTACATAAACAAACGACAACTACTGTACATCAGATTCCTGACTTAGGACAGGTGCAAACATTTGCAGCGGGATTAAACGTTTAAATGGTACCAAACCTTCTCCCTTTTTCTGAAACAATAGTATAACATCACAACATAGAAAAACACACGATAAAATATCAATTGGAAGGCTTAACTCAATCAAAAAACGTAAATTAACAGAAAATGAATGAATAAATTCGATCTGTGATACCTGAATGTAAATACATAGTTAATAAAATATTAGGGACAAACATTCAAGGCCAAAAAGCAAACAAACAAGTCCAAACAAAGCCATGGTAAGACACCACCGAGAAATATTTAACCCTTAGAAAATAATCACTTTTGAAAAAAAAACCGGTTTTCATAATATATACAGGTAAATGAAAAATAACTTTGTCGTTTTAAGTATACTACTTCTGTCTATATAAAATCTTCCAATAATTAGGAATACCAAGAAAGGTCTGTCATATAAATACCTAATTTAACACTAGATACATAAGGGGTGAATATCAACAATAAAACTATAAAATTAGAGCTAGCTAAAACTTCCCTGTACAGATTTAAGGAGAATAATCTTCATGTTCATTTTGGAATTAATGGAATTCAGAAACAGTTTTGATCCAAGAAACTATTGCTACTGTATCTGTATAAAACTAATGTTTTCTGTAGGAAGGTAAACTTTGCTTCATATATTTTTTACTTGTAGATTGGCCTGATTTCAAGAATAGATTGCTAATGGTTCAGAAACGTGACATAACAAAGTGTACTGAAGAATCATTCAAAAAGATTTGTGAAAGCAGACCGGTAATTTTGGAATAGTAAAACTTATTATTAAAAAAAGCTGTAACTTAGAGTAAATTAATAATCTGTTTGTCTTGCAAGTATTTTTGTCACACTTTGTCAGGTACTACTGAACAGAATAACTTCATATTTTGTAAGCAGCTTGAGAGTAATGAATTGTAAGGTGTTAGACAGGTACTTCTTATTTAAATGAAAGTAATATTTTGGTCACATTTTTTCCAGTTCTACCAATTTAGTCTCCAATTAATATTCAAAATATGTTTGAGTGTTCAAGTGTGCCCAGTTCAGCAACTAAAAAAAAACACTAATCTTTCTTTTTTTTAATTTTTCAAAGTTCCCCCTATTTTGAGTTTAATTGCCTGTAATTTATTAGTAGAAAGCAATCTGATTAAAATCTGATATTTCATTTTGCCTCCTTGGATTTGTTTGTAGGTCTTGTAAGATTTGAAGGCATCCCATAATGGGTCATGTTGAGAGACCTTTTAGCATCCAATTAAATCTGTGCCTATGAAAGTTTCAGCATTCTTTACTATGGAATATCAAATGTTATGTCAGGTAAACAGAGAAATATTTCTAAATATAAGCTGGAAATTAAATGTTCTAACTCAATTATTTCCTGATGAAGTTCCATTTTAGGGACAGTCTGATTGTTAATATCAATTATTTCCTCAATCTAGCAAAACAGTGAATTTTCATTGTTTTATTCATATTTTATTTTTATAAATCTTAAGTTGATAAAAAATCTATTTATTATTTTCAGTGATTATAATTGCGAAACATTGATCAAAATACTTTCATAAAGTTAGTCTATGATTGCAGGAATTTTTTTAATTCAAAGTGCCAGCTAGTCACTCGAAATTGATTGGCAGACAATCCTACACGAGTGACAAACAAATCTGACAGAGCAAAGTGAAAAATCTCATTTAAATCAGATTATAGTAGAAAGTTTGTGATCACAATATAAAATGCATATTGACTTCTAAACAGGTCATGAAAGGTCTTAGTGACTACTAGCAAGATAGTTTTGGTTATATTTTGTTTAACTGTTTAATCTCTGAAATCAAGCATGTCATTTTTAAGAAATGAAGTAATTGACCTCCTTGTGTAAATAGAACAAGGGAATTTAAGGTATAAGGAAACAAACAATGTTGACCTAACATTTAAGACTAGTAATCAGACATTATGCATCAGGGACTTTTGAATGTTGTTCTTCTTGAAAATATTTTATTGTGGCATCATTCTGTGAATTAGAGTTGACCAACCAATCAGTACATGTAGTTACTTAATGTAGCTTAAGTTTGATAAAATGACGTTGGGATGTATTAATGATACAAACTAAATTTCTCCTTAAATAGATATGTAGAAGAATTGGTACCGCTATACTAACATGAATAAGTTTAAAAGCTATTCATAAATTGAAACTTTTTAGCTCTCTCTTCGTTATTGTTTCTCTGTATGTTCATCTGTCATCAAAAACTTTTTAAAAAATCTTCTCCTCTGAAAATTTTGCGCTAAATGTTACAAAACTATACCCTAAAGGGAATCTTGTTTAAAAAGTATATCTTGGTATTTGATCAATCAACAAACATGGCCTAAGTTGCAAAAAAATAGAACATAAGTAAAACTACAGTTTTTTGGGAAAAAAATCATTCATGCAGTCAAAACCCTTATGGGGCTGTCTTGAAAGTTGCATAGCACATGAATCTAGTATGGGTTCAAAATTTATCAATATTATCATTATCAAAGTAATATTTAAAATTGGAGTTTCTTCCTGTGTACATTTGCAAAGTAATTTTCAAAATACAGAATGCAGAGGTGGATCCAGGATTTTTGAAAATGAGGGCGTAATTTCTGATAATTGAATATATACTGCCAAGTAGAGGGAGGCAAAAAATATTCTGGACAATTTTAAAAGTTGTCAATCAAAAAGCGGGGAGGGAGTTATGCACTCTACATGCCCACTGTGTCTGCCACTGCAATGTAAACCTGGCCCTGAGAAATTAACCAATTGACACAATGCATTGTGGGCTACTAAATATATATAAGTTCTCTATATATATAGCTATCTCTTAAGAACACACAGAAATTGGTTTAAAAGTGTCAGTTTGTCCTTTTGTTTTGTTCATCAATGTAATGCATGTAATTTATATAGCATAATCTACAATTTGCATGCGCACATTTAAAAAATATTGTTCACCTGCTACAGCCTTCGGCTTTATGTCGTCTTGTAAAAGTAGTAAAGAACAGTTTTGGTCTATTGTTAAGCATTGTACATGAAATTTATAATGAAGTGTCCATTGTCCAGTTAAACTCCTTTGAGCTCTTTAAAAATAGTTTAAACATTTTAAAGGAATCGGTTACTTGAAATGGTGTGTGCTCTAGGAATTTGTTATCGTGTCTTATGTCTTTCCAAAAATAATACTCTTTTATAAAGTACAGAGAATTAAGCACAGAGATCCTACTTGATAGCAAGCATTACATGCTGCAAAGTCTTATTGACATATCTGCCATACCTCCTTTAATTCTTAGTTTAAAACATATTTAATGACTTCATATACTTGTATATGTGTATATAGAATGTATAGCAAAAGTCAGTGAAATTATATTCTGATAAACTAATTACACAATTTCAGGGAAAATAAGTTTTTACATAAAACAATAATAGTGCTATGTTCAGTGCATGTGGCAACATTTGAAAACATTTTCTGAAAATCTCTTTAGGCATGCAGCATTTGGCTGTAGTTTTTTGAACAATGGTCCTTTTATTGACCTTCCCTTGCAATGTCTGAAGTACATGAAGTGGGTTAAGTATCATAAAATTTATTCTGTGCCAAAAAAAATTAATTATGAGGGCATTTTACAGATATTTGACACTCACTTTTCTATTTTACGAGAGAACTGAGCATCCCGTTTTTGTAATCTGAATGCAAATTACAGCTTATCATCTTTTGAGTTTTTGTGTCTTGGTTGCTGGCCCATAAACAAATGTCTGAAATTTTTTATATTTATATTGGCTATGGTTCAAGTATTACACACACTCTAGTCTTAGAACAGAAATAATTATTCTTTAAATATGGGCATAGAACTAATACTTTATATCATGGTCTGTAATTGTAATCACATATTAGATGAAAAGGTAAGGTTGAAATATTTTACTGCAACTTGTGAAAAATTGTGTTGTATTTCATTTAAAAAACACATGTTCTGGGTGAATTGTAAACAAGTATTAGTCCATCAAGCATTGCAACTCATTCATTGGATTGGTGCATGACCCAGGTAAGAAAATTTTTATATTTTGATATTTAAACAAGCAATTATATTGGAGGGAACTTTAGTATGCTTAATTATTTATAATGGTATAAAGTAGTGTACCTGACCTGTCGAACTTCAATTATATCTCCAATTCATAGAATTGCCTGCCAATGCTTAAAGTGACATCAGCTGCTAAATTTCTTCGAACTGAATTTATTCAAACTCTCAAATCTGATTTAATTTATACTAAAAAGTAGTTCCAAACTTCAAAAGTTCCATAGAAAACAATGAAAAGATAAAGTGTCTGGAATTGTTATAAAGTACATGTATCAACATTTCTTGTGAATTCCTGACTGGATATCATCTAACTTACCTCCAAATAACCCATGAAAACTGTCAAAAAGGCATGTAATCCTGTTATGACTATAATTATAAACAGACAGGTAACCCAAAATACAAATAGACAGATATTAACCACATGCAACAGTATAGGGTCAATTTTCTTAGTTTTATTTGGTCTAATTTCATAGATAAAAACATTTAAATTAAATGTAAATCATTTACTCATAACTTGTACAAGACAATTTTTGCTGGTTGAAATAATGAACAAAATCGGTCACCTGGTGCTGCCTTTCATAATTTCACTGTTTCAGCTGATATTGGTTTCAACCACTGTTTATGCTTAGCACATGCACAACCCATTTCCAACAAAGGTTAATCAAAGGTTGTAGGAATACAGATTCAAATGAGGTTAAATTATTTACTTGCAAGCCATTATACATCAGCAATATTTTGGGCTTATTTTGAAAAAATTTAACCAAACTATAAGCTTAATTATTGATAAATATTATTTCAGTCATTTGCTTTTGTAAATGTTTAAAACCAAACAAAATCATATTTTGATTTATTGTCTAATTGCAAATGCAAAATGAATACAATCTTTACTCTTCAACTAGTGCCCACAAGCACTTTGATTGGCTTATATCTATAAAAAAAAAAACTAAAGCAATTAGAGCAAAGCTTACGTGAATCAATATGGAAAGTAGGTCAAGGTCTATTTCTTATGTAATTTTCAAAAAAATGGTACATCCTTTTTTTGAGTTAATAATAAACGTATTTACACTTTTGGTATTTAGCTGAATTTTGTCTCTGAATGACCTTAGATCTGCTCTGAATAACCTTCTGACGTCAAGCAACAATCACTTTTTACTTATGACGTCAAATTTTTAAAATTGTGATGTCAAATTTTACGGGAACTTGTGTGATTTTAAGTATTGGCGGACAAATTTGCATACAAGTGTAAATATGTCTATTGCCCCTGAATTGTCAATTTTTAGCAAATTTCACAGTTTTTTGTTATTATGTTCAAAACTGTTATAGATGGAGAGAAACTGTGTACAGTAAAAAAAGACCAAAAAAATATGATCTACAAATAAGTCAACATGACTGAAATCTTCAAGTGATCCCTTATATGAGTTATTGCCCTTTAATGATGATTTTTAACTATTTTTTGCAGAAACTAAGTTAACATAGATGTAGACAATTTTATGGTAATAATAAAATGATCATTTTCAACTATTTTTTGCAGAAACTAAGTTAACGTAGATGTAGACAATTTTATGGTAATAATAATTAGCAAAATAAATAAGCATGACAGAAATTGTCAATTGACCCCTTATACATAGTTATTGTCCTTGAAGGAAGATGTTTTCCAATTTTGTATTTTCTTAATTTTTGCTGTGGGAATTATAGCAGATAAGAGAGTTATTAATAGTATAGTTGATTAACAAAAAAGTTTTACATGTGAGTATAAACATTGCCGAAATGGTAATTTGACCCATTTAAGGAGTTATTGCCCGTAAGAGAGGATTTTTACCTATTGAATAGAAACGATTGTTTTGTGCTTTTCTCCGAAGCTATACTATAATAGATAGAGAGATACTATACATAGCAAAAATTTTCAACAAAATTAGATCTACAAAAGATTACGCATGACCAAAATCGTCAATTCACCTCTATATGACAATATGATCTACAATAGGTTAAGATGGCTGAAATTGTCAACTGACTCCTAATAGGGAGTTATTTCCCTTGGATGAGGATTTTTACTTTTTAGTAGGAATAGACGGAAACTCTATATGGCCAAAAATTTCAGCAATTCAAGATCTATAGGTGAGTTAAATTTTGGAAATGAAACTAAACGAAAGAGATATGCTTTGAACAGCAAATAGATCAGCTATACAAGATCTAGTTCTAAAGAACTAAATCAACATGTCCTCTATCATCAGTACTGGACTCCTATATGACTTATTGCCCTTGAAAGACAATCTTTACAATTGTATTGCTTTTTTTACAGAAACTGTAGTAGATAGAGAGAAACAGTAAAAGCAGAAATGATTAGCAAAATTAGATTTACAAATAAGTACCAGTGACCAAAATTGCCAGTCGACTCGGTAAAGAAGTAATTTCCCTAGAATAATTTTTGTTTTTTTCATTTCTGGTTATAATCTTTAAAATTATAATGGATATATATAGAAACTTGGTCCAACCAAAAGATCAACAGGACAGATTTTTGCTCACACAGCTTCCTTTCGATACAACACATATTCTTGTTCCATTGTATCAATTTGTGTTATTGTTGAAGGAGTCGCCCCGAAAAAGACTTAACTTACTTCAATATACTAACAGTATTGAGGGGTGGTGGTACATGTTAGCTTTTGTGAGTGCACTAAACAGGCCTTGTTTGCTTTGCCTTTAGGTTTACCATATGACAGGCAAACAGAAAGGAAAATTTCTAAGTATATCAAATGTCCAGTGTACAACCACAAATGAGAGTACAGGAGCAAAATCAATAGGTGATACCCCGACCAAGAACACACTATGTGAAAACAAGTGCAGAAGCTGTGTGGACTTTGACAAAACAGCTATTTCGCAGCTATTTACACATATGAAGTATGAGTCAAAAGCAGCTGATATGAAAAGAGATGTTTCAGGAGAGGTATATGTGTTAATGTTTTATATATTATCAACTAAAATATATTAATTTATAACATGTATTAAGATTTGATTTAATCATTGAAAAAAAGGGACAGGGTATATAGCTTTATGCAAGAAAAATAATGCAAATGAACAGCACTTTTATTGCTGTTCTTCATGTCAATGTAACAAAAAGGCCTTCAAGATGCATAAAAATTTCAAACCTCATTGCTGTTTCAGCAACTATCACAAGTAAGTGACAAATTTTGTATAAAATGTCAATATAAGTCAATAACACTACCTGGGTGCTGTGAGGTAAATTGATGTAGGATAGTTGCAAGAAATAGCTGAATAAATTAACAGGCAAACAAATATATTTTTATACATCAGGATGAATTGTTTGACATAAACAGGAAAGATTTTAAGTTTTAAATTGCAAATTTGTTGTCAACATCTACATAAGCATGATAAGGTACCAATATTTTCCCTTTTTCTAGAATATTGTGTACCAGCATACTAAATCTTTTCTTATGGTACCTTAAGAGCTCTATAAGTCAACGTTACAAAACATTTGGCCACAACAATAAAAAGTGCCAATATTTCATCTTTTTAGTTTAAAATTGCAAAATTTGTTGTTGGCATCTATTTATTTTTATTTTCATGTGTGAAACTGATATAACAAAATCTAGAAAAGGATAATTATTCCTGTTTATTTTTTTATTTTTTGTGGTAAATTTTGCATTCATGCTTTCAAAACCCTTATTTGGCTAGTTTTGAAACTTATTTTCCAAACTTTATTACTTGTATAACTTAATTTTGAGATAAACAAAACATAGTGCATTGATCACAATTAACATCAGATCCATCAACATTTTAAGAAATTTATTATATTAATGAAATATATGCTCAAATATTCAAGTTACAAAATGATGTTTGTGTATAACCCTACTTGTCAGGAAAATTACATAACTTGTGTATGTCAGGAATCTAGTATATGTTCTAAACAATATCAATGCTGTCATTGTTAAAAAAATAATTTTGGAGTTATCTTCCTTTGTCCATCATTGTAGTTGAACCAACAACAATATTATCTCCAATTTACATTATTGCCTTCCAATGCTTAATACCATGCAATGCTTAGTTTTTAGTTCCAACTGCTAAATGAAAGCAATCTTTACTCTTTCAGTTCTTACAAGCACTTTGATTAGATAAATTCTCTTCAGTAACTTACCACTGTATAATTAGAAAATACTGGATTGTTCAGAGTAAAAATAATATCTAGGTAACAGTAAGAGAATTATTTTTATCAATTAAAAGTAATTTATACAGATATTTACTGAGTTTGGCCATATACTAGGATTAAAACAATACAGGAACAAGTCTGTTATTGAAGGGGCCCAGTTGGTGCCCAAATGAATACCTACAACCTGAGAATGTTTACAACTATAATTATTTCATCACAGTTCCAGTTAGTATATCTACCATATTTGTTCATAACAGAAGAAGGCTTTAAATGAATTGAAATTATTAAATCTGCAGTTAGATTATTCACAGGACAATTAAATTAAATTATAATTTTTCTGTTTGGTAAGATTATGTGGAAGTGGGATGTATGGTGCTGAACTGTCAACCAAATTGAAAGTACCATTAAAAGTATATAATTTATCTCAAACATCCAAAAAAAAATTTTAACATTCAAAAATGATTATTCCCATATTCTGTTCATAATTAACCTAGCTATTTGTAGTATATCAAATGACGACATTCCTCAATCATGTCAATTCACATATAGGTATCAACTGCTGTACTTCAACATTGTCTATATATCTTTATCATTTGTAATTATTATAATCACAGGATATGAAGACGTTCCTTGATGGTCATTTAAACAACAAAGATGGGGTTATGTCAACTTTTGATAGCTTAGTTGTAGTATTCTTCTCTGGTGGATATAATTATAAACCAGGAAACATATATGACAAGGATGGCAATGAAATGAATAAAGATGAAATATTTACAATGATCAGAGAATCCAAAGCTTTTAAAGGCAAACCAAAAATTGTCATCATTAGAACATACAGTTTTGAAGGTATATGAATATAAGATTTTATTACATCATGTGTATGGCTGGTTACACTTATAGGAATTATTTTTTTTTTTTGAATATGTTGTACTCATTTTTAACTCGCTTTCCATGAATGAGATTGTTGTCATCATTTGATGTCAGTGTCAATGTTAAATTTTTTTAAACTTTTCATATTTTAACCTAACTATGCTCATTTGGTTCATATTGGACACATATGATCATTGGAAGCAATCTTTTATTTTCTTTGTTTAATTTATAAAATCTTCTTACTGTCATTTAGTGTTACATTTGAAAGATGCTACCCCCATGACAAATTCCTGTTCAACAATTGTCTTTTTATTACATTTTATAAATGCTTACTACAAGACAAATTTTTGTTAAACAATGTCACTTACTGTTATATATGAAAGATACTACCCACATGAAAAATTCCTGTTAAACAATGTCACTCAGGGTAGGCTTACTTACCACTTTACAAATTCCTGTTCAACAAGTTCACTTTCTGTTACATTTGAAAGATGCTTACTACATGACAAATTGCTATTCAACAATGTCACTTAGTGTAAAATTTGAAAGATGCTTACCACATGACAAATACACAGTTCTTTTTTTAATCCTTGCAAAAATATAAAAAGCTAAAATACTTGGAACTATTCCACCTGTAAATAAACATAAAGATATGGTTGTATTATTTAGAGCAGTTATGCCCTTAGAAGTTCGTACATGTATACCATATACCATCTTATTTGTGATGCATAAGGGACAATAAATCCAGGTGATTTCTTATAGGTTTATTGTTTTTAATTGATTGCAATTTAGAAAACAAAATGGAATATAGAGGCATAATTTGTAATTGTAGATCACTAATATGCTTTTCTCTTTGTTTTTAAGAAGAAACAGTCCCACTTGATGTCCTTGATGCTGCAAAGGCTAGTCTCCATTTTGTTAAGAATGAGCCTAATAAAGATGATCTTTTTGTGGTGTCATCTCAACCAAGGACAGGTATTAATATTTTAATTACCTTTCAAGTAGCCCAATAATATATAAATAAATATATGAGTGTGAAGGGACTTCAGTCTCAATTATTACTGAAATCCAGTCGTTGTTTGTTATGCAATAGGATTCCATGATCATTGCAATGATCAGGGTGCAGCTACAGGTAATACAACAGAACTACAGTAAACTATGTTTTTTCCTCAACAAACTTCATAAAGATCATATACTTAATATAGGTGATACTGTGATTATGTTTGTCATTTTGTAATGAGAGGCTTGATAGGTAACCACAGGCTTAATACGGAATTCTTTTAAAATGCATTCTAGAACCTATAAGAGTTTTACATATGACCAGTATTAATATATAAAAGGAGGTTTTAAAAGATTGACAAAAACAAGTTAAAATGAAGGTTGTGTTGATTTCATTATATTTTATACTCTGCATTGTTTAAGGCAATTGACAATAATCCAACTGTTTTACATTTAAATATTGACTTGAAACTTTGATTGATACTAAATTACTTTTCATGTTCAAATTATACGATGAACACATCATCTGAAGGGTCATAATTCCAATTTAGAATGTTTGCTGCTCTGTTTCAAAATTACAAGCATTTTAAAAGACTTCTATAAATTGATAGTAAATAAATAATGTAACTAAAAAAGCAGAAAAACATTATAGATATAAAAATAAGATGTGTATGATTGCCAATGAGACAAAACTCCACAAGAGACCAAATGACACAGAAATTAACAACTATAGGTTACTGTACAGCCTTCAACAATGAGCAAAGCCCATACCACATAGTCAGCTATAAAAGGCCCCGAAATGACAAATGTAAAACACATTATAGGTCCATGTCCTTGTTTTTGAAATATAAGCCATTGAAAATTTGGCGGGATATGATTTTCTCTAGATTTTACATACATAAAGCATATTCACCTTTTTTCTTTCAAAAACAATGAAAAAAAAAATGATTTAATATGATTTTCAAAAATGACTGTTTTTAAACTATATGCAATTAAGTTATGAAAAAAGTAGGGGTAAATGGGCAAAATTGTTAATGATACTGTATACATGGATAAAACCAGAGGATTCAGAATATATGACAAAAAGTCAAAAATAAGATCAGCGAACATCATATCCTTAATGAAAGGGAAGTAGCCATGTGATCAAAATTTTAATTTCAAATTTTCTGTTTTGAAATAAATGGTTATGACATTGAATCATTTGTGTCATCTTCCCATTTAGATAAAAGATGATTGCAACAAATTAATAACAAACAGCGGAACTTTTCATATACGTCTGTAACATATACAGTATTTGTACATTGAAGAAATATTTTGAGTTAAATCTACATTTTTTTTCAAATGACCGTCAATTGCTGCAAACTGAAATGTAATGTTGGTTTGTTTCTGGAGAAGGCATGTTTATTCATCCAAGACCAAAACACTGCTTTCCTTTAGTGTGTTTGGACATTATTAATGAATTGTTTGCTCATTCAATAACTTCAAATAAAACCTAATGAGTGCTGTAATTAAAACTATAAAACCTAATGAGTGCTGTAATTAAAACTATCAAGATAGCCAGGGTTATGCAGTCACTCGCAATTCCCTCCTTAAAAGCATGAACATCAAGAAAGAAGAGTGCAGAAATAAAAGGTTAGATTTTGATTACAAACGTGAAATGTTATTTATGCTTATAATGAAGCCCTAATATGCAAACCTATCCATATTTCCATTTGTATGATTCACAAATGACAGAAGCAGACATTATGTTTGCAGGTCTCTGTATCCCTTCATCTGTACGTCCTTTCTTTCATCGCTCTGTTCGTCTTGAACTTGCATGAAATATTTGCCACTGGACGATAAGTAGCCAACAATTAATCAATCATCACTCTTTCAGACCATCTCATATCAGGCTAAAGTTTTTAGTTAAGTAGTTAACCATGAAGTTGTGGTCATATCAACTTAAAACTTAGTACGTGTACATTTTTAATTGTGAGGTAAACTTTGTCAAATTGTATGCAACATCATGCTTTTGAACTTGATTTCACGGTTCACATGTGATACTTCAAGGAGGGCATGGTGTCCTATGGACAAATATTCATGCTTATTTGCTTAATGCTCAGGAGTTTTTAATTCTTTAAACTCTTTAACTCTTTAACTCTTTTGAAATTTGGTATGCATGATAGGTTATTAGAAAGATAATATGTTGTATAATTTGTTTACTTTTCATCACTTGGAATAATGTGAAAGGATGAGATGGTTATTGTTGAGCAATTACACCACATGCATTTTTTTTGTGTTGTCATCAGATCATTAGGCAATTCATCTTTTGTTTATGTGTAAATTAATATTATAATGATACTTATATGAATATGATCATAAAAATAGCCAATAGTAGTTTACATCTCATAAATTTATTTAGAAGACATATCAAGGTAACAAACAAAAACTGAAGAAATTGCATGAACTCCAAAATGAACGAGACTTGGTGCATCAACATGATAAACGTCTCCTGCTATGCATGCATAACCCCCATGTGATTCCTAACTTAGTCAAAATGTCACAATACTGAAATATAAACATGAAATATATTTGTATGAAGTAAAAAGATATGTGTTTTTTTCACCTGCAGTCTGCTACATGGCTTTACTTTGAATTATTAGTTCTAACATTCATTTTTGTCATCCATAAAGAACGTTTTATGATTCTTCAGAATGTAAATCAATCCTTTGTTTTCTTGATTTTCATTATTAACCATAAATAACACCTTCAGTTGTTGAAACAATTAGGTTGTCACTTAATAGTAATGTGTTATCATTAACCTGGCATTTTTTTCACATATATATTTAAGATAAAAGCGAAAACTCTTTCTTATGTAAGAAATTATTAAATACATGAAAGAAAGGCACTTGTTTATCACTCAGACTTCCAGTTGTTAAATGTCTCAATCTGCATACAAGATTTTCTTATTTTTAATTTTATAATGACATATTGATTAACAAGCTCAACATTATTTGGCAAAAACCTTTTGAATTTAGGTCCTCAGTGCCTTCAAATTCGTACTTTATATGGCCAATTTAATATTCCTTAGTTGATTCGAGGGTCACTGATGAGTCTTTTTGTTGATGAAATTAGGACTTCCTAATGACAGTTTCTTTTTTTTTCTGATGAAAATAATTAAAAAGACTTCAAAAATTACATTAATGTTGACATTATTCCCATCATATTTTGAACTATTGTCTGCAGATAAGTTGAATTAATGGTTTAATCTTCAATAAAAGGGTTGCATATTTACTAAATTTATATCTACTATTTAATTTATGACAATGGTAAGTACATATAAACAAAACATGATACAACTGTCTAAATTGTCAATTTGTGCAAATTTCAAAATGTAATTAAATATGTTTTTTTTTTAAATAAGTAACCGTCTTGACCTTGTTGTAGGGTATGAATGATTTGTTCATTGTTGAAGGCCCTACATCAACTGTCAAGATGAAGAACAGGAATAAAAGCCCTGTTCATTGATAATTTTCTATGTTTTCTATGTATTGTGTGTGATTTTTCCCATGTACATTTACTCCATATCCTTTCATTTTCTATGAACATTATATGTCAACGGAGTATAGAAAAAAAGAGATATGACAGAAAATTCAAATCAAATTAGCGAACTGAGAGCACAAAATTTATATATTTGCATGTATATTTTTTGTACCATTAATGTTAATATAAACAATTATCCTATTTAAAAACCATATCAAAAATGACTTCTTGAAGACAAAAGTACCTTTATGTATAAAAAATGTCTGTTACATGTATTATTTAATTGAAAAAAGGTATATGACTTTCCAACTCCATATCAAATAAGGATATTTGACTAGATAAATAGGCAAATAAATGATGGAACCAAAATTTGTCTTACAAATGTCTAATTTGGAACCTTTTTATAAATCTAACAGACCAAATTGTGAAAGCCGTGGATAAAATTAATTTGATGAGATATAAAGAGATTTATGTCAGATTTAATTGAAAGACTATGAAGTTCCCCTCTTTCAATCCAAACAAAAGTTGTCATATGAAAGAAAGACTCATCAAATATACTAGGCTGATAATAACAAGTGTCAGCAACCATTGATATTAAAACCATCTATATGCATGACAAAAGTATCTTTTTGCAGTTAAGTCTTCGCCGTTCATTCGACAATAGTTTTGACCAATCATGATTTTTTAAAAATTTTGATGCAGTCCCAAACATTTTTACTGGAGGTAACCAGGATAACAGTTTAAAAATTAAATAATTTTTGTTTTCAGATTTTTTAGAACTCATGTATTGATCATGTGTTGATATCTATAAAACATAACCATTATGTTTTTGACTGTATTTTCATTTAAGAAAAAGGACCATGGATCATTGGAGATGGAATGAACGGATCATACTTTATACAAGCATTAATTCACATCTTTAAGAATATGGCACATGAAAAATCATTTATGGAAATGATGGAAGAGGTATTTTAAGTTAGGCAAATCAAAATGTTTGTATGATAAGGGTTTTCCGACTTGAGTAGACAAATGTAGGTATGCAAAAATTCGTTATAACCCCAACTCAAAGAGGGGGTATATATACAATGATGACATTGGTCTGTCTTTTAGTCTGTCCGACACAAGTTTGGTGTATGGATGATAATCAAAGTACCAAATGACAAAATGTTTTTGAAACAATGTCTCATGGACCATAAAATACAGATCAAGTAAGATATTAGTGGTTTTAGCATGTGCTGTTTCCTAATAGTAAGAACTCTGTCCGTGGTTGAAGAGGGGTTTCAACGGATGATGCACAGGCTCTCGAAGAGCGGGCTTTTGCGGTGCCTTAGGGGTGATAGGAGGCCCTCTAATTCAAAGAGGCCACGGCTACAACTACGAAGTTCAACCACATTCATTTATGTCCGACAGGAAAGGACCACATAATTACCAGTACTAAAACTTTTCTAAGTAAGAATACTGAACTTTTTAGAATGGGAACGATTAACTTCTGATGAATAGATTCAATGAATGTACTTGTAGGGTACACAATTTGATTAAAAAGTAAACCCTTACAAAATATTATGCCAGATGAAATACCTTTTGATGTTGAGCAAATCTGTTTAGTTGACAATGATATTAGATAGTTGATACATAAGGATCAAATGAAAAAGCAGACACATCACCTGTTGTGTATCTAAAAGTTTTTTAGTTCATAAAAGGAAAGGTAAACAAGGCCATGTTTTTCTCTGATTGTTAATGACGTCTTTACACTAAATCCATTGGATGTTGGATGTGTACTGATTGATATTTTAGTCTTAGATGCCTGATTTTTTTATTAGTTGTTATTGGTTTTGAACTAGCTGTCAGTAACTGCAAGTACTCTCAGATCTGATGACCACAATAATTTCTATGTCATTTGGTCTCTTGTGGAGAGTTGTCTCATTGGCAATCATACCACATCTTCTTATCTTTATATTATAAGACCAATAATTATTTTCACACACAATAACTTCGTTGAATTATTACATTTCGACAAGAAAATTTGGCTAATATTTGAAATCTTGAAGACAGAAATTCCTACTGTACATTTAAATAGAAGATGTGATAGGATTGCCAATGAGACAACTCTCCACAAGAGACCAAAATGACACAGAAATTAACAACTATAGGTCACCGTACGGCCTTCAACAATGAGCAAAGCCCACACCGCATAGTCAGCTATAAAAGGCCCCGAAATGACAAATGTAAAACAATTCAAACGAGAAAACTAATGGCCTAATTTATGTACAAAATAATGAACGAAAATCAAATATGTAACACAGCAACAAACGACAACCACTGAATTACAGGCTCCTGACTTGGGACAGGCACATACAGAATGTGGCTGGGTTAAACTAGTTTGAAGGCGCCAACCCTCCCCTAACCTGGGACAGTGGTGTATCAGTACAACATAAGAACAAACTATAAAAATCAGTTGAAAAAGGCTTAACGCATCAGATGGATACAAATAGAAATACATCTAACAAAACACAGAGTGGACGTGGATGGGTACTTATACATCCCCACAACAAAAAGACACTAAGTACAGATCTGAGAGTACTCGCAGTTACTGACAGCTAGTTCAAAGCCAATAACAACTAATAAAAAAAAATCATGCATCTAAGACTAAATGTCTACCTTTAAGATGCATATGTCAGTTTATATACATAGTGATCCAAATAGAATTATAAAAGATATTTATTTTTTATTGGAGATGTCAGCTCTTTTATTTCCTAGTGTTTATTTTGGACTCAAGTAAGTTCCGCAAAATTTTACGAAATTATTGAAGCTGATTTTTCTTTGTACATCAAAAAATGGCATTCTTTGTTGTTATTACTAATAGATGATTTTCATGGCCCTACCACAAAGTTGTAAGCGCCACCACAAAGTGATGAGAGCCATAGAGTTTTACCCTTATCTGTTGTTCTGTCATTCCATTATTCCGTTATTCTGTCATTCCATCATTCCGTCATTCTGTCATTCCATCATTAAGTCATTCTGTCATTCCACAATGAACAGTTATACAGACTTTTTTTCTAAACGCCTTCACATATTGAGCTGATTTTCGTATTTGAGTCTACTATAATGAGTTACAGATCGAGTTTACATTTGGTTCCGCTTCACTGATTTTTGCAGAAATAACGGGCTTTGGACATTGAAAATTTCTTGATTATAACAGTTATACAGACTTTTTTCTAAACGACTTCACATATTGAGCTGATTGTTAGTTTGTGAGTCTACTATGATGAGTTACAGATGGAGTTTACGTTTGGTTCTGCTGAGCTGATTTTTAATATGCTAGTTTACTATGATGAGTTACAGATTGAGTTTACATTTGATTCTATACTCAGCTGATTTTGGCCAAAATTATGGGCTTTGGACTTTGCAAATTCTTTTAGCAAGGCCATTCTTGTAATTCGAACACATCTAGTTTATTTATGAACCAAATCTCTTATCTTTATTAAAAGAAGCCTAGACAGCAACCAAGTTTGATGTCTTATTGATTAACATCAACAATGTTAAAGATGTTTGGTCTTCTAAGAGAATATTTTTCTTTGGTGTTATTATGTATACTGTACAAATTGATGATACATTTATTTACTGGCTACGGTTACATGGAAATGTAACAATAATAAATTGGAGACTAATTGCCGGAATGCAGGGTTGGGTAAGGAACCGATTAATTACGAATGTAACAATAATATTTGTGTCTACGGTTACATTGCGTTATTGTTACATTAATGCACTTCAATATACGCTCGGACTAGTAATATGTATTAAAAATAAAACTTGAAAACTTTTATTTGAATTTTACAATGTTGCATACAATTTATAAAATTTTTATTTACAATGACAGTTTCTACATTCCAGTATGTTGTTTTTGGAGCATGTTTTAGTCCGACGCATTTTTGGTGAAACCACTCTAAGCAGCCATCACAAACGATTGATGAAGTAATTTGCACGTCTGTATCACATACTGTACAATTCCATTCTGCACTTATCACTTTTTGAAGTTAAAGAAACTTTCAATGTCTGCCATGCTTCAGGTGAAAAATATTTTTTACTCTTGCGATGTCCTTCATGGATACATGTAAACAGAAGTTCACAGTATTTCAGTTCACTGTTAGCAAACTTTGCTTTTGTTGTATCAATTTTTTTTAAACTGCGTTTGTTTAACTTTATAAAATTTGAGTCTTGATATTGTTTCAGTTTCGATTTAAGCGCATCCCAAGTTTTAAATTTTTCACCCAAAACAAATTTGGTAATAGGAATCACTTCATCCATTGTTCAAAGTATAATGACAGTAATAAGGGTAGGTGTGCAGTTAAATACATAGAAGTGAACACTTTTCTTCTTAATATTGAACCATTGAACTATATTTTTCGCCTTAGGCACTACTAAACTAATTACTAATATTATCTAGTACATATCGAAGAATTAAGCAACACAACTAAAAGTTTAAGTTTAATAAATCTAGCGTACATTGAAGTGCATTAATGTAACAATAACGCAATGTAACCGTAGACACAAATATTATTGTTACATTCGTAATTAATCGGTTCCTTACCCAACTCTGTATTCCGTCTCCAATGTAACAATAATTGTTTTATTATTGTTACATTTCCATGTAACCCTAGCCAGTGCCTTTATTCTGGGAAAAGTTTTGTCTCAATATTTATTCTGGGAAAGGTTTTGTTACTAATTTATTCTTGGAAAAGGTTTTGTTATAACATTTATTCTGGGAAAGGTTTTTTTATAATTTTAAAAGCAGTTTCATGTATTTGACTAAGAGTAGTTTCATATATTTGACTAAAAGTACATGTATTTAATGTTGTTACATATCACTACAAAGTCACCAGGTTTTGAAATGACCACTGTTGTCTGAATTTGTTTAGATTTTGTCTTAACATTTCGAAAAGTATGAGCAATGTCTAATATTGTATCTCAATATATTCTTAATGTTCTGAATTCTTCTTGTGGCTGTTCCAGAATTAAAGGCATGGGGGACATGGGAGGCGATTTTGTTAAGACCCCGACCACCCTGAAATAAAAATGCCCAGTTTACTTATAATTTTTTAATATTCAAAGGAAAATGCAACAACCCATATTTTATTAATTTGAGTGCCTCCTTTTAGAACAGGCCTTAACAAATTCTTAACATTCTAAATTTGTCTCAACAGATTCTCAAAATTCTTAATTTGTCTTTACAGTTTCTTAACATTCTGATTTTGTCTCAACATATTCTAAACATTCTTATTTTTTCTTACCAAATTCTGAACATTTCAAAGGTGTCTTAAAACATTTTGAATTAGTCTAGATATGTCTTCAGCTGTGCAATACATTTATGTTCAATACAACGTTGTTTTTCCATTTTGCCAATTGTTAAGGGATTTTCTGTTTTGAATTTTCCTTGGAGTTCCGTATTTTTTTTGTTTTACTTTTTAATGTTCAGACAAATATGAAATTAGAATAGGTAATATATGCTCAGGATGTAAACATTGATTAAGTAATAATCATAGTTTAGATTATAAGTAACAAACAATTAAAAGTCATTATAAGCGTATACTGTAAATTCAGAAATTATTGGGTGCATTTATTATTGCGATTTTTAAAGAAAGGACAACAATGCAAAATTAATTATTGCGATTTCTGGAAAATTTGCATGCAGATATATTATCAAATGTCAAAATGCGAGTTCTTATAATTGCGATACTCACCCAGTCGCATTATTCTTAATATTAAAAACCTCCCAATAATTTCTGAATTTACAGTAATAGAAAAGAAAGGATATGGGGTATCCATCCATGACACAAAATCAATACATGCACTGCAAAAAACATCAAAAGCAAATGAACACCGCTTTTATTTTTGTTCTTCATTGCTGTTCTTATAGATTTTATGTACTAAACAAATTTAGATTATGAATCATAAACAGGGTTTAGATTATAAGTCATGAACAGAGGTTAAATTATAAGTAATGAACACATGTACAAAAAACTTTGTTGCGTTGAGGAATAGAAAAGAGAAGAAATTTTGTTTATTGAATCATTAAATAAAGCAAATTAAAAATTGGAAAACCTTTAATAATAAGGTTAAACGTTAAGACACAAAAAGATAGAAAATAGGGATATTTTTACTATTCAAGATTTACAACAAGCAAATTTACATTTTTAATCGGATTTCCGAAGGAAAAATCGGTTATTGATTTGGGGATGTACGGCGGGCGGCCGGGCGGCTTTCAAATTTTAATATGTTGTTACTGATGACAAAATGAAGGTCAAGTTCAATATTGACGATTTTCACTTTCACCGTTCAGGAGTTATGGTTCTTGAAAGACTGAAAAATGGTCTTTCCAGACGTGTCCGTGCTTTAACTCATGAACCATTCAACCAAAGCTTTTCAAATTTTAATATGTTGTTACTGATGACAAAATGGAAGTCAAGTTCAATATTGACGATTTTCACTTTCACTGTTCAGGAGTTATGGTTCTTGAAAGACTGAAAAATGGTCTTTCCAGACATGTCCGTGCTTTAACTCATGAACCGTTCAACCAAAGCTTTTCAAATTTTAATATGTTGTTACTGATGACAAAATGGAAGTCAAGTTCAATATTGACGATTTTCACTTTCACCGTTCAGGAGTTATGGTTCTTGAAAGACTGAAAAATGGTCTTTCCAGACATGTCCGTGCTTTAACTCATGAACCGTTCAACCAAAGCTTTTCAAATTTAAATATGTTGTTACTGATGACAAATTGGATGTCAAGTTCAATATTGATGATTGTCACTTTTACCGTTCAGGAGTTATGGTCCTTGTGATATTGAAAAATGCCAGGACACAAATAAATGTTAAAAAATCCGCATTGCTGACGCTCTGACAGCCTCTTGTTTCAGCTTATTTCTTTTTTTACAGATTTATTGTTTATTCATAATAAACACAAATAAAACTACATGAGATTTTTTATTGAATTTTTTAATTCAGATAAAAGCAATAATCATGAGTATTTTCCACATTTGGGAGAGACAATGAAAACTGGTTTTGCTAATTGGTCTTGCCATATTAAATTGAACTCTTAAAAGTCCCCAGCAGAGAAAACCATACATTTTTATTGCAGAATACATGAAAAATCGGACACATTTGAGAAAAATAAGAGTGTGAGTAAAATTGGAGAAAATTGAAGCTTTTCAGAATTTCAGACAAAATTTTTTTGAATCCAGTGTATGATACTTTGCATAACAAATACCTACCTGAAAGGGAAAAGAGTTAGCAAAAAATAACCGTTTAATTCTTGCAATCCATCGATAATCTTTCTGTAGTAATCTGAATGAACAAGTTCATTTCCCATTGCTATTTCATTCTTATAATCAATATGTCATCGTTATGATTTTGGTTTTTATTTAATATACTGAAAATAAATTAATTTTATTGAACAATCCTTATTTCTATTTTTAAAATGAATTGAATTATAAACACTTTGGTTCAGGATGCAGTGATACGCAGTACATTCCTCTGATAGTTAGATTGCGTGCTTCATGTTCTTGCACTTTAAGGAAGGAGTTTCAATTAGAAATATTAGGAACACTGTAAACTTGTCTTCAGCTCAAACATTTTATAAGTTTTATTATAAAGAAATTTTAACTGACCATTGTTTTGATAATGCGGTATTAAATCTTAATATATGACAATTTAAATGTTCTTATATATGTTGTGGTATGACTGCCAATGAGACAACTTTTTAACAGAGACCAAATGACGTAAAATGTTTATGTATATTGTAAACTATTCTTGAAGTTGGAAGTAAAAATGACTAGGCATTAAGTTAGTTTGCATGAATCAATGATTAAGAATGGAACCTCATTGAAGCATACTGGATGAGGTGAATGTGGAACTTTGTTAGAAATAGATAGAGCTCTAAAGGGTATTATACACCTCTGTTTTCATATCAATTTGTGTACAGTTGACTGCAAATCTTACTACTTTCAAAGATGGAAGAATGGGCACATGCTCAGCCTTTTATATCTCTGATTCCAACCTCTTTAAAGTGAGTATACTAATTTGTTCCTTGTCAGTATTTTAAATACTAAACTATAGAATATCATAGATGCCAACCATTACAATTTTCTCGTATTTTTTATGAATTTAGGACCACAATTACAGTTAACAGTCTATTTATTATGGATTGATGTTCATTACCTGTCCGGAACAGTTCTCTGTTTATAAATAATTTTTGATAATTGTGATGCTTCATTTTTGATTAGAATCATGTAACATTAACCGCTTGAATGGTTCTGACTGTTATTTTCGGGACTACCCCCCCCCCAGGGTGACTGGGGAATAGAAATATGGTCACCACTGGTCTTCCTTCGAGCGGCAGTAGAACCCTCGCCAAAGTTGGGCTTCCGTTTGGCAGTGCGGGATGTATCAAGTACGCAGCCAAGTCCAGTCAGAATGAGGACGTTAAATCCGATGCCTTGTGTAGAGAGAGTGCCACGCTCTTTGCGCGTTAAGAACCCTTGCAACAACTCTTTGAGGGGTCCGTATGTGGCCTGTTGCAAAGCTAAATTTCTGTCCCTATGCAATATACCCTCATTTTCCCCGACCTTCATCCCGGACGGCCTCTAATGTAAGACCTACCTATTGAATTTATTGTTAACTTGTTCTCGTCCTGAACATGCATGAAATATTTGCCACTGAACGTTAAGCAACCAACAATCAATCAACAATAAATCGGGACTACCAGTATAAATCGACCTCTCTATTTCTTGTTCAATTCTGAATAATTAATGAACGAAAAAAGTCTTTGTTTTCAATTTTACAATGTCTAGTGGAACAATTTAAATTTCTGAAGCAAAGAAAGAAAACTAGAAATCTGGACCATTATGCCTTTTGCATATATTATGAAAAAGATTTCCATTTAGCGCGATGGTCAGTGTTCCTCATTTGCTCATCAACTTTGAATCGTATAGTTCTGATAAATGAAGGAATTCATTTTGTCACTGAGTGCCACCCAAAAGGGTGACTGAGGAATAGAAATATGGTCACTACATGTTTTCTTCCAATAGGCAGTAATACTCTTGCCAAAGTGGGGCGTCCATTTGGCTGTGGTGGATGTACAAATACGCAGCCACGTCTGGTCGGAATGTGGACGTTAATTCATATGCCTCTTGAAGAAAAAGTGCTACACACTGTGTACGTTACGAACCGTTGCAACAACTCTTTGATAGGTCCGTAGGTGGCCTGTTGCAATGCTAAATTTCTGTCCCATATCCCATATACCCTCATTTTCCAGTGGCAGTGTAAATTTTTCCGACCCTCATCCCGGACGACCTCTATTAAAGGACCTACCTTTTGTATTTATTGTCAATTTGTTCTCTTCCTGAACATGCATGAAATATTTGCCACTGGACGTTAAGCAACCAATAATCAATCAATCATGTCACTGTGTGCCCATATTATAAAATTATACGTAAATATTACTGAAAAAAGACACAAATTATGGAAATTTTAATGCCTTTTTACTGATTGCACCGAAAGGGGGTTGGCATCTATGGAATATATTCCTCATTCATCACATCCATAGTATGCTTGGATGGGTTTAAAATTTCCATACAATATGAAAAAATATCTTTGCAAATGAGACGAAATCATTGGAACTTGATTTTTTTCTCAGGTTAACATTTGTCTTACCAGTGCTATGGTTCCTGATCACGGAAAGAAGGCTGTAGCTGAAGTAATGATTCTTGAACATAGTGTAGAGAAACATTTGTTCTTCTTTCCAGGATTGTTAGATGTTCCTGCAGTTATAATGAAAGGTACATGTACTGAATATGTCCCTAATGCTAAACATGCTTTAGAAAATTTTATTAATGTTTAATGAAAGGTAATGTGACCAAATGAAACTGCTATATAAAAGCTTGATAATACTTCATTTCAGGTCAGCTACTATTATAGCAAGGCGACCTCTAATTATATCTTAACAGATCCATTCTTATATATTGTAGAATGAAATTCTTGATTCATTTGTTTAAATGTGTATTGATATGATAAAACAACTGTCATCAATACTGTCTTTGTCCCCACAGTATTTTTTATTGTTATCAAATATACAGAAAAGATCACGATTAAGTTAAAGGGACAGAGTAATGAGACATGAAAAAGATAACAAATACATTTAATTTCTATTTCATATCACAGGTTCTAATTCTTTGGATTTGTCAGCACTGATGAGTCTGATGTTAACAAAAGGCATGTCTAGTATGCTATTATAAGCCTGGTAACTTTGAAAAGTTTTCACATGCCATGAGCTGTTTTTAACTGAAGTAAATTTACTGTAGAAAGTGATATATACATTATAATGTTACCTAATCGTACATTGTGTATAGTACATTATATAACAATCTATTTTAAATGAGATAATCAAAGAAGACATTTCTTTGCAATAATGGTTGAATGCCAAATAAAAAGTTTTGAACAGATAATACTGTGTCCAAAAATGTATGTTTTTCTTTCTCTTCCTAAAGTTCCTGGATGGCCAGATTTAGCAGTTAGTGGAAATACTGTGAAGAAAACAGATATCAAACCATGTTTAAAGGATTTCCAGAACAGGATACAAAATCAAAGAAAGGTATTTATTGTCGCTTAATCTGTAATTAGTCGGACAAGGCTATTGCCATCATGTACCTGTCATTATTTCACTATCAATTAAGTTCTGTTTATCAGAAACAATGGAGCCATACTGAACTTAGTCTGTCCAATTCATTTGGTTTTTGTTGCATCAATCTTATCAACCAGTACCACCACATTTTCTAATTTAAAACATAGGGATTGAATTTTGAAAATGATACATTTATTGTAATATGCAACCATCTAAAATAATTCACCTATTGATCAGTTGTATTAGTTTAACATTGGTTAGATTAAAATATCACTAAATGTTAGCCCATATGGTATTTGACCATCTCATGAAGTTTTTCTGTAAGCTTTTCACTTATTGATCTTCTGCAAAACCCTGAGCAAAATAAAAATAATCTTAGGATGTTCTTTACAAGTTCTTTCACAAGTGTCTATTATATATGCCTGTCTGTTTGTCTGTCTGTCACATATCCTATAAATGTTCCATTGGCATTACTATTTTAGCCAGAGGCATTTAAAATGACTGATTTAAAAAAAACTAAATGATTAATTTTGATAAAAAGAAGAAATATTGACATTTTTAAACTTTATTTCTTTACCTTTCTTTATTAAACAATTTAAACAAAATTTTAGTATCTTTTTTTGTGATATACAGCATATATTATGAAGATCATCCCATCCTAATGTTAAAAAAGTACAAGAAAACAATGATTGTGTATGATTTCCATTTAAATGAAGAAACAAAATTGATGTACTCACAAAAGTTTGAGTATCTTTATCTTTAGATTATTCAAATCTTATAAAAAAAAAAACTCATCCAAAGGTATTTGAACTGACTGATTGCAAATGAAAGTAAATCGATTTTCAGAAAAAGAGGAAATTTGTACAGTTTTAAACAATGCGAACAAAATTTTAGTACCTTATCTCAAGTATTTATCATATTTTATGAAAAAACAACACATCCTGATGTACAAAAAGAACTAAAAGCCTATGAAGATTCATAATTTCCTTTTAAATAAAGATATAATTACATTCTTATTCGACACAAACAAAAGTTTAAGTATCTTTATCCTTATATATTATTGTTCCGTCCTTGCATCTGTCCATCCAGACTTGTTAGCACTCTCACTTGCACAATCCTTCCCAGATTTTTATAAAAGTCATATCATAGATTTATATCAGCAATGTATTGGACAAGTTCGAAAATCAGTGCTGATCAATAATTTTTAAAAGAGTTATGCCCGGAAATTGCATTGCATTTGCACTTAAGCCTGTTGCTGTACACATGATATTTTAATCATGAGTTTGCAGAAGATCATAAATGATAAGTCATTTTACAATTTAAGATATTTTAAAATAGTTTTAAAAAACCAAAAAAAAGGTATTTTTAGTTATTGCCCTTGGACAGATAAAATATGTCCAATGTGGGAACATTGGAACTCTGTTCTTTTATTCTTATATAATTCACATTTTATAAAATAAAATAAAAATAACTGATTCAGAGGCATTTAAAATGACAGATTGCAAATAACAGTGCATTTATTTAAATACAAAATAAAAAATAAGGTCATGTTTAAACGCTGCAAACAAAATTTTAGTATCATTTTTCTTTTTTTTTCATCATACTTTATGAAAACACCCCATACTGGTGTTCAAAAAGTACTTAAAACTAATGACCGTATATATGATTTCCATTAAAATGAAGAAGTAATTACACTCTAAATCAACACAAAAACAGCATCAAGTATCTGTTATTATTTACATTTTATGAAAACTAACTCATCTAGTGGCATTAAAATGCATGATTGTTAAGTAGGGTACTGATTTCAAATGATAATATTTTGTGGCTTTTAACAGTAATTTGTATATTTTTTTTCATATGTCAATGCGACCAAGTTGAATACAAATTATCATGTAGAGGTGTATATGACTAGGTCCCTGTTTATTGCATGTGAATACTGTGGAGTTCGTTTCACATAAGAATTTTATTATGTATGTATCCATTGGATCCATGCATATTATTAATTGACCTGACCTTACAATTACTTATGAACCACTGCTTTTACATTTTGATATGTTGTTACTTAATCTAGTTCGATACTGACAATTTTCACTGTTGCTGTACACATGTTCAGGAGTTATGGTCCCTGATAGATTGGAAAATAGGCAAAAAAACAAGACACATCAAACAAGCGTGAAAGCTCCTTAAAAAACACCAAACATCCAGTTTGCTGCCAATTATACAGCTCATTTCATTGATCTATGTTTGTTTTTCTTCCACTTATGATTTTTGATTGTCCCTTTGGTATATTCTGCCTCTTTTTTTACTGATATGTCACTTATCTATATCTGCTACTGATTTACCTCATACATGTATACATCACACCCAGCAAAGCAGTTGTTCTTTTTGAGGGAGTCATACTCCTCAGAAAGAGAATTTATAACCAATCTGTATAACTAATGGTTTCTACAGAGGATTCAGTGAATTTAGAATGCAAACTGGATAATGACTGTACCTTTTTTCATTTTCTTTAGATATACCCAATGACAAGTGTAAAGAGAGGGAAATTTATTTTGATATCTAATGCTCAGTGCAATTGCATGTGTGAAGAAAACCAGACAGAAGAAGATGCGAAGAAAAAAGAACAAAGATATACAGAGTGTATCACAAATTCAGACTTTGATAAATCCAATATGAGTCAGCTATTTAAATACATGGGATATGATACAGCTGGTGGTATTCTAACTAAGAAAACAAAAGAGGTATTCAATTTTGAAATATACTCCCTAATGAAATTAAATAACTTAATGATTAACATAGTAGACAACATGTATACATGTCAGGTCTGCATTTTTCTAAAATTGGTTACAGGACTACATAATCAATAAAAACATATTTAAAAATGATATGAAAGGCTAATTGCTACCAGAATGTGGGTAAATGATATAGTTGTATATATTTTTAAATAGTTTTGTTGTTACAAAGTTTTATGACTTTTGAACACAGGTATACTACTGTTGCCTTTATTTACCATATCTGCAATGAAAAACCATGTATCAACTAAATTGCAACTTGAATTTTAGGAAATTTCTCACCACTAATCATCTTTAAGATAAAGGTATGTCTGCAGGTAGATAGAATATATATTCTTATAATTGTGTTGTATATAAAGGGTACTTTTTTGCACTTAAAATATCGAAATTTAAGCATGCTTGAAAAGTACCTTTTTACACTACCATATTTTCAACTAAACCATATATTATACCCATATATATTTATGTGAAGAAAAGAAAGTATACCATATATTTAATTAAGATAAAATAAAAATGAAATTAAAAAAAGTTTTATTTGCAGGAAATCAAAGACATCTTGAAAAAAATTGAATGATATAGATAATGATCCATCTTTAATGTATGATAGTCTGGTAATAATGTTTTATCTGGAAAATTTGACTCGGAAGCAGGAAGGATTTATGACTGTGATGGAGAAATTGTTCCAAGGAATGAAATTTCAGAAATTATTAATGGCAGTAGATATTTTAAAGGGAAACCAAAAGTATGTTTTGTCCAAACCTACAATTTTCTAGGTAACTATTTTGCAATAACTCAATAAGACAGCACCCCAAAGACATAATAAATAAAAAATGACATAAAAAACACAAAAGAAGATTCTTTATAATATTTCAAATAGAGCAGAATCAAGAAAACTTGCAGAAAATTTAATAGAAACTATACAATATCTGCAATCAATATCAGATTAATAATAATGTATGTAAATTGATCAGAAAGATTCAGCTTTAACAAAAGGTAACCACCCATGAGGTTACTGACTAGAGATGGGCTCATGAATATGTGGTGGGGTAAAACTAGTTTTACTGATACAAATTTGTTCTTCTTTAAAAAAAATAGTCTAGTCTGTTATTTTACTGATTGTGTCCTATTCCCAATTCTGAAAATTTTGCTGAGTGTGAATTAGCATGGCTGGTGATGCATGCATAGCAGAAGATGCTTTCCCTGTAAACTCAACCATTTTCGCTTCTTTTAGAGTTCATACGATTACCTCATTCTCTGTATTTTACCTTGATTTCTCTCTTCCCAAAATAAACGAGATTGGAACATTGGTAAACTACTATTGCCTTAATTTATCTTCATTAGTGAAAAACAGTGGTAACATAACATTATAAAAAAATTTACAATAGAAATTAGATAGAAATTCGAGGAAAAGCGCTTAACTCTATTAAACATGGTCCTGGTTTTCGAATGTATATTAGGACTTATTAAGGCAACAGTTTAGTGTCATGATGTTCAGATCTTGTTTATTAATAAAGAAGAGACAAACTAGCTATATAGGTAACAAACAAAATATGAGAGAATCACATGAACTCCAAAAGGAGCGGGACTAGGTCTTTTGTGGGTGTGTCCATAGAGCAAGTGCCTCCTTCTGTGTGTTTATGTTACATAAGACTCATCAGTGATACTGAAAACAGTTTAAAGGCCATATCAAATGCAAGTTGAAGAACATTGGAAACCGAAAATTCTGGAAAATTGTGTGGAATAATTCAACATTTTATAAACAGTAAACTCACAGAAAATGAACATATTAATGATATTTCATTTTATGTTGACTTCTTGGCAGGTAATAATACCCTTTGGAATGATATGTCCACTAACAGTTTATTTGCGCACAAACCTCAACCTAAGTATATCTAGACCATATATCATAAAGCCATAGATGTATAAACCCATAGATAAAGCTGAACACTGACTCCAAAGGTCCTATGTGGGTTGTTATCACTAAAACACTTATCTGATAATGATATAATCGGTTAGTCATTAAGATATAAGATGACAATCCAGACAACAGAAAACTGACCATTTAAAAGCTACTTAGAAATTAAAAATGTTAAAATGACTTGATTATGAACAAAATTAAGTATATTTCCTTTTAGCCAGAAAAATACTGTCTACATTTTTACATTGTATTAATAAACTTTTATCAAAATTAAACTTTAATTAAACAACGTATGTAAACTAATAGTGCGAAAAAGCTTATATGAAAATAAATAGAAACGTGAAAAACGTTAAGTATATGCCTCTTAATATTTTTAGTCCCCTACCGACAAAGTCAAAGGGGACTTTAGGTTTGCACTCCGTCCTTCTGTCTGTCTGTCTGTCTGTCCTTGCGTCAGTCCGGCAAATCAGTTTTCCACACTTTTTTCTTTGTGCTTAAAGATATTGATTTGATATTAGGTGTATTGTTTTATCATGACAAGTTACAGATGATCAAGTTCGAATTTTGTTCCGGTCTGACTATTTTGTGCAGAGTTATGGTCCTTGAACTAAGAAAATTCACTCAAATAATCATTTTATTCTCAGTTTTTTTCGTCATGCTTGAAGATATTGATTTGATAATTGGTATATAGTTTTATCATGACAAGTTACAGAACAATTTCTAATTTTGTTCCGGTATGATGATTATGTGCAAAGTTATGGTCCTTGGACTTAGAAAATTCACTCAATTAATCAATTTTCCACATTTGTTTTCGTCATGCTTAAAGATATTGACTCAATATTTGTTATATAGTTTACACATGACAAGTTATAGATCAAGTTAACATTTTGTTCCAGTACAATGAATTTTTAACCGGTAGGGGACTATGTATTGCCAGGCAATACTCACAGAATGCTTGTTTTAAATGCCTTACATGCATATGGTATGTCAAAAGATTAGTATTGGTTAACTTCCTGTGCATAGTAACCTTTTTGTACAAATATTTTTCTCTGTAAAAATGTGGAAAAACTGATTTATCATATTGATAGGGTTCCCTGATCTAATATTCTCTTCATGACATATACCAGTATATAAAACTTATTGTGTTAATTTTAGAAAAAAGCGAACCTTATGATTCAACAGATTCTGCAGCTGATGTCATCTTAAAGAATGGTAAACCCAACACAGATGACATATTTGTGGTATCAAGTTACCCAAGAACAGGTAATGACAAATTAATGACAATAAGCTATATCAGGTATACAGGTAGATTTGCACCATTAGAAATTGTAAATTTTTCAATAAATTTCTTCTGAAATATCCTTCCAAAAATTCTTTACAGATTGATCTCTTATCGTTACAAATTGACACATGAACATGATATGTTTCATTGCACAAATTTGACAAAGCCATTGTAATCCCAACAGACAATTCCCCTGCATGTATGATGATTTACTGTAACAATCCAGGAATAGGACAGGATGACTAATGTTCAAATTATGATAGATGTGAACCTTCGAGATTATCTCAGATTTTAATCTACAATTGGGCATTTAAACCTGAGTTTTCTATGTATTCTGAACCCAGTTGCTTTTTGGGCAGATTGTAGATGGTACAATATGAAGAGTAGAAATTTACAATTAGCTGTTTAACTGTAGTGACAATACAATCTAAGGAATGGTTTTTCGCTAATGTTACATTAAATGAAGACCACAGTTTATTTTACATAGTCTTATACTAACGTTATTCTTTCAGAGCAAGGTCCATGGATAATTGGTGAAAACATGAGTGGATCATACTTTATTCAGGCACTTATACATGTCTTCAAGATCCATGCCCGTGAAAAATCATTTATTGAATTATTAGAAGAGGTAATGTGTTAAATAAACAAATGCTAGTAAAGAAATAAGACATTACAATGCCAAAGTAACAAAAACACAGCGAGACAGAACTTGACAAAACAACAAACCATGTACAGTCAATTCTGGTTTGTTAATAGGTCTTTTTTGTCTGATAATTAATCTGTCTATCTTACTTTGATATAACACTTTCATAAATTTATTTCGGTATATTATTTCCTTGAAATGTTTTTTCATACTGTCCTTGAATGTTGTAAACTTCCCATTTATACCACACACTCTGAAAAGAGATAATAATAAACAATCTTCCAAATAATTATAATTCTCCATTTACTTGTGGTTAACCAACAACAAGAAACATTGACTAATTATTTGCGTTATGTTCATTGATTCGGTGATCGACTTGCAATTCTAGAGAGAGATTCTGTGTTTGAAAACTTTTTTTTTGCTTTGTTCCTTGTTAGTTTTGTTACCAGTTTCTAAATAATGTTTGCAGTGTTCAGTCATTGCAATTGATATAGATAAGTGTAGGAAACACCGCTCAAATATAATATACTGTCCAGATTGTTACCCAAAAAATGTGACTGACCAGATGATGTTACACATGTGTCTTGGTGTTGATAAAATATTTACAAAGTTAAACTTATTAAAATGTAGAATTATCATCAGATATTTATTTAATATTTAGATAAAAGTCTCAGTAGATCGATCAAACGTTTACCAAATATAGATAGATTACATGTTGCTGGAAATTTCAAACTTGAGTTACTTAAAACTTGCTTCAAAATGCAGACAATATCACCACATAGTATATACACTTTCAAACACGAGATGATATTTTTTGTTTTTCAGTCAACATGAAAAAGATCTAAACTGTATGGAAAACATTTTGTAAAACATGCATTTACAGTCATGCATTCAAAACATACATTTACACATAGATTTCAGATGTATAGACATTTGCACACAACTTACATGTTTAAGTAGAAGCATTGATTTAGTTTGATTGTAAGTTATGAGAACTGAGAGAGAGAAAAAAAAACATAGTATCGATTATCGGTAATTGTTTTGATTATCTGAGGTGATTATTTTGACGGTTTCTGCAGTTATTGGCCCATTCTTTTCAACACTGACTCTGTACCTTTGATTTCTGATTAGTTGAAAAACTCTTATCTTCTTTTACTGAAACAATTGTCTAAATAAAGTTTTTATATGCATGGATTACATGTTGAAACCATTGAATAGTGGATAAACTTCAACAGGAACTCTCACAGCTGATTTTCATAAAGCCAAAGATGTATAAATATTCCTTTTTGCAACAAGGGTTTAATTTTACCATTTATTTTAATAGGCAAACAAATGTCTACTCAATGCTGTGGTACCAAACAAGAAAGCTGGAACAGTCGAAAAGATACCTGTTGCACAAATTGTTCTATTGGAGTATTGTGAAGGAAAGGAACTCTACTTTTTTCCAGGACTTGAATTTAAGGCACAAGATTTAAGTGCTTCTTTGGCAGGGAATCCAGTGTGTGCACCATCAGAATAACGTTTCAATGCAGTTTAAATAGATAATACTAGTTGTTACTTGAGAAGAACCTTTAGCGTTATTATCAGTAATATGACTGATAACATAAGTTTCAGGACAGCTAGTTTGCACTAAGTCTTTTATCTTTGACATTGTTGGATGTAAATATGTGGTAAAGGGCTCATATCAATACTCTGAATACCAGAATTATGATTCAATTTCCCTAAACTTGTATCATTCACTGTTAAATATAAATTTGAATCTTATTGACAAAATTTGTTTTCTGTTAAAAAAGATTATAAATGTAACATTGTGAAGTATACCAGTGTTTTTAAGAAAAACAGATATGCATCCCATAAGTTTTACCAAACTGTTATGAATCACTTTTATAATTATAACTTGTAAACATTTAAATATATGATGTGTCACGTAACAGTGTATTGACAAACTTAAAATGCATTCAAAACTCCTGTTCATTTCTTACAAATTTTAGAAAAAGAAATAAAAAACAAAAAAGTCCTGAAATTGTTAGCAAAGTTGAAACAATTCTATCTTTCTTAATTGCTTTCTTATGATAATGTTAAAACACTCCCGTTTGAGTGAAGGATTAGTTATATGTCAAGGAAAGAAATATGCAGATTACTGGATGACTACCTCCTATATTTGCTCCAAATCATGGAGTTTGAAGCAACAATATAACCTCTTTAAAACTTCCGTGGTAGCCTTTACGAATTACTTAACGTTTGTGGTGATTACATTTGAACTGGTAAAAGTTATTGTAGTTTAGCTCACGAATATGTTAATATTCTGGCATTAAACCAGATGCCAAAAATATATGGCAGTTTCTTTTCCAGACAAATTGCCCAATACCTTTGATGCAAGCACTTTGAAAAACAAACTGCTGCTGAGGAATAATGTATTTTTAAGACTATAAAAATTGTATATATACTGTTTAAAAGAAATGTAGAATTGCCACATTGTCAAAGATGTTATCAGTGCTTCATACATTGCCATTAAACCTTTGCTTATTATTGTGAATAATAGATGATTGTATTTGACAAACGTTAAAGTTTTGATAAATAATCAATATGTACAATTATCAATTATGAAGTGATTGTTACACAATAGATTGTTTCACTAAAAGTTACAGGTAATACTTGCCAGTTCAATGTATGAATGTTCAAACACTTCTTTGTTTTTGTTTATAATTAAATTACATCATTGTAATTGTGACACCATTTAGAGTTAGAGATATCACTCTTATGAGAGTGCTGAAATGGGATATTTGCCATAAAACAAATAGATGACTGCTTATTGTACTGGCAGATATGTTTCCTGTGATCGGACAGCATTGAACAGAAACTTGTTCCTGAAATATCAGCAAAAGAGAGGCGAAGGATACCAGAGGGACATTCAACTTTGATTAAAATTACTGTATCGTGAAGTTACAGTTTATCTAAATGCTTACATGAACTCAGCATTATTGGTCTTCACAAATTATTCATTCATTGACAGCACCATCCAAATTCAAGTTCCTAAATTTCTATGTGGTTTAATGTTCCCTTATATGAAGACATATGTTATCAAGAGCTCTGCCGAGTTTCAAGTTAATATTCACCTATTTTGGGACATATGTTTTCAAACCAAACAAATGCTGCATGATTTATATTTGAATTATTATGTGTGTCACAATAATATACCCATGCATTCATCATAAAATACCTCGGAAGTAAAAAATATTTACTCTTAATACTATCTTGAAATATCACAAATATGTATAATAAATGTATATGAAAGACTATCGAGGTTATGATTTTACATACATCTATAAATTTGGTATATTTATGTGATTCCTAATTTTATAAACTACATATACTACTCCTTCGATATTTTTGACACTGCAGACATATTGTATATGGATGTCAAAGACAAAAGTAATAAATGTTAAAAATCCCTGTTTTTTCATCTAGTTTACCAAAACATGTGATTTATAACGTGATTTTCATTTTAAGTATGCCTTAATCGATTTCTGTCACTGTTTAACCATTTTTCTAGGAATGATAGACTGAGTGTCTGTTTATTTTTTGACGAATATGACTTTCATAGTTAGTAAAGGGAATACAATGTTTGAAAAACAAGCATATTTTCACACTTCCATCTCTTACATCGTTTTAAATAGGCATATATATGTTACTTTAGTTATTTTTGCATGCTATATTCATTTATAGTAAAATTTAGGCTGTTTGCAGGAAAAAGGTATTTTAATTTTGTTTTCATGTTTTGCTAATGCTTACAACTGTAATTTCTTATGTTATATGTAAATAAAGGCAACATTAGTATACCGCTGTTCAAAAGTTATAAAATCGATTTAGAGAAAACAAATCCGGGTTACAAACTAAAACCGAGGGAAACACATCAACTATAAGAGGAAAACAACGGAACAACAAAAACACTAAACTGCAACAAAAACAAACGCCAACATACACAGAAACGGACTATTTGATAAAAACTGCCATATTCCTGACTTTGTACACGACATTTTAAGAAAAAATTGTGGTTTGAACCTGGTTTTATGGCTAGCCAAACCTCCCACTTATATGGCAATGTTAAAAAAATACCGCTAAAATGACAACACTACGTGACAGGAATACAGTACAAACAAACGCTAGAACAATCAGCACAGAGAAATACATAAATAGATAATATAATAGTACATTACAGCATGTAAACTGCAGAATAACAACGGACATCTCCCATGAATTAACAACAGCACAGGACACCACAAATAGAGACGTATTTTTGTGACGTATATATTATCAAAGGTAATCTTGAAATTCATACAATTATATGGAACGAGATCCAAAAATTCACAATTATTTTCACAATACTAGTCCAAATAATTATCATGATTATGACGGTCTTTTTTAAATTAATGCTGTGACGACGTCATAATTATTTGGACTAACACAATACTTTATCCATGGAAAATAGAAATTAACTCGACTATACTGACAAATAAGACATATGTGATATGTGAAATGTACCGAAAATACAGAATTCAAACCACAAACGATAAGACATAACACAATATCTAACCGTACTTACAAATGAAAAACATCATAACTAAATATATGAATGTACGAAGTATAAATGCTGAGATACGTCGTATAGCAATGTGAATTCACACTCGGCAAAACAGTCATATTCGGGAATAGGTCACGTTCGGTACTTAGCAGACAGACGGCGTAGATGGTAAACCATAATCTAAGACGTGGTAAAAATGTCGTTAGTTAGTATAGAAACAAACACATCGTATGAAGCAACCAATTCGTGATGATGTCCATAAAATTTACGGAGTGTCATTTTTAATCTTCCCTCCTCATAACTCTGTTGGAACAGTTTCTGCGTAAGGAGCACACACCTGTATATGAAGTCCATACATATATAGTGTGAACATGCACGAGCATAACGTATCAATTGAGACATGTAAACACTATACGACGGAGCAGAGGGTATGTTACTGCTGAGAAATGGGAAATTGATAATTGGGAAGTTGAAATCATCCCGTTTGTCATAGATTTTAGTGTGAAGTCGTCCATCTGTTTCAATATTGAGGAAAAATCAAGGTATGAAGCAGTCCTAGTATCAGTGTTATCCTTAATGTCAAGTTCACTGGGATATATGAGATGCAATTACTGACTGAAATATGGGTTATTCAGTGATAGGACATCATCAATATATCTGAAAGTAAAATTAAAAAATTTCGCAAGGTGCTTTTTCTTTTTGTCTTTTAGAAGGTTCTGAATGAATTCTGCTTCATACGAGTACAAAAACAAATCGGTCAGAAGGGGTGCACAATTATTACCCATTGGAATACGGACTGTCTATTGAAATATCAATCCTCCAATGTCAACAAATATATTGTCGATTAGAAAGTCCAGCATTTTGATAATATCATCTTCAGTTTATTTTCTGATAGAATCAGTGTAGTTCTTCACAAAATAAGAATTATTATAACCCAAAGCAAGAAATTTATATCTACGATTCCCATTTATATAGAAAAAGCTCTGTTTAATGAGATGGTGAAGTCGATCTTTCAATTGAGCATGGGGAACAGTGGTGTAAAGCGTAGAAAAATCAAAGGTCTTAATGTTGCTGCAAAATTGCAGAGATTGTTTTCTAAGATTTAGCAGTAGATCTTCAGAATTTTTGAAAATCCACATCTGATTGACACCACTGGTTGAATATATCTCATCACAATATTTTTGAAGCCATCTTTTACTGTAGAAAGAATAGTAGTCAGCACTTTAGAAAGATGTTTAGTCGAACGTCTTGATGATCCAGCCATATATCGTTCTTTATAAGGAGTTTTGTGAAGCTTTGGTATCCAGTATGATGACGGTAGATTTTCTTCGTTTTCTTTGATGTGAATACCAAAAGAAAGAAGGACAGATTTGTGATTTTGTAAAATTTCATCCTTTGTAAATGATGTTAAAGAATATGTAGGATTATCAGTTTAGCTGTTTATTCCAAGCTCTTTTGTGAGACATTGCAAATAATGGTTTTTACATACGATGACAATATTATTGGAGGCTTTATCTGCTGGAACAACGACATATTTGTCATTCAAAGAGGATAAAGCATCCACAACCTCCGGGTTCTTGAATGGGTTATAAACCCTTGTGCTCATAGTACATCGTAGTTTCTGAATGCGCTTCTGAATGCATGATCGAATAGGTTTGATCCATTCAGACAAAGTAAATTATGTTTCATCAAACTTCGCATCCTTTTTAAGAAATCTTTTTTTTATCTATTTATTATTGTTTATGATCATTTTGACATACTAATTTAACAACCATTTTTGTTTCTACGTGGAAAGGGGGTTGAAACCCGAAAAGTGGAATTCTTTCTCCTTCTATATGTGATATTCTTTGTTTTAATTGTAATTCATTGACATTGTGAAGTAAAGAATCGAACGGTGTTTTTTATAACTTTCAAAATTTACGATAGAGTTGCATTTTGCAATATGACCAGTCAACCGATTGACATACTGATATTACTTATTAAAGGGCTGCACCATGAGCGCATGATACGCCCGTCGCTATTTAAAACAATAAAGTTCCATAACTCCTCAATGTCATAACAGAAATTCATAGAAAAAAACTAAAGGGAGGTTATTTTTATAGATATAAAACAGTCACCAAAGTTTCATGAAAACTGCTCAAAGCAATTTTGAGTTATTGTCCAAAAATTGAAAAATCACCCTTTTTATGAATAAAATACCATAACTCGGAAATGTGAAATCTAAAATTCATAAAAATCGAAAGGGAGCTTACGTTAATAGATATAAACAAATCACCCAACTTCCACGATAACTGCTCAAAGCAATTTGGAGTTATTGTCCGAAAACTGGAAAATCCTCCTTTTTTAATGAATAAAACCCCATTACTCGGAAAGGTAACGTTTAAAATTTATAAAAATCGAAAGGGAGCTCACGTCAATAGATATAAACAATTCACCAAAGTTTCATGTAATATGTTTTACTTCTATATTCCTTCTACTGGTATAACACAAGTCTCAAACTGCAAAACAATGATGACTCGAACACGATTATGGAATTATAGCTCGTAATATAAGTTTTTTGTCTTCATTTATTATACGAGTCATTTAAGAGGAATTTGAGTTCAGTACCGTATGTTTATTCTTATAAATTGTATGTAGACCTTTTGATATTGTTGATGGCTTTATCTTAACTCTGGGCTGCTGTCGCATATTCGCCTTGCCAATATCAGCTCCTTTATGTGTTGCAATTTGCAAGTTTTGCGGAGGAAAACTCAAATACAACTTTCGAAATTATCCCTTGAAGATATCAAGCTTACATATAAAGGTATTGATTTAAACTATTATTATCAATATTGTTTTGATTATTTGGAGACAAGTACGATTTTTTCCTTATATTGTGGGACCTCTGAGTACCTTCATTTGCATTCAAATTTGGCAAAACGAAAGTAGACTGTCCTAAATATCTTGAAATGTTATAGCAGGAAGTTACTTTGCGATTATATAACCATAAATAATATTCGGTTAAATACCCCGCCACTTGATATACCTTTGTTTGAAGGGTGTGTAGTTTAAATACATTGGAAATATTCTACTGAGAACTTGTTTAAGTTCATTTCTGGGAATACCCCGTAACATCACAATGCGATCCTATCGTTTCCAGGAAAAGGGGTAAGGACTGGTAGATAAGTTTGGTAGATAAAAAAAACAAGATTACAAATGCAAAGAGTCTAAACAGCTTCTTCAGGTAAGAAATTTGAAATCTTAAAAAGCCGATTCTTCTCTCTTCTTAAACGTAACAAAGTTATACAGATATTAATTATATGGAAATTATCATAAACGTCAATCATAATTATTGATATCATTTGTTTATCAATATTATGAAATCAATTGTTGTAGTGTGATGTAAAGGTCCAATTATCCACCTGTAACTATTTCATATAATATTGATTTTAATCAAAACTATACTAAACCACACTAATAACGCACCACAACTAACCATATATATTAGTTTCATAATTTCTTGTTTTTGCTACAAATTTGTATAAAGATATTATATTTTAAGCATTATCTTCAACGTAATGCAGAATTTACAGGGAAATTATAATATTAGTGGCGACAATCAGGATTTCAACCCCAAAAATCAAAAGTATCAGTTAAGTCAACTTTAAATTGGTCTTTTGACAAGAATTACATTACTAAAATGAAGACCAAAGTAATTGTCGTTGTTTTTCAAATGAAAAGTTTCACACGCCTTTAGTTTTCGCATACTTTTATTGTTTTGTGAGATTCCGAATAATTAAAAATACGGAAATTCTCATATTTTCATATTTTGATGTTGTTGACTTCAGAAGCGTTGTCACAGTTTCAACTTGTTTCAATTACTTTTATAAAAAATCAAAAATTATATGCAATAGAACTTTTTACACCAATGGAGGTGGTGTATTTCTTTAGTAGTTGATTATAGAAAAATGGAATTTGCGTAGATAAATATCATATGTTTTACTTAACGATGAAATAGGTTAAGAACAAGGTTTAGGTGAAATAAACTTTATATTTCCAAGAAAGGATTAGGATTTCAGTTAGATTTGCATGTAAGGTGTCTTTTAAAAGAAAAGAAAAAAACTTTTACCGGAAACCTGTTAGATAACTTTCGGGGTATACACAATCAACAAATCAACATGATCGGTGTCACAGATAGATGGGTCCTGGCTTAGAAGGAATCTGTACTTATAAAATAATGACTAATACTTTAAACAATTAACAATTTAATATAGTATAAATTTACAAATTAGACAATACTGATAAATGTTCAAATTAAACTGTTCATTCTGTTTCACTATTTAACGTTGAACTGCTGCAGAAAAATATACTTCCGGTCATCAAAACTGGCCCAACATAACGTGTAGGTTACGGCTGCCCTATTGACGTCGCATAAAGTTTACGTTGTCATACAATAATGTTGCTTAATACCATACTGCTCACTACTTTTACCAGTTAGTTGTTTATCTCCATACTACCTACTACCAACTACATCATACTACTCAATCTTCTGACTGGGACCTCAGAAATCCTAAATGCAAACTAAATTTTAAACATATTTGTACGACTTTGCCCCCAGCAGAGCTACAGAAAAATAGTACATTGGGTGTTACACGGACACTTTTTAGATGATACACGGACACTTTTTAGTTGTTTCACGGACACTTTTTATGAATAGAATCACTCGTGCATGATCAGTGAGTTCATGGGCACTTTAAATTTCAATTAGATTTGAACTTTTTGTTTTACCGACATATTTCCTGTCTTTTTTATTAAAATATTTACGTTGGCATCAATAACTATATTTTTTTTCAAACAATTCTGGTATATTACTATTCATGTCAGTACACTAAGGGATTGACCATTTAACTTCAAAAGGGGGGTTATGGTTTTTTCCTAAAAATATTCTGATCCCCAATTTTATGAGAAAAAAATATATTGTGGTCAAGCAGATGACAAAATAGTGTTCTGATTCCTGATTTTCTGATTTTTTTTCAATATATGGACATGAATAGTATTCTGGACAATGCTGAAAGTAAAGAAATGCTGGTACCGACGTTTATATTTCAATTTAAAAGACAGGAAATATATATAAAAAAATCTAATCTAATCAAAAGATAAAATCCCTATCAACTCACCAATGCACGATTGATCCTAAAGATAAAAAGTGTCCGTGTAATACATGTTCAAATAGGCAGCAAATCTTGAAGAAAATCATTCAACTTATGTCACCAATTTTGGACGGTAAGCTGTGACACGTGTTTAATCCTGACCAACACTATTAGAGACATATATGAAAACCATGAAAGCATGACATTTTTAAAAAATCCAAAATATATGCCTATATATATCTAATAACAAGACAAAATCCATTTTTTCATAACATTTCATTCACTAATGAAATAGGAAATTCATTCTTTTTATATACATTTATATTGTTATTGAATACATATATTTTTTAAAGGGGGGAATGGAATGGCACATCCTGCATTTTTTTCGACAAAAAAAGGATCAAGCCTGTTTATTTTAAATTTATTTTACCTCCCCTTTCCGTTTCCCCCCAAATAAAAATTAAATGTTAGCTTGCTTACCTCTGAAATCTTTTTCTTGCATAACTAACTTGCAAAGTTGCATTTTAAAAAGTCTCCAATGTTTACGACATTCATCTTTTACATGACATGGTCCTTTTTATAAAATTATTAGATTCTTGAATTTCTTGAGAAAAAACTTTCGTCTTAAGGGAAATGAAAAAAAAGTTTGTTTTAACTGTAACTTACATTAACTGGTATATGGCCAATTACGTTTCTAATCTGTTTAATTTTGCTACCTCTTCTAAATGCAAAATGTACTACTTCTTTCTTGAAACGTCGTACAAGTCAGATACAAAACAAAGGTAACAAAAAAAAAGACAGGCCGGAAACAAACTGCCGTATAGTTTTTCTGCACTTGTAGTCAGGTCAAAGTCCTCCGCTATCGCCTCGGACCTTGACTTGACTACTCGTGCAGAAAAACTATCCGGCAACGGTTGTTACCGGCCTGTTTCTTTGTTACCTTTGTATTGTATCTAATACTTACACCGACCACACCTTTACTCGTTAAAGTGTTACCTGATAATGACTACTCAGCTCATCAAGAACAGGTATCACGTGATACTCAACCCGTTCGACGAGTTTTCAGGTAAATGCCTAAGTAAAAAGTGGACACCACCTAATTAATTACATGTAAAATGTGGACATGTATTATACACTGAAGTTTGCAGAATATACAATTTATAAGATACTGACGGTCTGCAAATTGAAATAGAATTAACCAACCAAAATAACTATACATATACGAGTAAATAAAGTCACCCTGTGACAGTTCCTCCCATACTAAAAGAAGTACGGAGTACTGATTATGTAATAATTATTTTATACAAAAATCATTCACAAATCATTTACAAATACACTAGTACAAATTCAAAAGACAAACTAATCACACTAGCGACACTACCGGACAGTACTCAACTCATGACTAGGTCCAAATAAAATACCAACTGACCCTTACACTAAATCGAAGTATACTCACCTAAAAGATGAATAAGGATCATTATCAGGTCTTGTCGCCTCATAACTAATACCTATTCAAGGTGTTATGTCCCGACATATCCTGCCTACAACATCACGGTTTGTCACCAACTCAAATCTAGTCCTGTGACATTTAGACTGTTCAACAAAATAAAACTAAAACGATAAAATCTTCACTACTTAGCGTTCATGATAAAACGAAACACTAATATTTACATCTTACACTCTACTGAGATAATCTGCACCAACATTATCTTTACCTTTAACTGCTACAATTCTAAATCTGTAAGGTTGTAGAGCCAATGCCCATCTCATAAGTCTAGCATTCGCTACTTTCTTCTTATTAAGATAAGTAAGTGGCTGGTGATCAGTCTCAAGTATAAATTCTCTACCGTATAAATACCTTTGAAACTTTTGTATAGCCCAAACAATGGCTAAACACTCCTTTTCAATAGTAGAATAAGCTACTTCACTCTTCTTAAGTTTTCTACTTGCATAGGCAATAGGCATCTTGATGTTCTCCTGGTTCTGCATCAATACTGCACCAATGCCTCTATCTGATGCATCGGTCATCAGAACACAAATCTGAGAAAAGTCTGGTAATTTCAAAATGGGGAACCTGACCTAGGCACACCTAAAGGACTGAAATGCATTCTCCTGTGCATTTTCCCAAACCACAGTATTAGGTTGTCCTTTCTTCGTAAGGTCAGTGAGTGGAAGTGCAATACAGGAGAAGTTTGGAATATTTCCTGTAAAAACCAACTAATCCTAGAAAAGACCTTACCTGTTTCTTTGTAACCGGTCTTGGAGCTTCTTGTATTGTATTAAACTGTGTCTGGATGGGGACTAAGTTTGTCATCACCGACAAAATGACCCACACACTCTAGACTGCTATAACCTATAGAACACTTACTAGGTCTAGCTGTAAGATTTGCCTCTTTAATTCTGACTAAAAGTTCATATACTACCTCTAACAGGCATGGGGTAATGCAAATTTGTAATTGTAATGCATGGTAATGCATTACATTTTTCCAAGTAATTGCATGTAATGTGTAATGCAGCAATTTTAGCATTACATGTAATTGTAATTTAGTGCATTACTTCAGCAAAAAGTTGTCTAATTTCATGCATTACATTGCATTACATGGCATTACTTTTTTCACATACTATATATCTTTAACAGATTGTTGGAGATTTAACTAAAGCAGAATTTAAGATTTCTTGATTAAATAAGAACATAATCATTTGAATATTGATTTTCTATTTAATATCTATTATTCACGCTTTGCATAAATCACTAGAGGGAATTTGGAGATTAAGCCTTGCCCCAGGTAGAACTTGAAAAAATTGGTATAAATACTAGAAGGACCAAATTACAATTCTAAATGAATAACACAACACTGTATATCAGATTGAGTTTTTTTTTTTATTTCATTTTATTTCATACATTTTCCTGCATAAAAAGATTGATATTTGAAAAGCATTACTGTAAAAGTGTTCCATTGTTGTTAAAAGATCAATGAATACCTTGTCATGATTAAATAACCATGAAACACTAATTAGTTTGTTTTACAATCAATCTTTTCACCATTTTGACACTTGGTCATAGATTAAGCTCTATGTTAATTATATAATTAGGAAAGAAATTCTCAGTAAATATTTTGATTGAAATTAAAAAAACAAATGTATATTTATAAAAGTAAAGTTAACATCAACACCCGTCGTGTTGCTTATGTTATTACAAATCCGGTAAATAGTCTAATTCGGTAAGTCACATTCGTGAAAAGGGAAGGGTATTGTAGTTACGACATAAGGAACATATCCGATATCATCTGTGAAACGGTTATTCCATAACGGTCAACCAACTCGTGATGGCGTCCGTAAAATTTACGAAGGGATGATTTCAACTTCACCATTTGGAACTCTTGGTTTAATAGCTTCCTTGTGAGCAGCAATCCTCTAAATGTTGCTCAAATGTCAAGGTGAAGATGATTTTATCATCTATGAAATTATCTATATTCTCCATACCTTTTAACAATATTCTCATCAGTCTGCAAAAGGAAGCTGGTGCAGTAACCAGTCCAAACGGCATTCTACGAAACTGAAACAAACCTTTAGGTGTTTGAAAGGCGGTTTTAGGTTTGGCGTCCTCTAATAACGGTAACTGCCAGTAGCCTTTTGACAAATCAAGTCGTGAAAAGTACTTGTGTCCTGCCAACTTCGAAAACATCTCTTCTGAATTCGCCATCGGTTCCGCATCGAACAAAGTTTGGCTATTTAACGATCTAAAATCAATACAAAATCTGTTTGTATTGTCCTTCTTCTTGACAATGACTATCGGTGATGCATAAGAACTCGTAGATGCCTCGACGACTCCAAGATCTAACATTTTACTAACCTCAATATTCACTGTGTCTAACATACTATATGGAATATGGTACGGTTTCATCCTGATAGGCGTTTCATTGGACAATTTAATGTCATGCTCAAGAAGATCGGTACATCCTGGACTATCAGTAAAGACTTCAGGAAATGAAAAAAGCAATTCCTTTACCTGTAAAATTTGACTTTCATCCAAGTCAGGATTAACATCAATATGCTCAACGTTCTCACCTGAGTCTGTAAACGGTATTTCGTGAATCTCATCATAAACATCCATCTACTTGGTCACTATCAGTATCTATCACGGCAGAACTCACCACTGCTAAAACATCATCTTTGACCATTGAAACAATATCTCCTACGTCACATCTTTCCACATACCTTTTCAATAAATTTGCATGGAACGTTGTTATCTTCCCATTCATCTGTATCCTATAGTCTACATTATCAAATTTCTCAACAATGGTATAAGGACCTTTCCACTGCATCAACAGTTTATTCTTATCTGTAGGTAAGAGTACAAGAACCTTTTCACCTACCTTCATGTGTCTTTGCTTGGTCGATTTATCGTAATATACCTTATTCTTCCTTGATGCACAAGCCAAATTGCTTCGAGCAAGTTCACATGTAGCTTCTAATCTCTCTCTTAAATCTATCACGTACTGATATGTAGACTTCACTTCAGGATCGTCTATCTCTTTAGTCCATAGCTCCTTTAATATTGCCATAGGTCCTCTTACCTGTTTACCATACACAAGCTCGAAAGGCGAAAACTTCAGACTCTCCTGTGGAACTTCTCTGTATGCAAACAGTAAAGCATTTAAATACCTGTCCCAATCTTTAGGTCGTTCATGACACATTCTTTTCAACATCAGTTTTAGACTTCCATTGAACCTTTCTACCAACCCATTACACATAGGATGATAAACAGTAGTAGTCAACTGTCTAAGTGATATGAGTCTACTTACCTCGGCCATAAGCCTAGATGTAAACTGACTTCCCATATCAGTTAACATTTCCTGTGGAACTCCTATTCTAGAGAATATGTCTACTAGTGCCTCAGCAACGCTCTCTGTCTCAATATCCTTCAAAACTATTGCTTCAGGATAACGTGTACCATAATCTACGAGAGTCAGTATATATCTATTACCTCTGTCTGTTCTAGGAAATAGGGGTCCAATAAGATCAATCGCCACGCGTTTAAATGGCTCATATATCAGCGGCATAGACTGTAAAGGTACCTTACCTATCTTTCCTTTAGGAACTGTACGGTGACATATGTCACAAGATTGACAAAAGCGTCCAACATCTGCTGAAACACCTGGCCAATAAAAAGCTGATAATACTCTATCAAGGGTAAGCTGTGTGCCCATGTGACCTGACATAATCGACTCATGTGCTAATCTCGTCACTGTCTCGCGATAAGACTTCGGAACTACTAATTGAGTACAACTTACCTTATTGGGTTTTGATGACAAAAACTGTCTGTATATCATACCTCTTTTTAATATCCACTTTACTGTTCCATTCTTGCTTGCAACTGTATCACCTGTTAATAAATACCTTCTTATTTTATCCAAAGTTGTATCTTCTAGGTGAGCTTTCTTGATATCATTTGGATTTACCTCATCTGTGATAATATTTTTCACCTTCAGTTGAACATACGGCTTAATTTTGTTCCTTACTTGTTCTCTTGTCTCAACAGCGTCTGTGTGTTGCCACGAATGATCAGGCTTTCCTGGTTCTCTAGCGTCCCCTACATTACCAATAATTAAGTCATAAACAGGATTGGCCATACGCCATCCTTCAAATACTCCCTGTAAATATGGTGTATCTATAGCAATTCTAGCTATTGGCGCTTCAACTCTGGTTCCATCTGCCAAAATACATACCTGTTTTCCACCCGTTAATGACTCATTGTCCACCATGTCACGTTTTACAACAATACCGCTACAACCAGTATCTCGTAAAACTGTCACGGTTTTACCATCAACATAACCGGAACTTACAGGCATACTTACATTTGTGATTGACTGACAAGACGACGAAAGTGTACTCGTACAACCAGTAGGAAAAGCATCTACTAAAGGATCTGTAGGTAAAGTACAGATATTACATATCTTACCCTTAAAATTCTTTTTATCTTCTGACAATGCACTGCTTGTCTTTTGTAGATTAACTCTACAGTCTCATGCAATATGTCCAGTCTTACCACACCTAAAACACTTTCTGTTTCTGACAGGTATAAATGAAGTACGTTCTGCAGGTTTACTTCTCTGTTCTTCCTTGCGTTATCAACTGGTTTTGACCATTTTGGTTTTTTACTGCAAATTAATTTGACTGATTACCTTTATTTATAAGATTGGAAGCACTTGTATATCTTGCCTCACGATATTGGTCAGCTAAAGCTACCATTTTCTCTAAAGAATCTGGTATTCTTTCTTTCAAAAACAATGACAAGTCCTTCGAACATATATGCAGAAACTGATCCCGCATAATCAAATCATACCAACTTTTATAAGTAGTGTCTGTATGTGCCATCTCAATCCAACGCTTAAAATAGCTGTCTAACCTAACAGAAAACTGTATAAAAGTCTCACCTGGCTCTGGTCTACAACTTCTAAATCTACGTTTGAATCCATCTTCAGTCATATCATACCTTTTAAGTAGAGCATCTTTCAAAGCTGCATAATCAAGAGCTTTATCAACAGGCAAAAGTGCATAGACATATGTCACAAGACTGACTCAGCTTGCTTACTTAACTATTCCATTTTTCTGAATATGCATCAACTTTTGTAATTCCAATTCGTTCTCAATCTAAGCCTTCTCAACCACAGCCTTATCTTTAGCTGTTTTTCTGTCTTGTTCTTCCTTCTGGTCTTGCTTTAAAGCAGCCCTTTCATCTCGGACTCTATCCTGCTGATCTTTAACAAACATTCTCAACTCCTCATCTTCATACCCTAATGAAGTATCCAACTCTCTAATCTGTTGAATCTGTTCCATCTTGAACAGTCAACCTACCAAATACCAATTTCAAAATACAAAACGTCAACACTCAATGTACCCACTGCAACCCCCAGCGTACTACACTCAGTTACTCTCAATTACTAAATATATGTAAATACCGATACTCACAGTTTACAATGCAGAACCAATCTAGACACAAAACTGTAGAAATCTGGGTCCCAAATATTCAATTCTCATCACAAAACCTGAAACTATACAATTCATACATGTAATAAAGCAACACCAATGGTAAAATACATTATGAAAAAAAAAAAATGAAAAAACATGAGATTGCAATAAATAAATTTACTGTTTATGATAACTCCCTAAGCCTTTTAAACAGATCCCACTTCTGACAACAATTGTCACGGATAGACGGGTGCTGGCTTAGAAGGAGTCTGTACTTATAAAATAATAACTAATACTTTAAACAATTAATAATTTAATATAGTACAAATTTACGAATTAGATAATACTGATAAATGTTCAAATTAAACTGTTCATTCTGTTTCACTATTTAACGTTGAACTGCTTCAGAAAAATATACTTCCGGTCATCAAAACTGGCCCAACATAACGTGTAGGTTACGGCTGCCCTATTGACGTCTCATAAGGTTTACGTTGTCATACAATAATGTTGCTTAATACCATACTGCTCACTACTTTTACCAGTTAGTTGTTTATCTCCATACTACCAACTACATTATACTACTCAATCCTCTGACTGGGACCTCAGAAATCCAGTGAGTGCATCCACGCCACATTGCAAACTAAATTTTAAACATATTTACACCGACCACACCTTTACTCGTTAAGGTGTTACCTGATAATGACTACTCAGCTCATCAAAAACAGGTATCACGTGATACTCAACCCGTTCGATGAGTTTACAGGTAAATGCCCAAGTAAAAAGTGGACACCACCTTATTAATTAGATGTAAAATGTGAACATGTATTATACACTGCAGTTTGCAGAATATACAATTTATAAGATACTGACGTCTTCAAATTGAAATAGAATTAACTAACCAAAATAACTATACATATACGAGTAAATAAAGTCACCCTGTGACAATCGGAACAGTTTCATGAAGAGAATAAGGTACAACATACAATTAAAATTAATCGGAAAATTGGAAAACAGTAAATGTACAAAAAATGCTATTCCGCAGGGGTAAAGTAGAACGAATTGTTTATAGTACACTGAAGTTTATGTCCCATCACTGACTCTGGCATTCACATATTGTCATCCTTGGACTTCTCGCGCCCGGCAGCAAAACTCTTGCTAAAGTGGGGTGTCAGGTTAGTCGTAAAGAATGTATAACTTTTGTCCCTTGAACAGATTCACTACAATAAAATAGGACATTTCTCCATTGTGCCTTTTGTGTGAAGACACAATGTATGATATACAAAACGAGTCTTAAATGCTTCTAGTAAAACCTAAATAAAATTGATGAATGAGCATAGGAGAACAAAACACGATCAATGTTCTTCTCTGGACAGATTATCAGCCAATACATAGGTTAGCCTCAAAAACAGCACACAGCAATGATATGTCATTTCACAAATTAAAAGCATTTGCATAAACTAGCCGTGAAAACAGCACACATGTACAGTACTGATAATGCCTTTAAAAATATATTCACCACTAAATTCATAACTCAATTTTTAAGGTACAATTCTATGGTGGGTATAACATTTTTGAGTTTGTGATTAGGTCAATGTTACATGTGTAAGGGAAGCAAAACCTAGTAACTGTTAGTCAATTGAATGTGGTATGCAATTACCATCATATTAAAGTGGGTACATAACACTCCAATTTAGATTAAATGAATCTGGTATTACGTCATTGATTGGAGCGCTACTGGTTATTCTGATGAAAAGGCGTACCAAACTAAAACCCTAGTATCTTTGATTGGTCTTTTTTTTATTCCGTAATCTGAAAACCAGGACACTTTTCTACAGCTTGTATGAAAGAACGATATACATCTAGAGTACAAATATACCGTTATATGTTCGTATTGTAAGTATGTTGTGGCTAAAAGTGTCTATGAAAGCCAGCAAACGGTGATAGCGAGTGTGTTGACACTTACTTTTCATGTTTAAATAGTTCATTTCTCTAGTTCATGCATACAGAGTTTCGAGGTTTATTTGTTCGCACAAACTGTTTATGGTTTTGTTGTAACCACAGCAGCTCATGCCTAAGTGTAACATTTCAGAGGTTCAGAGTTTTGTCGAGCCTGTGACATTGTGTCGCGGAGGCGAGACATAGCGATTCGACATTCCGGGGACGTCAACATGTAGGTTAAGTTTGGGGTTCAAGATCTGAAAGGTATCGTTAAGTTCCTTTTGTGTGAAGACAAAATGTATGATATACAACACGAGTCGTCAATGCTTCTAGTAAAACCTAAATAAAATTGATGAATGAGCATAAGAGAACAAAAAATGATCAATATTCTTCCTGGACAGATTATCAGCGCATACACAGGCTAGCCTCAAAACAACACACAGCAATGATATGTCATGTCACAAATTATAAGCATTTGCATATGCTAGCCGTGAAAACAGCATACAGTACTGATAATGCCTTTAAAAATATATTCACCACTAAAATCATAACTCAGTGTTTAAGGTACAATTCTCTTATTAAAGAGATAAAGAAAGTAGTTGGCATACCGGAAAATTGTTAAAATTCCACATTGTGTCGATCGTGGACATCAGTTAGTCCCCGAAAGTACTTTGTCAATGGTTTACAGCATCATGACAGTCACTTTCCTTTAACGACGGTGTAAGTTCTACCTTTAAGAAATATGCAAGTCTTCCTCGATAAGCATTCTGCATTCCAACTATTGCAATTCGGGCCATCCTGAAGATTCATATGTAGATGAAAAGCGTCTCTTGCGTAATACCAATGAATAATTTATAACTTCATTTCTATTCATGATGAGTATTACATTTTTGAGTTTGTGATTAGGTCAATGTAACATGTGTAAGGGAAGCAAAACCTAGTAACTATTAGTCAATGGAATGTGGTATGAAATTACCATCATATTAGAGTGGGCACATTACACATCAATTTAGATTAAATGAATCTGTTATTACGCCACTGATTGGAGCGTCACTGGTTAGTCAGATGAAACTTGCGTACCAAACTGAAACCCTAGTAACTTTGAATAGTCTTTTTTCTTATTCCATAATCTGAAAACCAGAACATGTGTCTACAGCTTGAATGAAAGAACGATATACATCTAGAGTACAAATGCACCTTTATATGTTCGTATTGTAAGCACGTTGTGGCTACAAGTGTCTATGAAAGCCAGCAAATGGTGATAGCGAGTGTGTTGACACTTACTTTTCATCTTTTAATACTTAATTTCTCTTTTTTGTTGTAAACACAGCTGTTCATGCCTTAGTGTAACATTTCTGAGGTTCAGTTTTTTTGTCGAGCCTGTGAAATTGTGTCTTAGAGGCGAGACATAGCGATCCGACATTCAAGCGACGTCAATATGTAGGTTCAGTTGTGATTCAAGATCTTTAAGGCATCGTTGACGTTGTCTAACCTTCACATAATTGTATGCAACTAAGAAAGAAGGTTGTTTGTGATTACAAGAAGTATTTAAAACAAGCTTTTGAAAATATGGTTTTTCCGTATTCGGTATCTTATTTGTAAATGAACTTTTTTTGTTGTTGCTTAATTTTTGGGAACATTAAGATACAGCCTAAGGTTAAAGTTTTTCAGCATCAAATAACTGTGTCAAGCCTTCGTAGTGTTTGAGGAAACTGGTCGCAAAATTCTCCCCCGCTTTTCTTTATTTATTGAACAGCGGTATACTTCTGTTGCCTTGATTTACCATTTTACTGATAAATGGACTTTTTTTGTATTAGTTGGTATTGGCTTTGAACTAGCTGTCGGTAACTGCAAATACTCTCAGATCTGTACTTAATGTCTTTTTGTTGTGGGGATATATAAGTGCCCTACCACGTCCACTGTTTTTTGTTTTTGTTAGATGTATTTCTATTTGCATCTATCTGATGAGTTAAGCCTTTTTCAACTGATTTTTATAGTTTGTTCTTATGTTGTACTGTTACACAACTGTTCTAGCTTAAGGGGAGGGTTGGCGCCTTCAAACTAGTTTAACCCGGTCACATTCTGTATATACCTGTCCCAAGTCAGGAGTCTGTAATCCAGTGGTTGTCGATTGTTGCTGTGTAATATATTTGTTTTTTGTTCATTATTTTGTACATAAATTAGCCGTTAGTTTTTCTCGTTTGAATTGTTTAAATTCGAGGCCTTTTATAGCTGACTATGGGGTATGGGCTTTGCTTATTGTTTGAGGCCGTACGCTGACCTATAGTTGTTAATTTATGAGTCATTTTGTCTCTTGTAAAGAGCTGTCTCATTGGCAATCATACCACATCTTCTTATTTTTTATATTTAGTGTTTTTTGGCAGTTAACAGTATTATGACACTGTCTTAGATTGAAGTTTTTTCAAATATCAATAGCTTAATAAAACCTTCATGTAATTTAGGAAAACCTCGACAAAAGAATGTTCATGATGCTGAGCTAAGTTCCGTATTGACTGCAAGCGAATGGTCTGACTCAAATCACTGAAACATGTATTGTTCAGACTTTTCAGATGAATTTAAGATCAAAATTACCGTTTTAGTCTAAAGTTCATTTACTCGTTGTAATATACAGTCGAACCTCGTTGTGTCGAAGTCGAAGGGACCGGACCAAAGTATTCGACACATCCGAGGTTCGACTCATCCGAGGTCGAGTGTGTCGTCATAAATTTGGAATGCATGAAATACGGTATGATTTGTGTAAACTAGATACAATGAACAGTGTGCCTTTTTTCGATATGACACTTTATGATTGTGTATTCAATCTCCATTTTTGGTCCTTCATAATAATTAAACACACAAGTACAGATACAAATCATGCACAAATAAAATCAATAGTCTACACAAATATTTACAAAGGTCAGTCACTATAAATTATGAAACCACTCGTGGAACGAATTAAATTATGAACGGTCTCTGATGAGCCAGAGGTCGTCTGCTTTACATTAAATTATCATGAATTTATCATAATTGTCCTAATCCTTTTATTTATTGTAATTAATGAGTTTTAAATCTAACGATTCATTTAATCTCGGCTTGGGTCATTTAAATTCATTTTGTTTTTATCTGATGTGAAAAATGTTCAACACACTAACATTCCGCTTGAACGATCAACCAAAGGTGTTAATTACCGGTCACCATAAACATGTCATTTTGACTGTTATACAAACAAGTATGTTTACTCAGCTTTAATCTCTTTTGAAAATGATTAGGCTACATAAGAAATACATCCGATTTGAATTTTTATCATTAGGTCTGCATCTTTTGAAAATTCTTACTTTCGAACTTCGAGTCATCGGGGTCAATTTACATGAATTTTACATCGACGGGACTATAAAATTTTCTCGACTTAACCGAGTATTCGAATCAACCGAGTTCGACTCATCAGAGGTAATTATGCATTGATCAAACGGGAATTTTACCGGGACCGAGAAATTACTTCGACTCATCCGAGTTTTCGACACAACCGAGTTCGACACAACGAGGTTCGACTGTATAACAAAAAATGTATTTAGAAACGTTATGATGGTTTGCTCTAGTTATTAGTGCTGTATTGCGCTTTCCTTTCTGTTTTCAATAAATATTTGTTTCTACCGGAAACGGTTTGTCTTTCCTTTTGTTTGAAAATCCTAAAAAAAAACTTCTCCATTTGTGTCAGTAATTTTCATATTATATGTTATATTTCTACATACCGTCTACTGGTATAACACAAGTCTCAAACTGCTTACAACACAACGATAACTCGATCAAGATTATGGAGTTATGGCTCTTAATATAAGTCTTTTGTCTTTATTCCTAGTATACAATTCATTTGAGAGAAATTTGAGTTCAGTGTACCGTATTCTTTGGGAACGCCTTTATATGTGAAATGCTTATTCTTATAAATTGTTTATTGAGCTTCTGATGGCTTTATTAACATTCTGACGTGCAATCTTGCCAACATCAGCTCCTTTATCATGTTGATGTTTTGCAATTTGTAAGTTTTGCGAAGGTAAACTCAAGCACATTTTCGAAACTTTAACTTTCAGGTATCAAACTTACAGATAAATGTATTGATTTAAAGTATTATTGTCAATATTGTTTTGATTATTTGTCGACAAGTACTAATTTCGTCTTACATTGTGAAGCCTAATTGTGACTTCATTTGAATTCAAAATTGGCAAAACGAAAGTAGACTGTCCAAATTATTTTTAAATTGTAAAGGAGGAAGTTACTTTGCGGTTAATTCACTATAAATAATATTCGGTTACATACCCCGTCACTTGATATACCTTTTGTGAAGGGTGTGTAGTTTAGATACAATACAAACGAAATGTTTTACCGAGAACTTAATTAAGTTCAATTTTTGGAATTACCCGTAACAACACCATGTGATTCTATTGTTTCCAGGAAAAAGGGTAAGGACTGTTAGATAATTTGGTAGATAACATAATACATAATTACAAAGGCAAACCCTCTAAACAGCTACTTCAGGAAAGAAATTTAAATCCTATAAAGCCGATTATTAGCCCATGTAGACATTGCTTTCACTCACGGACTCAATGAATACTACATCACAAGAAAATCATTTTAGTTGTTTCCACGTCGCATAAAGAGTGACGAGTCAAACTTACTCATAATCTTAAACGAAACAAAGTTATACAGATATTAAATATATGGAAATTATCGTATACGTTAATCACAATGATTGATATCATAAGTTTACCAATAGTATGAAATCAATTGTTGTAGTGTGATGGGAAGGTCCAATTAGTCACCTGTAACTATTTCATATAATTTTGATTTTAATCAAAAACTATACTTAACAACACAAATAACGCACCTCATCTTTACATATATATATTTGTTTCATAATTTCTTGTTTTTGCTATTATATTTTAAGCATAAACTTCAAATTAACACTTTACAGGAAAATTTTAATGTTAGTTGCGACAATAAGAATTTCATCCATGAAATTCAAACGTATCAGATAAGTCAACTTTAAATTGGTCTTTAGACAAGAATTCTATTACTTAAGTGAAGAATAAAGTCGTTGTCGTTGTTTTTCAAATGAAAAGTTTTCACACGCCTTTAGTTTTCGCAAATTATTATTGTTTGTGAAATTTCGAAAAATTAAAACTGCGGAAATTCTCATTTGTTCAGATTTTGGTATTGATGACGTCAGAACCGTTGTCATAATTTTGTCTCAATTCAATTACTTTTATCAAAAATTATATTCAATAGAATTTTTTACACCAATGGAGTAGGTGCATTTCTTTTGTAGTTGATATTAGAAAAATGAAAGTTGCGTAGATAAATATCATATGTTTTACTAAACGATGAAATAGGTTAAGAAAAAGGTTGTGATGAAATAAACTTTATATTTCCAAGAAGGGATTAGGATTTTAGTTAAATTTGCATGTAAGATGTCTTTTAACAGAAAAAAAACTTTTACCGGGAATCTGTTTAGATAACTTTCGGGGTATACACAATAAACAAATCAACATGATCCGACAGTTTCAGGAAGAAAATAAGGTACAACATACAATTAAAATTAATCGGAAAATTGGAAAAAAGTAGATGTTCAAAAGATGCTTTGTCGCAGGGGTAAAGTAGAACAAATTGTTCAGTACATTGAAGTTTATGCCCCATTTCTGACGGGGGCATTCAAATATTGTCATCCTTGGACTTCTCGCGCCCGACAGTAAAACCCTTGCTAAAGTGGGATGTCTGGTTGATCGAAAAGAATGTATAACTTTTGTCCCCTGAAAAGATACACTACAATAGGACATTCCTCCATTTGTGCCTTTTGTGTGAAGACACAATGTATGATATATACAACACGAGTTGTCAATGCTTCTAGTAAAACCTAAATGATATTATTGATGAATGAATTAAGAGCATAAGAGAATAAAATAATCAATGTTCTTCTCTGGACAGATTATCAGCACATACATAGGTTGGCCTAAAAAACAACACACAGCAATGATATGTCATTTCACAAATTACCAGCATTTACATATACTAGCCGTGAAAACAGCACACAGTAATGATAATTCATTTAAAAATATATTTACTTATAATTTCCCACTGAAATCATAACTCTATTTTTAATGTACAATTTACTTATTTAAGAAGTAAAGAAAGTAGTTAGCATAACGGAAAGCTGAAAATACCACATTGTGTCGATCGTGGACATCAGTTAGTCCCCGAAAGTACTTTGTTGATGGTTTATAGTATCATGACAGTCACTTTCCATTGAAGACGGTGTCAGTTCTACCTTTAAGAAATATGCAGGTCTTCCTTGTTTAGCATTGAACAATATAAATACAAAAAATTAGTACAAAGTTTGAACTTCAAGTTTAACCTTTAGATAATATCTGTGCATATGACAAGAAAACGTAGGCAGCATAGCAATTGAGAACTTATCTTTTGTTGAAATGCATGCTGACCTCTTTTTTACTTTTGACCTTGTTTTGTTTTATTGATGAGACGTTATCTTGCCAAATAATCTCATAATCCACATATGTTATCAAATAGGACAATATGCACTTAAGTCTATTTTCTACGCCACAACTCCAATTGCATTCTCCCCTCAGTTTGTGGTGGTGATTTTAATTTGTTGCTTAGGCTTTAATTTTCTATGTTGGGTTTTGTATACTGTTATTTGTCTTTAAATCTTTTTAACATAACATTATTGTATCAATGATATCGATATCTTATTAGACATTTTCGAAAAGTCGTCTAAACAGACACTTACACCGACACCGATACCTACACTGACTACAAAAATAATTTAAAGGGATAGTATCAAACTGTCGAAACATACTGAATTAATGACCTCGTAAATATTGGTTGCAGAGATAAAAAAACATATTCCCTAATTTTTTTTATATAACTTTTTATTCGGAATCGGAGCTAGAAACACCGAATGCTCTTATTAGTTTTCGGATTATCTTTAGCAATGAACTTATATTCCATCTGGGTTTTTTTCATTGTCTCCGTTTTCAACCATTCAAATGGAATACAGTGTTGCATAAGAATATACAATTGGCGAATTGAATTGCTAGAAAGCATTCAAAACACTGTGGAGACATCCAATGAAAATATTATCTGGCATTTTATAGCTGACTATGCGGTATGGGCTTTGCTCATTGTTGAAGGCCGTACGGTGATCAATAGTTGTTAATTTCTGTGTTATTTTGGTCTCTTGTGTAGAGTTGTCTTATTGGCAATCATACCACATCTTCTTTTTTTATATTTAGTGATATCTGTGCAGGCTTAGATTTTTGTCGACGTCAGCTGTTCACCTTAATAAAGTATCTTATTTATTATGAAGCAAGCGTATATTAAATTTGTGTAAATCAACAGGTCTTATGATTTGTAATAAACGTTTCGGTGACTCAAGTAGAAAATATACATTTTAAAATAAGAATGGTTTGAACGTAATATTCCAGCAAAAAAAATGTCATAAGTAGAAAAAATGCAAAAGTAATAAAAAAAGCAAATATTACAAAAAACAAAATTTTACCAACATAAAAAACACATTTTTTTTTGGCCAAAATTCCAAAAAATATAATTTGACGAAACTTTTTTGCGCCTGTCTCAAGTCAGGAGCCTCTGGCCTTTGTTAGTCTTGTATATTTTTTAATATTAATTCATTTATATGTTTTGGAGTTTAGTGTGACGTCCATTTTCACTGAACTAGTACACAACACATTTTGTTTAGGGGCCAGCTGAAGTCTGCCTCCGGATGCGGGATTTTCTCGCTGTGTTGAAGACCTATTGGTGGCCTCCGGCTGTTTCCTGCCCTTTGGTCGGGTTGTTGTCTCTTTGACACATTCCCCTTTCCATTCTCAATGTTATCATTATAGATCAAAGTACGTCCTTGATTATACCAAGATAACTATTAAAATCATCTATATATTTATACGTAATTTTCCACGCTATAAGATGCTTATCACTTTCTCTTTTTTCATTAAAGTTCTACTAATTTACACAAAGCCGCCCCTTTTTTTTTACAATGAACAATATTAAGATCAGTCAATTCTTACCTGCTGAACAGAGCCAATAAAGTAGCTTATCATTCAAAATAAATGTTTTATACAGTTTTTAAATGGAAAATTAGAAACAAAATATTATATAAATGCCTGTGGTCATTGTGCACATTGAGATGACCCTTTCTCAAAAAGGTTACCTGTAGGCATAGGCATAGGTGTAAGCGTCGGTATCGAATAGTTTTCGAAAATGTCTATTAATCGTATAAATGTAAGCTTGTGACTGAAAATGTAATTAATCAATGCCGGTGTCTATAAAAGCCTGTACACAAAGTCTACTAAATCTATTTTTGAGTATTCTTTAAAATGAATAACTCAAGGTTTTCTAATTCAGTCAAACACCATTGTCTAAAATGATAAATAATTAAAGTGTGAATCCACCCATTTTTTGTACTGATAGAATTCGTTTTTTATCAAATGTAATTCTTTAAAATGTTTCAAAGAGTGCACTCGTACCTAATACCTCATACTTATTCTCTATATGCAGAAGGTTTGTTGCAGAAGAAACGAATGGGAAAGTCAAACCCATAAGTCGACATCTAACAACTGACAATGCCATAACACAAATATCTTACCTGGGACTCTAATAACTGAAAAAATCAGAAAATCGTCCGTACTGAATTAAAGAATTCCACTACACATGTCAGCATAATTCTTAAGGTAATTGTGTACATTTTGTGATGCACTCCAAAAACGACACGATGATAATAATGCAATTCAGAAATCAATGTAATGCAACATGTCCACATTTCTCGTATTTAACACTTTTCAGATTTCGACACTGAAATTTCAAAAGTCCTTGCATCTGGCATATAAACATTTATTTTATTCTACCCTATTTTTCCTTTTGTGCAGAAATTGTTATGACAAAAAAAAGAAACAAATTCACAAAGAATGCATAGAAAACTAAAAACTGGGCAACACGAACCACACACAAGAGGTTCAATCTGAGATGTGAGATTTTGCGAGATACCGCAAAATTTTAATATTTTCTACTATAAACATCCTTGAAATGCTATGTCCTTTTCTATATGAAGAGAAATTTATAGGCATTTTCAACGTTAATTTCACAAAAATATGTAGGAAACGTATCTTACTTATGATTAATCAGTACTAACTATTTAAATGTCTAAGGGGCGTTTACAAGAAAAACAGGTTAATTAAAAGAAGGGGATAAAAACGATAAGTAGATTATCATTTTTTTTTATCCACACTCGGTAGTACTGAGAGATTCGAGTACTCGTTGACATCCCTACTTGACTCCCTTGGTTCAAAACCTTCCTTGTAAGTGTTGATAGGAAATGCAAGGTCTCCAATATTGTTGTAACTGTAAGTTATGTAATCTATATGCAAGCGCTGCAGGAATTTTGCTACTTAGAAATGATTTACCTTCATCATGAACGCTCACAACCAAAAGTTCGAAAGCCGAGGTATAAATATCGAAACACGTGAAGAAATATATGACTTAACGGGACCTAGAAAATATCCAAATCAACCTATGGTCAACTCTGTCTGAGGGATCTAGGTACATTACTAATATAACATTATAGAGACTTGGAATTTTCTTTCATGACTACAGAAGCTCGAATGGAGTTCTGAAAGAACCTTTATTCACAATGAAGTTTGAAACAAAATTTGAACCAATCATTATCATCGAAACGCACATCAGCTGCAGTAACATTGGTACTGTTTATGGTATTCGTTTAATCATCATCATGTTAAATTTCTGCATAACTCGAATCAATTAATCACTATGAAAATCATATGAAACCTAAACCAACTTTAATTTGCATTATTGGATTAGAATTTAAGAAATAGTAATTGTCAATACGTTATGCTGACAATGTGGATATCTTTGTTATTTATAAATACCCCGAATCTTTATGCATGGTATATTTACAGACATGCACACACAGACAGGTTTATTCTAAACAAGAATTCCAGCTTGAACATTTTCTATTTAAGTTTCGATTTTTTACGTTATCAAAATGTGTTAACCATTTGATTTGGAAGAGTGAGGGCTTCAAAATTTTTGCACATTAAATGATCGTCCTCATTTATAAATGAATAAATAATGTTATCAACGCACTAAAATTAATTTCCTCATTAATATTCAGTTTCATTTCTTTTTGTAATACTTGTCATACAAAATTATGTAATTTCATGTTTGGTTGCAACAAAAGAGACATATCAACTTACCTTATTCTGTAATTAGAAACTATTTTTTAAAGCTTTAAACTCTGATCTAAATATTTTTCAAATGTATTCATATGTAAATTGTTGTTTAATTGTGGATATTTGTTTATGTAATTTATACGTGTTTCTCGTTTCTCGTTTTTTATATAGACTAGACCGTTGGTTTTCCCGTTTGAATGGTTTTACACTAGTAATTTTGGGGCCCTTTATAGCTTGTTGTTCGGTGTGAGCCAAGGCTCCGTGTTGAAGGCCGTACATTGACCTATAATGGTTTACTTTTATAAATTGTTATTTGGATGGAGAGTTGTCTCATTGGCACTCACACCACATCTTCCTATATCTATGTACAGAGGGTTGAATGACTCGTGGATGTATATACATTAGTTGGCATTTACATACTTTAATAATCAGAATATTACTAGTGCATAGCAAATCCAATGTTATTTCGCCTCAACAGTTTATGTCAAACAACACATAATGTTCATTTTGCTTTTCCCTATCACTTTTTTACGAGTTGTCATCACATGTCTTCTAATATGACCTAAACATTGAATAAAGTAGGAAATTCTTTAGGTACATCTATAAAATCGTTAAGTGAAGCTTTAATATACGATTAGTCGCAACAGTTATTCACAATGATATGCATCAAGTTCTAGTGTGTCAGACATTTGAAGAATAAAAACCTTTTTTAGAATTTTAAAGATCACAAACATTTGATTAGGTCATCAGATATTTGGAAAACAATTGCTGTCAATTGATATTGTAGCCGAACATTTTAAATTGATTCAGTAATTTGTTTGTGCTTATAGCGGAAATAAGTTTTTCATTAATCAATGGTATTGTGAAACACAGTATATTGTCCAAAACAATGACATAAGGATCAGACAAAAGTTTTCAACTCGGAAGTTTTCTCTTATACATACAATTAATACATAACCAAACAATCTGATAATCTTTGTTGTCCTTTAATCATTTTCCAGGAGAACAACACAACCATAATGGAAGAGAAGCACAGAAAAATTCTTCAAGAAAGTTTTGCGTTCCTTATAAAAAATCTGCCAAATGTAGCAACCATATGCGATAAATTGTATCAGGATGGGATATTGACCTCAGGGTTGAATGATACAATTCAGGTCTGTTAGATATCAACATACTTTTGTTTTAAACAAACACAACACTTAAACTACGTTTTTTAAGACATCTGCAGCTATATTCATAAAAAAATTCTTACGACTGAAATTACTTATGAGATATACTGAAATGTTGGTGACTTTTGGGTTTTATTGTATCGTTAAATTTCTTTGTCAAAAAAATCGGTTTGTTTGAGATTCAGAGTGAAAGTTTTCCTAATCTATACATTTCAAGCAAAACTATTTATATGTTAAATTGAGAATGAAATTGGGGATTGTGTCAAAGAGACAACAACCCGACCAAAGAGCAGAAAACAGCCGAAGGTCACCAATGGATCTTCAACACAGTGAGAGAATCCCGCACCCGAAGGCGGGCTTCAGCTGACCCCTAAACAGAAATATGTACTAGTTTATTGAAAGATGACTAAACTCCAAAACATATAAGTGAACTAAAATTAAAAAAAAAAAACAACATACAAGACTTACAAAGGCCAGAGACTCCTGACTTGGGACAGTCTAAAGTGATGTTTTGTAAAGACGTTTTGATGTAACGAATTTTACAATATCTTAATACCATTCAATCCATTTATTTGTATATATTTGGACTTTGTTTTTCTTATTTGCTCTTAGAAAACTAGAACAGATGAATATTGGGGTACTGTTGTATGTTCGACAATGCGTTCATCACTCTTTCCATGACTTGTAATTATTTAAGTGTACTTTAAGACTTCATAAGCTTTAAATTTTAGGGGTATGAGTGTTCCTGGTGAAGAAAAATCCAGATAAGCGCTTAATATGCAAAACATTTATCAAGTATTTTCATTTTTCTATAACTGGGTCAATACCGGTGTTGGTGGACTCTAAGCCTAATAGTCATTTTGGTACTGACATGATTTATGATATATTTTTTCCAGATCAGGTTTCTGTTAGAAATTTGTGAATTATAGAAAACTAAGATTCAAACTCCATTAGGCAACTTTAACCAAAAATAGTTTTAGCTATTCTTTTAGATCCCTTTTTATCAGATAGCTCTTCTCTTGTTTAGGAAGTTATACACGTTTTGCTTTTGGTTATGAGCGTTCGTGATGACGGTAAACCCAGAGAAAAACAGAAACTCACTTATGCTTTTGCAAATCCTTAACAAATTTGTTGAAGTCGTTTTCCTTATTAAATTACACGTATTTAGTATGGGTACAATGTATAACCTGTATCCTATGCTTGTTGTACCGTAGTTTATTTCATTAAAGCTGAAAGTTAAGTACATTTGATATTCAGATTTGTAATTTATGCTTTATTACTAAAGTATATATGTATAAATTTGAGAATGGAAATGGGGAATGTGTCAAAGAGACAACAACCCGACCAAAGCAGAAAACAACCGAAGGCCACCAATGGGTCTTCAACACAGCGAGAAAATCCCGCACCCGGAGGCGGGCTTCAGCTGGCCCCTAAACAAAAATGTGTACTAGTTCAGTGAAAACTGACGTCACACTAAACTCCAAAACATATAAATGAACTAAAATTAAAAAACATTCAAGATTAACAAAGGCCTGCGGCGGGGATACACATGTTTTGTGAAAACTCAACCCTCCCCGTATACCTCTAGCCAATGTAGAGTAAACAAACAGAAAGCAATACGCACAGTAAAACTCAGTTTAAAAGAAGTCCGAGTCCGATGTCCGAATAGGTAACAATAGAAACTAAGAAAAATGACAATGATACATAAATTAACAAAGGACTACTAGCAATTACTGACATGCCAGCTCCAGACCTCAATTAAACTAATTGAAAGATTATGCCTTCATCATATGAAAATCAAGCACAATTACTCCCGTTAGGGGTTTAGTATCATACCATCATAAAATATATGAGAAGAACATAACCCGTATCATGCCAACAACTGGTTTTGGAATAAATGTGTTTATTTCCGATGCAAAGACCCTTTGAGTGAATCAATATTTATACCAAGATATGCCATCTTTAATGAATTGACAACAGTATCGTAACTATATCCCTTCTGAATAAGTCTGTTTAAAGGTTTGGTTAGCTTTTGAGGTGAATGCCGACATTTTTGTGCTTTGCATAGAATATTACCATAAAAGATTGGATGTGAAATACCTGAACGCATAACATGTCTGCATGTCGATTTCTAATTACGAATGATGTCCTTGTACCGATGATAAAATTTAGTAAATGTTGTGACTAGTTTGTGATATCAAAAACCCTGGTGTAATAATTTTTCAGTAATACAGAGAATTCTTTCTTTAAAATCAAATACGTTGTTACATACACGAACAAATTGAGCAAGTTGAGATATATAAACACCATAAAATGGTGACAAGGGAACCTCACCATCTAAAAATGGATAATTAACAATAGGAAATGAAAATCATCTTTTTTATCATAAATTTTGGTATTAAGCTTCCCGTTAAAGATATAGATATCAAGATCCAGGAAAGAGCAGTGTTCATTGTTAGTATTAGCTTTATTTAAAGTCAGTTCAGCAGGATAAATCTCTATAGTGTAAATACTGAAGTCGTTATTATTGAGAGCCAATATATCATCCAAATATCTAAACGTGTTATTAAATTTTTGTATCAGATGTTGTTTCGATGGGTCTTTGCTGATTTTAATCATAAATTGTAACTCATAGCAATACAGAAATAGGTCCGCAATCAGTGGTGCACAGTTAGTCCCCATTGGAATTCCGATAACTTGACGATATACGGAATCTCCATAGCGAACAAAAATGTTATCTAGTAAAAATTCAAGGGCAGTTATGGTATCAAAGCAGGTCCAATTGACCTTTGTTAAAATTAAAAAAATTATCATTATCAAACTGCTATTTATTTGGGATGTGTAAATAAGCAGCCTCTGTTGTAATTACTTTGCCGTCGTCAAATTTGAAATTTGAGTATTATACCAGCTCAAATCGGTCAGTGCTGTTCATTGGGAAGGTATTTCTACGCAGCCTTTGTTGTAATATCTTAACTTTCGTCACCTGTGAAATTTTAGAAATGAACCAGTTCATATCGCACATTACTATTTTTGTTAGAAGCATATCTATGCAGTCTCTGTTGTAAATACCTTTCCTATGTCATTTTGAAATTTTAGAATTGTACAAGCGTTGTTGTGTTCGGATTTAATTGCATAAAGTTAAAGATTGTTATAGTTAAATCAGAATAGATTGATATGATTCATTTTACATCATAATCATATTGATGAAGGATATCTGTCATCCGAAATATTTATAGATAATTACATTTAATGTTTCCTTTTTTTAATATTAGTGTTGTTTTGTACACTTTTCAGGCGTTTATGTGGTTTATGTATATATATATAAACATACATAACTACTCTAAATATCACCACAACAATGTTGAATCTGCAAATTTGCGAAAGCAAATTTTTGTTCTTCCCTCGCCGGGGTTCGAACTCATGCTATTGGGATATCGAGACAACACCGCCTGCACTGTGTCCATCGCTCTAGACCACTCGGCCACCTAGACTGAACTAATAATTCAGCTTTCGGTGTGGCCTAGTGTCATGGCTGTCATTCTGTGTATCGAGAAAAATGATCGTGAAAGAATACCTAACGGTGGTCAAGCATTGCGATTGGATCGTGAAAGATCTGGTATCGGATCGTGAATGTAATGAATTGTAATTCTACTTCAAAATCTGTGAAAAATCTGCTGGATTTTCAAAACGCGGAACAAATCCGAAAAAAGGATTATGTCTGTCAAAATGATTCAACTTTCTCAATAATACTGTGCAATAAGATAAAGAAAATATACAGTACTTTAGGAGAAAACACAAAAGGCGCAACACAAGTCTATGGGATTCATTAAAAAAAAAACACACGTTTTGTACCTATAATGGTCACATTGCAATATATTATGATATATTTGAAACTGAATCTTTGGTGTGTCAGATAGTACAGTAAAATAAAAGTGTTTCATCGAAAAAACATCGAATTTTGTTGATTTTCATAAAAATTGATAGTGAAAGATCGGGCAACGCATTATCTTGATCGTGAAAGACAAGGCGTGACCAGACGGGCGCAGGACGTTTGTGCCTTTTTACCTGTAACACTAAAGGACATTTGCGCTTCAAACACTATGGACATTTGCGCTTTAAACTTTGATACACCTGTTTAAAATTGACAAGAAATTTGCGCTTTTTACCTATAATAGTTTACCTGTAATCTTTAGAAAATTTACCAATGTCATGGAAAGATGTTCACATATTCTTTGAAATTTCTTCCGAACAAACGACAAAATCAGAATTTTTTCCGGGTAAACCAGACATATTATAAAAAATATAGTATATGTTTCTGAGTCGATAGAGAAAACGAAACTTTTATGGATGAAACGTTTAAGTTTTGACCGAAATTCTTCAATTATCTTTCTAATTAGTGGATTTAAAATTGGAAACTATATTCCTCTTGTGTCCAAACTGTTGCATGAATAGTCCGAGAAACTGTACTATCATAGTTTATCTAAGCTTGTTTCAATTTGTAAATTTTATTTTTAAACAACCTGCTGTACCTGTTGACTTTTAGAAAGAGTCATGTTTGTTATAAGGAATTTACTCCCATCCACCCTCTTGGAGGTTGTCGTTTTCATCTGACACAAACATAATGGGGAAAGGTTGATGCATTAAGCAATATATGAATATATGATTTTTTGTTTGTTTTTTATATTAAATGTTTTTATGTTATGTTGATAAAGCGCAAATATCCTTTTGAAAAAGCGTAAATGTCCTTTTTTAAAAAGCGCAAATGTCCTTTTTAAAAAAGCGCAAACGTCCTAAAATTTAAGTGCAAATGTCCATTTAAAGAAGCGCTATTGTTCTACCAAAAACCAAATGTCCCGCGCCGGTGTTATTTGGCTTTTTTTCCCATGCCAGTTTTTCCTCCGGGGAAATTTTGGACCATTGCCATTCTTCCCCCGCGGAAAGTTGACAATACGTATACATATAACCACCTTTCCCCATGCCCATATTTCCCCCCATAATATGGATTTCACTATATATAAATACATCAAATTACGGCCATTTATTGCATATATTTTTCGTATTTTCTTAAGAAATGATTGATTCCTGGAATGCTAATATAATCAGTTTTCGGCTTGGGTTGCATAGAAAAAATGTTGTGTACAAATTGTGTTCGTTTCGTTGACACGCATGTCACATGAAAGGTCTGGGTCGGGGAGTAGGGGTGGGCACCTATATGTTGTTACAGGGGTGTCGTTTTCATTCGATAAATATCCCGATTCATATATTGACTCTGTCCAAAATTTATTCGTACGGCTTACATGAAAATGTGTCTTCATATTTACTGTGGATGATAAAATACCACTGTAAAAATTTAGAGATTAACACTTTCACCGCAGGAATAATTTTATTTAATATTCATTAGGATATTATGACCCATTGATATATTGTTTAATAAAATTGCAACCCTTTGGTATATGATAGGTTGAAATTTTCCATCCCTCCATATATTTTTAAAATATCCTGAATAACAGACATCGGTATAATACTTATTTAAAGGAGTTATCCTACATTAAACATTGAACTTGAAGTTTGTGCAGCCGTCTGTATCCGATAGCCTGTGCATGCCAGATAGTATGGTGATTTCATCATGTATCCATAAATCTGAGTATATATCTGCATGTCCACTCGTCTGTCTAAATGTCCATTAGTCTGTCTTTATGTCTAGTAGTCTGTCTTTATGTCCAGTAGTCTGTTAACCTGTCCACCAATCTGTGTATATGTCCACAAATCCGTTTAAATGTTCACCAGATTGCGTATATACTAACCAGTCTATCGACAGCGACCGGCCTACAAGTCCACATGTTCTACTGTGTGACTCCACAAGTCTCTCTACATGTTCACCAGTCCGTCTACGTGTCAACCAGTCATTCGACATCTACATGTCCGCCAGTCCGTCTTCGTGTCCACCAGTCAGTCAACAAGTTCACCAACCTGTCTAGCTATGTGTCCCCTGGTCTGTCGACATGTGTACAAGTCTGTCTATGGGTCCACCAGTCTGTTAACATGTCCACACGCAGCCTCTTTACACATCCACCAGTATTGGTGTGTGTCCAATAGTCTGGTTATTGGGTCACCAGTCTGTCAATATGTTCACTGGTCTGTTTATGTGTCCACGATTATTGAAAGGTAACGCTAAACTACTAGTATTTAAAAGAAGGTTACCATCCTTTAATGGATAAAATTTCCAACTTACGTCGCTGACGTTACTACAAGGGGGGAAATGAGCTTTTCTAGTTACTAGGTGGAAGAATAGGCCTGATCCTAGTTTTCCCTCATCACGCTGAGTGGGAAAAGTGGGATCATGCCAATTTTTCTACTGAGAAACGAACATGTGGATAGACTGGATCGATCCATTTCTTCCCCCCGAAAAAATTAGCATGGGGAAAAATGGCTATGGACACCGAAACAGACTTAATAATCAGAAAACGATATTTCTTTCACCAATTGATATACTTGAAAATTGTTGAAGCGTGTAATTATTCTAATAAGAACGAACATTAATGCTTTCATTTTTTTTTTCACTATTTCAACACTTTTCCTTAAGAGTTATTAAAATAACAAAAAACGTGTCTAGGTAAGTAGATTTACAATATGAAAGGACCTTCAGGAGAGTAAATTGTCAAAAAGTAAAAGTATATGTTTCTATAATGCTTAATGCATCTGCCCTGGAAATATATGCATGTGTACGCTTTTTGTTTGTGTTTGTAAGGCTTATTACTTTCAGTTATATGGAGTGTCGTTCGTGCGTATAGTATGACAAGATTGGTTAATTTATTGTTTATTTAGTGGCTGCGCTGACATAAACTAAAAAGGTACCAAGGTAACTTTATTTTTAATCGATTGGTTGATCAGTATGTTCACAATAGCTGTACGTCATTGTACCCAACTTAGTGGGGAAATTAACAATCAACGTACCTCGATTGTGCATTATGCCTAGCTTGAACTGTAATTTAGTCGATTAAGTTCTATTCTCAATTTTAAATTTGTATAAGAAATCAAAACTTATGAAGAACAGACAAATTGACTAATATTGCTATAATACGTCGCACCTAGTCGTTGTGGTATTATAAGATAATCAGATTCAATGGCATTGAACAATTATAGCCCTATTCACCAACAAAAGAGAACCGGTCCAGTATTTCCTATACCAATTTAAAAAAAATTAATTATCCTATAATTAAACAATGATTTGAACATTTTCGTAGCATCAGATCTTTCACGATCCGTTTCACGATCTTTAAAAAGCGGTACGCGATCTTTCACGATCCGAAAAATCAATTTTTTGTAAATATTTCTTGTTTTGCAAAATTTCTGATTATGCTAACACAAAGTAACTTTAAGAACCATTTGAATCGTTAAAATGGAATGACATTTTTCAAAGAGAATTGTTTAGTCACTCGAATTATGAAAAAAAATCTTGTTTGTTTACATATTTAATGTCATTGAAATGTCGAGGAACAATCTGCCTTTTGTAGTTTTGTAAAAACGGTGTACTTTTAAACCTTGATTTTTCTCAGATACTGATCATAACGTTGAACCATTTTGACAGACAGTTTTATTTTTTTGTACATTTGTCCGTATAATTCATTAAATTAGATTAGTTAATGACCTTGCATATGTCTTCTCGATTAGATTTCTTTCACGATCCTATACCAGAGCTTTCACGATCCAATCGCAATACTTGACCACCGTTAGGTATTCTTTCACGATCATTTTTCTCGATATACCGAATGACACCCGTGAGTGTTACCTTTCCTCGTCAGTAGAATCTAGAGTTGTAACACAGTACATGATATATTAGGCATCAAGATGGAATTGATTGCAGATTAGCTAAATATCTATCGTAAAGGATCGTAAGATACAGTCACAGAAATAATTATTTTGATATGTATGTCTAAACAAGTGACAACTCTACGACATATCCATCCATTGGATCACCAGTGAAGGTGATACACGGCTGAAAACACATTTTATATTCATAACTACTCTAAATATCAGAACAACAATGTTAAATCTGCAAATTTGCGGAAGCAAATTTTTGTTCTTCCCTCTCCGGGAATCGAACTCATGCTATTGGGATATCGAGACAATATATATATATATATATATATATATATATATATATATATATATACCAGTTTATAGATTCCATAAAATGTACCGCGACTCAAGTGCAAATATCTCATTGATGAACAACATATTTTTAACTTTTATTTCAAGGAGTAAGGAGGATAGTGCCAATATGTTCTAATGATTGGTTGACTCTCGATTTTAGTGCGCCAGTAATTAAGACCATTTTTATGTCTTAACCTAGTATTTAAATCTAAATCTAAGTTATCTTTCATTTGTGACGTAGTTGAGCCATCAAACTTCCAAACTATATTAGTCAAAAATGTATAGCTGATATACTTTATGAATACTATCTTAGAACATAGCATGAAAACATGTAAGGGTAAACCAATTTTCATGGGGAGGTTAGTAACCGAAACAAACATAAAGAAACAATTCCTTTTTCAATTACTTACCCCCACTGAAAATTGGTTCGACTCAAAGTGTTTTGTTTCTGATACATTTGTTCAAAGATAGTCCGTATTTCCAAGTCTCATTATACAAACAGCATTCACGTGATAGCCTCCGAAATTGATACAATGTTTAGATCAACACAATGTCGTATGCATGAACATATCAATTTATTTGTACTAAGGGGGTCAAAATAAAAAAAGTATGGTCAAATATTCAAAGTTGAAATCTATTAAAATCATTCCATTTGCTAAGTATTTCTGTGTTAAGGTGATACCAAACACCTTGACTAAAATTAATTTGGCTCGTTTAATTATCATAAAATTTTGACAAAATATTTACTTTTACCCTTTTTGAACCACACACATTATCGGAAAAATTTCATTAGATATATAGCAGTTTGACAAACACTTATTTTGATCTTTGAGAAGCCTAATGTTTCCTTAACAATAGAATGTGATTAAAACTTTCAGCTGATTTGTACAGAGTTATTTCCCTGTAGTGTTATGTACCACTTTAAGAATGAGGCAGATGCATAGAAAAGTGTCACAAGATACGACTTTTTTCAAATTCCACACAAAAGCAATCGCTGCACTATTTTATTTTGAATACTAGTTATGGATTAATGGGTTCTATTGGTACTACTATTTAAGAATCATACACACTTTTTTTTGTGTCAAGACTACTTACCTTGCAATCCAAAATTTCAAATCTGAGCAGTAATTACAAACATGCATTAAAACTTTGTCCTAAAATGTTGCATCCGTTCGGAAACTAATTAGTCATTATGTACAGACACAGTACGAGGCGAAACAAGTTTGATAAGAAATATTTGAAGATTGAACAACTAGAAGTGAAATGTATATGCATGTTTATGAATTTGAACTTGTTAGGAGCCCAGAAATTTTATGAAATTTGATCAAAGTCGGACCTTACAACCATGTATGATATGATAGAAAAATATGAAAGTCAAAAACAATTCTTAAAAGAATATTCGTTTTTTCTATTAATGTTGTGTTACAGCACAAAAAGCCAGCGCCAACTGCACAGATCAGAGAACTTTTGTCCATCTTACCAAGGAGGGGAAGGGATGCTTATGGGAGTTTTATCAAAGCGCTTGTTGAATCAGAGAACACACATGCTTCTGATTTCTTGCAAGAAAAGGATGGTTCCAAATTTAAGGAGCTAAATCCACAAAATTCCGGTTTGTCATCTAATAAGAATTCGGAAAAGCCAAAAGATTGTAGTGGTGATATACAGGAGTCAATACAACAGTACTCTGGGAAAACAGAGGCAAACAAAAAACTAGCATCTCCAAATATACAAGGTATGACAAGTATGAGAAGAGGATTTGATTTTCATTTAATATTGTTTCTTTTTATATTGTTAACTTGACTTGACGTCATTTGGCCTAGTGGGCAAATGTCTCATTTGCAATTAAATATTCTTATTCTATATTGATATAGAATCTTATCATTATAAGGCATGTCCACCTGAATATGTTGCGTTAATAGTACCATATAGGGATATTTACGTCTTATTGTTGTATATTTTGACTATTCAAATTTTTGTGTTCAATTGAAAATGTTAAAAGCACAAAGACTGACACAAAAATAACAAAATATACAGCATCATAATGTAATCAGATAAACTTTTCCCTTCACACAAACTTCCATTTATATCTTTTTTAAGAAACCCTTTTCAACATAATTATACTTATCTTATGAATTACAAATAATTCGACAGTTGTAATTTGATGACTACAGAAAGATATATTAAAAAAAATAAAAATAGTATGATTGCCAATGAGACAACTCTCCACAAGAGACCAACTGACACAGAAATTAACAACTATAGGTCACCGTACGTCCTTCAACAATGAGCAAAATCCATAAGTGTATATTCTGAAAACTGTCGGGCATATATGGCGTTTTTTTTTACTTCAATTGGAACCTTAAAAATGGCAATGAAAATATATCATCAATTTCCAAGCTTGTTTGACGGTTAAACGATAAACATGTACTTTACATCATGTAATAATTGTAATTTTTATGCATATACCACAGTTATTTTTCAAAAAAAAAACTATTAAAATAGTTCCTAAAATGAAAATATATGCGCACTTCAAACATCGCCAGGAAAACAAGGCAACATGAAACGGTTCAGGGAAGATAAACCTGGATCATAAATCCGGGAAAGTCTCAATATATACCCTGTTATAAAGTAAATAACATATTATATTTTAAATACACAATAATTATTGACCTTTTTTTTTAATAGAATCGTCGTTTTGATCTATGAGATCATTTTTAACAAAGTTCAATAAGGTGGATAATGAAACTTGATCTTGATGCAAAGCAACTTATATTACTTATTGGTTTATACAAACTTAAATAATTTAAGATCTCTCTTTGTCTTTAAATCAATCGTCTTCTTTAGTAAAATAAGTGATTTTTTCAAATTAATGTTTTGTACAGTTTACAACGTCAGTTTTACTTCTTTTAAAGTGCATATCCCGAATATCAAGTAAATGAATAAGTCTTTTGAGAAATGATTTTGATCAGATTTTATTTCGAAACAATAGTTTTCAGTCATTCCTTTGAAGTAAAGGACCGAACAACAATTTTGAACCATGAAACTACCACTTCTGCTTTCATTATAGATTATAACTACAAGTAAAACATCTTGTTGTTTTGTAACATAATATATTTTGTTACGGTTTACTTATAGATTGGCCAGATTTAAACAAGAAAATGGCATTTGTAAAGAAAGATGACATAATAAAGTGCATTGAAAAATCATTTACAGAGATCTATGAAAGCAGAAAGGGAAAGGTAATATTTTGTATACTTAATTCTGCTTAAAAAAGCTGTATGTTGTGAATTGAGTAAGATCGTTACTGTTCTCTTTGATGACATTTTTTTCAGCAATACAATTTATATTGTTTATTGACAGGTTTTATTTATTCTATAGCAGACTTGTTTTTGTATTGTTATGAATGACAGTTTTTTGCCAAACCAAGTAAAGATTCATCTTATAAAAGTTCATTCAATAGAACAACACTTACAATGTGTTTGAAGATATTTAGGCTTTACATAGCAAAGAAGGATCTAATTATACAGCAGAATATACCAATCTGAGATCTGAAACCAAAACAAACATATCTGAGCAGCAAAAATTGTCCTTTTCTTCATTTTGAAAATTCTTTTTCACAGAGGAATCTCTTTACTTACATTTACCACACAATTACATATTGTCCTTCAGTTTATTACTTGCCTTAATATGTGATTAAGCTAAACTTTTGTTTTATTCCTTCATGGCAGGTAAAATTCGAATTGATAACAAATTGACATACAAATACCTTTATTAAAGACGATATTACTCTCTTAAATAATGAAAATGTCAACACATGTAGAGGTGCTCATTTATCAATACCCTAGGTTCTTATATATCACAAACAGTATGTGGTCGGATACAACAACTTGATAAACCAACATAACATGTTTTTAACTTTATTTTTAGGTTTACGATATGACTGGCAAAAAGAAAGGGAAAATGATAATTATCTCAAATGTTCAATGTCCTCACAGCACAGAAGCAAAATCAACAGTTGATTCTCATTCCAAAGGGACAGAGAGTATTAAGAAATGTGGAAAATTGGTGGACTTTGATCAAACTGCTATATTACAACTATTCAAGGAACTTAAGTATGAATCAAAAGCAGCTGATTTAAAGAAAAGTGTATCAGGGGAGGTAATTGTCAATGCTAGTCATATGAAATTACTACATATTGTAAACTTAATCTATTAATAAAACAAAATTAAATAATGAATACGAAATCTTTACTTTGACTTGACAAAAAATTAAAGCAAGGAAAGGTAACACAGCGTCTATTGTTCAAGATTACACCTAGTATAGGTTTTGTCAACATTCTTCGTACGAAAACAAATCAGCTACCCATATAACAAATAACATAAAGTTTTTTTTTTTTTTGTCACAATAACACACTAACGAATATAACCACCCAAAAAAATCCAATATGCGTCTTAATTTTTCCTTCAAGTCAATATAAACAACAAAAACTAAACAAACATTTAGACATCCATAAGGTAAATACCTTGAAAGTATTGATTGATAATTGTTGGTTTCTTAACGTACAGTTTCAAATATTTTATCCATGTTCAGGACGAAAGTAAATCAACAATACATTCAATAGGTAGATCCAGTCATAGAGACCGTCATAAATACTACAATAATGTCCTAAAAATTTACTAAATTACATTCACCTTTGAAAAAAGTAGAGTATGGTACATTGTCAATATACTCCTTCGTCATTTGTTCTCTGTTGGATAGTTGTTTACATTGGCAATCATACTACATCTTCTTATTTTTATATGGACAGTATTGATAGTATCATTGGGATATATAATTTCAAGGATATTATCAGCCTAAACCATGAGCATCATTTTGGTTTCGATAGACTTATAAAGGACTATTAATACTTGATTTTAAATTGAATTTTGATAAATGTCCAAGTTGTTTGGATCACCTTGCCCATCTGAAATCATGTGGGATATTGCAATCCACTGATCTTCTCTATCTTAAACTTTTCTTTCAATAGCCTTTAGGATAAACATAGAAGATAATGGTAAGATCTAGGTACTTGTCTAATCTCTTGAAATTCATATTAGGTAACTAAAGATGACAGGAATGACACTATTTGAAAGGTAGTACATTTTTGCATTTAAATCGCCTTCTTGATTTTACCATAAATAAATTACCTTGAAGCAATATTGTTTCTATCAATGATAACTTGATTGAATGTATAACCTTTCATAAGCACTTTCACAAAGTTTCTTTATTGTCGTTTTTCATATGTTGTACTGTTTCAATTTTTAAAAACGTTTTTTATTGTTTTTTGTTAAAGATTATGAAGACTTTCCTTGCCGATCAATTATGTAAAGGAGATAACTCAGCCTTTGATAGCCGTGTTATAGTAATATTCTCCGGTGGATTAAAATATAGACCAGGACACATATATGACAAAAATGGCATCGAAGTAAAAAGAGAAGGAATAATAGACATGATAAGGAAATCTATAGCATTTAAAGACAAACCAAAAATAGTCATCATAAGGACATATAATTTTGAAGGTATATACGCAATTAACGATGGGAAAAAATTATTACATGACCCTATTCTCTACACATTCTTAATAAATCAAAACTACAGAAAACGTTATGTTATTACTGTATTATACAATTCTACTTTACATTGAATGGAGTCTGAGAAAAAATAATCAAATACGTAAACCTTTTGAAATATTTAAGTATCTGACAAATATGACATGTGAGTGTATCTTTATTAATGGCAAGTACAAGGTATGCATTCGAATTGTTGTTGTTTATATATTTATATAAATATCCTGATCTTTATTATACTCATATTTGACATTGTTTTGCATATTTCATATCATTGTTTAGAGAATACTTTAATACTCACCAAATAAAGAATTTTCATATTTCAAACTGTATATGTCAATGATTGACATTAAATTGAATTTTCAATGATCAGTGAAGCAGCAAAATGTCAAATTATTGAATTGAATACAATCGGTCAAATTTTAGATATATCGACAGCTATGGCAATCAATTATTCGCAAAAACATGACCCTACTGAGTTGAAACGTTATCATTTCACCTGTCATTCATAATTATATAAGAAATGTCTAAAACATTAGACATGCTCATAGTTATATATAAAATACTCTATGTTACATTTGAGATAAGGTCAAGTAAAATGTAACCACTTATTGTAAGTCATTGCTAATTGGCATACAGATGTAAAAGCATTGTTTTAAAACAAAATGAATTAAGAGGATAAAGAGAAGTTATAGAATTGCAGATCATTTTTCTCATAGTTTTAATGGAGAAACAAAAACTATTGATGGTTTCGACGCTGAAAAGCATGAAACTCTTTTGCACACAAAACAGCCAAATAAAAGACAAACAGTACACAAAACACAACAAGGAAAACTAAAAGACTGAGCAACACGAACCCCACCAAAAACCGGGGGGTGCTTTCTTGTTATTGTTAATCTTCTAACATTACTGATCAAACGGTGTGTTATACAATTGCACATAATTTTTCTTATATTTTTAAAGGAGAAACAGAAACTATGGATGTTCTGGACGCTGAAAAGCATGATATACTTTTGCACACAAAAGAGCCAAATACAGATGATTTATTCATGGTGTCATCTCAACCAAGGACAAGTATGAATCTTGTTATTACTTTTCATAGAGAAAAGTGAACAAGTTTTACTTTTTCTGATTAAATTGTTACTAATGCAATTCCTTTATATATTGAAGGCACTAGTAATATACCATAACTGACATGTGATCATAACAAAAAGCAGGACGTAACTACAAATAAGTTAACTCTACTGCGAGAAACTATTGACGTATGTTGCCAACTTACGAAACATCCTATAATTATTTTATTTGCATATGCTCCCGTGTCAATGTTTATCAATAGTGTTAACGATTAACCATAGGCTTGCTTTCCTGCAGCTATACAGTTGCTATGGGACATATATTTATTTCACATACAAAGCTTATGAGCCAGTAACGTATGGAAAGGTTTTAAAAAGATGATTTGGCCGTGTAGATGAAAAACAATTATCATAAAGACTATTCTTTTCCCTCATTTTATATCTTGCAATTTTCAGATGAATGTTACCTAATTTATTTTTGAACACAGGCTTTTAATCCTTCTTTTATCAACAACAACGTATTAGAACTGTATGTTAGTATTAAAAAGCATGACCATCGGAAGTGTTTCAATATGCATGAAAATTTTGTTTTATCATTTTTTGTTTATATCCTCATAGCACATAATGTCTACATCAGTAACATTTTTCTAATCTTATATGCAGCTTATATTTGATATTTATAACTATTTGAATGTAAAAAGTGATGTGTTTGGACTTAAATATCATTTTAGAAAAAGGACCGTGGATCATTGGAGATGAAATTAACGGGTCATACTTCATACAGGCTTTTATTCATATTTTTAAGCATATGGCACACGACAAATCATTTATGGAAATGATGAAGGAGGTAATGATTCAAAAACATGTTTGAAATATTATACGTTTTATCTCAACTATATTCACCGTGACTTGACTTGACTGTAAGTGTTTCAATCAACCTATTGCAGTTCATTTAATTCTTACACAATTGCAGTTTGTTTCTTCCGTTTTACTTTGTTTCGTCTGATTTACTTTGTGTCTTATGTTTGACTGTACAACAAGTCCGAGAAATACCTAATTGCTAAATGAAAGTCACCGTTTGATCAATAATGTTATAAGATTAACAATAAAAAGGAAGGACCCCCCGGTTTTTGGTGGGGTTCGTGTTGCTCAGTCTCTAGTTTTCTTTGTTGTTTTTTGTGTACTGTATGTCTTTTCGTCGTTTTCGTTTGTTGCCATGGCATTGTCAGTTTGTTTTCGACTAATGAGTTTGAAAATCTCTTTGATATCTTTCGCCTCTCTTTAAGGTATGAATAACAATAACATTGTACTCCTACACTAATATATTGTAAGATAAAATTCTGCATATCAATTGTTAAGTAATATTGATGTTAAGGTAGAGTATTTGGTATGGTTGCCAATGAGACAACTATCCATCAAAGACTAAATGACGTAAACGTTAACAACAATACATCATTTTATCGCACCGCGGGTAAATTATCACGTTGTGATTGGTTTAACGCCGTCACGTGGTGACCCCCTATGGATCTGTAGGGGGTTAGTAAATTTCATAGGGGGTTCCTGACGTCACGTCTACTGTTAATGGTGACGTCATCTATTAATGTTGTTGTGTTTCATTGTTTATTTTACTACAAAATGCAGCAGAAAAAGTCCCGCGTGCGATAAATTCGTTATACTGACCCCCTACGGACCATAGAGGGTGAATTAACAGCACAACATAATAACAAACAGGTCTTAACTAACATGCTCGATGCAAAGCACAAAACAAAAATAAAAAATACACTAAAAACACAAAGTACAGATTTGAGAGTACTCGCAGTTTCTGAAAACTTGTCTAAAGCCAACAACAATTGATAAAAAAAATCTTCTATCTAAGACTATGTGTTTGTTCAAATATAGAAAGAGGGAATGTGACAAGGAAGATGATGAAAGATGAAATTTGACACTTCTATACCTATTTCATAATGTCTACCTTTATTTCATATAATATAGTCAGATAACAGTATACACCTTACAATATGCGGAAAACACATTATTGCTGAATGTAAGTGGTTTTATATTCGTTGTCAGTATGTACAAATAACATTTAGTAAAAGTTTATTATGTACAAGAAAGTTAGATAAATAGCATTTTTTTTCTCAGATAGATAATTGTCTCACCAGTGCTTTGGTACCTGATAAAGGAAAGCAAGATGTGGCAAACGTAATAATTCTGGAACACAGTGAAGAGAAAGACTTGTTCTTCTTTCCAGGATTAACAGGAATAGGTACAAAAGTATTTACATTGTCATCCAATGTAACGTAACTTTGAATTAAAACGATATTTAATGAAAAGTAAATTCAACAAGCTACACTACAATGTTTGTTTTATAGAACACATGACAAGATTAAAATGTTCATTACACATATAACATTTTTACAGTATTAATTATCTATTTTATTTCATCCTAAAATGACAAATATATGATATAAGGGTACCATTCACAGTAAGCTAATTGTATATTTCATGATCATTGAAATTTGATTTTCATATAACGGAAATACCTGCACAAAAAACTAACATACAGTTAAAATCGTTTCATTCTATCTTTCTCTTCAGACATACATCTTACACTTTTAAATATGATTATCATAGACAAAACTGCTTACAGAAATTTGCAAACATAATTTTTTTTATCGGAATGGATATTCTGGTTCTATGAGACATAATGGCATCATCATAAATGTACATGAAGTCCACAAACAAGTTCAATCTGTAATGATAAAACTTGAGGTTTTAATTTCTTTCGAGATTTTGTGTAACTATATACATTGCAAAAAAATGAATTGGACAGCATATGTTATCTTTACTTTTTATACAAAATCAACTTAAAACACATAATTATTATCTCATATCACATGTTATGTTACAAGAGTTTATTTAAAACGATTATTAATGTCATATCGATATAGTTACTAAAAGTAAAATAACAAAAATACCAAACTCGAAGGAAAATTCAAAACGGAAAGTCCCTTATAAAATGGCAAAAGCAAAAGCTCAAACACATCAAACGAATAGAAAACAACTGTCATATTCATGACTTGGTACAGGCGTTTGTTTATGTAAATAATGCTAAATTAAACCTGGTTTTAAAGCTAGCTAAACCTCTCACTTGTATGACAGTCGCTTATAGTTCCATTATATTGATAACAATGTGTGAGCAAAACATACAGACATAATAGGTAAAAATGTAAAAAATTTGGGTAAAGCAGTCAACATTGTGTTATAATCTTAATCACTATAAAAACAAACAACTATGTCAACAAAGAAAAACAAAATGGCATATAGACACTCTATTGACAGAGCACATAAGCAAAAAGGAAAGACAAGAATACACAAAATTACCATAGCACAATAACACAATGGTGGGATGTATAAATACAGAGCCACGCCAAAAGATATTTAACTTATTGGGAATGGAGAAAGCATCTATGTTATTTAGGATAACAAATGAATATTGCGGAAATGTTATCCAAGTGCATGCTAGTTTTAAATTAAGGATCTTAAATAATGTGTAATTACATTTTTTTAAATTCAATTAGTAACTGGATGGCCAGACTTAAAAAGTGGTGGAAAAACAGTGCAGAAGAAAAATATAAAACAATGTTCAGGGGATTTCTATGACAAGATCACAAAAGAAACAACGGTAATTATTTTCAGATTAATCTCTTATTAGCTAGCAAAGCCTAATTTGCAAATATAAAAGATAAATACTTTATTCAAAAGCAATATGGCGAGATTACGTATAAGCCATAGTCATTACGTATTTGTTGTAAGTATCCCATTATTGAAGCTAAACGTTATGTTTCTGGACATTAGTAGTGGGAGCTGCAGGGAATGCATACAACTCATATGTCAGAAACCTTGGGATTAAGGGTACTACCTCAAGTGGAAGGTCTGATTCATTTTTTGATCTTTTCCTGAATATTGACACAGTCAGATGAAAGACTTAAAACTAGAATCGATGACAAAAGTCATCATTTCAATTTTCCAATTGTCAACTTCCCATTTCAGCAGTAACATACACTCTGTTCCATCACATAACGTTTGCATATCTCAGTTAGTAAGTAACGCATGTTCACACTAAACAGACTTCATTAACAGAGGAGTCATACTTACACAAAAGCTGTTCCAACAGACTTATGATGAAGATCAACTGCATTAGACTACACATCAGTGTCACGGTCACCAACACGAGCTGGTTGACCGATAAGCTGTGTCGGTGTCTCAACTCAAAAGCGACATGTTTTCGCGGTCTTGGATTTTCAAATACCAGTATAGTCGACTGAACTATGACTTTCCCGATTGTGTCCGTTTCATGATTTTGCCATTTTAAATGTGTGTGAATTCGGAGTTCATGCGATTCCTCTGGTTTTTATTTGTTACCTAGATTTGTCTCTTCCTGGTCGATTTATGAAATTTGGTATCATCGGTAATCTAATGTAGCCTTAATTTATAGCAGATTTAAAAAAAAACGATTATTTGTAAACTTGAATTAAAATTTGGTAAGTATGTATATAACTTCTCTGTGATCTGTGATTTATTTTTATTCCAAAAAGGAACTGAGCATCCCACATGTTCGGAGAATTTCTATAAGAAAATATCAAAACAAAGAATAGTATTTATTTTAAGATTAAGAAAACTTAGAGATGGTATTAAAATACGAAAATATCACTTTACAAATGTCATGCGTCCGACGCAATTTTCTAGATTTACCTTCATCAGGAACGCTCAAAGCCGAATATTTGAAAGAGAACTATGTATAAGAACTGATTCAATTGAAGAGCTGTATGACCAAATAGGACCTTAAAATTATAACAAAATTCATCTAAGACCTTGCCCCAAGGTATAAATTACCTTAGCTTTATTTGGCAAAACATTTCGAAATTTGAGGTCCTCAATTCTCTTGAACTTCGTCTTTTTTCTTTATTTTCTTTATTTTTTATTCAAGCGTTACTGATGAGTCTTTAGTAGATGAAACGCTCGTCTGACGTACACAATTTTAAGCATGGTATCTATGATGAGTGTATTTGCATGAGGGAGTTGAAACTTTAAGTTCTAAATAATTCATAGATTTATAAACGGACAATTTAAGAACGTTTTTTTATAAATCATGTCAGTACCGAAGTACTGACTACTTTCAGTGCTGACTACCAAGCTGATGATACCCTCGGGGACTGATAGTCAACAAGTAGCTGTATCGACCCAATGCTGTATAAAATGAAAACAACACTTTATACATTTCATGTCTTCGAAGCGCTTTTCTGGATTTACGTTCATCAAGCGCCAGAAGTCTTATAAAATCAGACAACACAATAGCAAAAAAATTAAAAAGACGGAAGGACAAACAACACTAACAAAACAATGTATTAAAAACGAAAGACTGACAACACCAACACCATCAAAAACCGAGGGTGAAATCAGATGCTCCGGAACGGTTTATCTCTTATTAGGTAACCAAGCCTTATTTGCAAATCAAGGCCATAGTCATTACGTATTTGTAAGTATTCAATTGTTTAAGGTAAATCAGGTTTCTGACGACATATTGGATTGTAAAGTGACAGAAAATATATTTTGTTTGATTCATATTTTTTAACTGTCATATAAGAGGAGATTACTCAGATACACTGATTTTATAAAGGAATGTGCAGTAAATTTACCTCTCATGTTTTGCAGCACGAAGACGAGTGCAATGAGCCTATTTTTTTCTTTTTATTTATCTTTCTGAAAGCACATTATGAGTACTATTTCTTCTACTGTATAATTAATCAATACTATTGTTTTCTTTTCATTAATGCAATAGTTTTACATGTATAATATATACAGATTCTGACAATTTTGCATACAAGCTCCATCATCCATAGTTTTATTATATTTAAAAAAAATAGCATAATATACATAACACAATGGCAAAGTATAAAAGCATTGTATTCAAAATATACCATCCCGCAAAAACTGACCACGAACCTCCGATGGTATCCTGGGGTGAAGAAATGGGTCCAAGATTTGTGCTTTTGGTAGTCTGGAGGTAGAATTGAATTTATAAAAACGCTGACATGCACGTTGGTCAGAACCAGAACGTAATAACTGATACCTCGTGTAAGGACAATTTCTCGTTCAGTGATCCGTAGTTGGCTAAATGCAAGGCAAACTTTCTGCATCTATAACTATCCAACATGTCTTTCTTTTTTATTAACTATGTAAATGTCTCGCCCTCCATCCTTGTCGACCCATATTGCATATACTACAAAGAAGAGAAATTGTATTGAAGTTGTATATGAATATTTATGCAATTTTTATCAATATATGATTGTGAAATTAAAAAGTATGAATCATACGTCTTGTGTAGTTATCAAATCTGTATCCCTGTAAATGATACCACTATTTCAATGACGTGTACGAGTAAGTCTCGGTCGATTGATATAGTTTTCTAAATTTCAAATAAAAATCGGTGCATGTCAATTTTGGTTTAAGTTTTAAGCACATCTTATTAAAGGAAAAATGGTATGTTTATCAATGTTTAAAGGAAAACGAAAGAATAATTGTACAAGCGACATCATTAATTTGTAATGATAAGGGCTTTATATATTATAAAGTATATCAATATATACAATATATTAAACATATTTCAAATGAATTCATGTTTGAATCATAAGTAGTTTTTTTTACCTCACCTTGCTCAAAGGGCCAGTGTGAGCTTTTGCTCTCACTAGGCGTCCTTCTTTTTACGTCGGTCGTCGTCCGTCGTCAATTAACTTTTATACAAAGATCATCTCATCTGAAACTACTGGGCAAAATTTAACCAAACTTAGCCATAATCATCAGTAGGGTATTTAGTTTTAAAAACGTGTCCGATGACCCCGCTTACCGATAAACATGGCCGACATGGCTAAAAATAGAACATGGTGTAAGATGCGGCTTTAAACAGAGAAGATCTGGCGAGACAAAAATGTTTACAAGGATGAGATCTAAATTAAGTCTATCAACAGTAAAACTGTAAGGGGACATATCATAGGAGTTAATGCCCATAAACGACTAATTTTACCATTGTTTTTTGCATTTTGGTCTATTATCTGGAAAATTATAATAGATAAACAGAAACTTTAAATAGCAAAAAAGATCAGCAAGATAAGATCTACAAATAAGTCAGCATGAACGAAATCATTAGTCGACCTACTATTGAAGTCATTGCCCTTTAATGACGATTTCCCCAATTTTTGCATTCTTGCCTATTATCTTGAAAACTATTATAGTTAGATAGAAAAATAGCAAAAATGATCATCAGGATTATTTCTGCAAAAACGTCTATAACGACTGAAATTGTCAGTTAACTCTTAATAAGAGTTATTCCCTCTGATGATGATTTTTAGTAAAAGGTGGCTATTGTTGAAGATACAGGTAAGCGACTCAGACTCTTTATAGCCTCTGTGTTTATTAGTGATATTTTTATATCAATTTTATTATCCTTAAGCTTCTATGAGCCTCATTCAGTAACAAAAGTCTTAAATGATTTACCTTTTCCGTATAAATCTGCCAATATAGACACACCTCTAATTAGTTTTCACCACACTAGTTAAAATATGCCCATTCCACCATACAATTATACTATATTAATAAAATGAATTCTTCTGTTCCACTATACAATTAATAAATAAGTTCATAATAGGAAGATAAAATTAACTTTTGGTATCAATCAGTATATACCCATACAATAGCCAACTATTATAGGTCGATATTTGTCCTCTCAAATGTCTTTATATATTATTCATAGTGACGATACCTGTCTGTGGGAATTCCCGCCTTGACCATCAGTATCCTATTCAAATATCTGCAAGCTTTAAAACTATAATTATCAACATAATGTGTTCTACATGAGGAACAGGATCTTACTACCCTTCCGGAGCACCTGATATCCCAAATTAACGGCAAATTTCGTGTTGCCCAGTATTTAGTATTTTGAACACTGTTTCCTGTCTTTTTGTCGTTTTACGTTTTTGGCCATGGCCTTGTTAGTTTTGCTTCCACTAAAGAGTTTTGAATGTCGTTTTCCTATATTAAGCTTCGTCCGTTTTGGCCTCTAATTCATAATAGATCAAATGATCTTGAGTTTGCTTTTATTGATTGTAAGCCTTCTGTCAATAGAGTATTTCACCATGTCACGACTGACAGTCTTTAAACATTCTACAGAGTTTCTGAATACTGGTACATTGAAGTTTGTATCCTCCTCCACATTTGGAGCAGGATCTGTTTACCCTTCCGGAGCACCTGACATCGACCCCGATGTTTAATGGGGATTATGTTGCTCATTCATTAGTTTTCTATGCTATGTTTTGTGTACTGTTGTTTGTCTTTTCGTCTTTTTTCGTTAGTTTGTTTTCGACTTTGAGTTTGAATATCCCTTTGGTATATTTTGCTTCTCTTTTACGTACCTGAATGCAGAATTATTAAATACTTATTACCTATATGCAGAATTATTCAATATTTTCTACAAAGCGAATCATAGTCAATTTTCAGCAGCTTTGTTGATAGAGAGATTGTGCATAACCCAAAACTCTTCTAAATAATAACATTGCTTTTTTTTAATTTAAATATATTATTACATATGGTGAAGCATTCATCGTTTTTTTTTTCATTTCTTATTACGATCACGTGATTCAAAGGGTATTCAATGTACCTGAAGCCTTGTTAATATTTTTAAGTATATGGACGCTGTGTTTCTATTTATACATATATATATTGTCGCCATACTTCTAAAGATAGATCCGGATATAAGCCGTTCCGATACAAAACTACTCTCCGCAATTTAAAAACCAAGGCGGAAACATTGAAGTCCATTTCCATAATACACTATTTACATATGTAATATATAAACTAATTACTTTCACTCAGTCAATACGTTATATATGGACCTGTTAGATTATATTGACCGCGCACTTCGTCCTTGCTCAATATAATCTGAACCGGTCCATTTAAGGTTGCACTTTGTAAATACAGCTGTTTCACAAACCACACCTCTTTTGGGTAGATATATAATATTCTTAGATATTTTGTTTGTTTACGTACTGGTTCCCAGATATGATCTCTATGTTTCATCTCATAGAGACATAACTTTGGAATGTGACCAGTATATTTACACATGGTTGCAGGGAATTTTGAATTCTGAGGGTCACCTAAAGTAAAGGTAGGGGTAGTACAGAACTTAAGTATAAGTTTAAACTCTTAGAAGTTCGGGGCATATAAATGTTGAAAATATGCCGCACAGCCCGATGTTTTGACCTTTGAATAAAATGGTAGTGCATATCAACTTTCCATTCTAGGATATAATTTTTCACAAAACTTCATAGTAAAAGTGGCACAGTTTTAGCCGTAAAGGGAGTTCCTATGGGAAATTGCATTGTCTATATTTACAGAAATGCAACCTATATTGGGTGAAAAAAGAGACCATGTAGAATTTCACCAAATCTGGTTTATCTCAGAGATTTTAATGAAATTTACTCAAATATAAAGTTTTATAAATATTTCATGAAGATTGAGAAAATCCTGGGACTTAACTATGATGACTCAGCATAAATTCACAGTTTACAGTATGCATAGTTTACTTTAAGCTCTGAATGCAAAGTAAATTCATAATATATGCATATTTGTAATTTAAATTGTTAAGAAGTGCTTATTTTTACTCTTCGCAGTCATTGAAACTCAAAGATCCTTGATAAATATTGTTGTGGGGGTGTTTTTGTCCTTTCAATAACCCAAAAGTAAGCCGTAACACCTGAATGTGCTTTCTTGTGACCGCGGCATAAAAAAATACAAGCTAGAAATACAAATATACCTCAATAAAACTAACAATAGTGTGTTCTATCCTAGATATGTACTAAATATTCCATATTCACAGAAACACAGAATTTTTTTAGCAAATTTGAGGCCCCAGTGGCAAAAATCAGAGAAAAATGCCTACCACCTGGGTCATAAAACAGATTATTTAACCTATAAATGCTATGATGTTATCATTTTAAAGGTCTTTTGTATAGAAAACAATAACTGTGCTTGGAAGTTATGCAAAAAAAAAGATGTAAGCAGTCAGTTCTATAAAACTTTTAGTGAATTCATACATCAGACTGGTAATTTCACACATACAACTTTTGCAAATATGGCTCTGTTTAAACACTTCTAGTTCATATATTAGCTAAATTATGTTAGATATATGGTCAGAGATGATATTTTTGTGACAAGATTTCTAAAATGACCATTTGAGGCAGAAGCTGTAAACTTTTATTGATAAATAGGCATACAGTATAAGTGGACTGGAGACAGATGAAGGATTGGATACTTTATATGATTTTGAATGTTGGAATTAATAACTACTAAACTTTACAGTATTCTGAAATGCTTTCAATTTGTTATCAGAACAGTTTCAAACAGGTTCTAGACAGTACATGTCAGAAAACATGCACATAGGTTAACCTGACAATAATTAAAGTCTTGTTTTCAAATTCTGTAAAAATTGAAACAGGGATAGGGGGTAAAAAATGAACTGTAAAAGAAAAGTTACAGTATGTGCAGTGATTTCTTTTGGGCTAACATTCTGATAAATAACTATTGTTTAAAGAAAAAGTGTTTTTCAAGATTTGTCTATTTGAATAAATGCTAGTATATATAACGTATTGACCTCATCAAAATCAATAATTTATAAATATATCTGCATATCTTCCGGATGGTAAAACAGACACTTTTCAGTATTATTCGTCATCAGGGATACTCATTCTGTATGTGTATTAACATAATGATATGTATGACTTTTGAAATATTTGGTTTTGAATACTGCTGTAAATGCAGAATAGCTGATAGGAAGTTCAATATGACTAAACCGATGATAATAGACGTTTTGCAAAATGTATATATTATCAACATTTGATTCACGTGTGAATTATTCCAGACAGTTGAACTAATAGGAGCAATACAATCTGAAATGTAACAGTATCTGTATTGTTTTCTCTTTAAGACGTACTCAATGACAGGTGTAAAGAGAGGGCAGTTTATTTTGATATCTAATACTCAGTGTAAACCACAATCTAGCAAAACCATAAGCAAAGAAGAGGAAGATAAGGAAAAAAGATATTCAGACTTTGATAAATCCAGCATCAACCAGCTATTTAAGTACATGGGATATGACACAGATGGAACCCAGGTTGATAAAACAAATGAGGTATTGTATCATTTTTTAAATGTTAAGACTAAAACTTAAAATTATACTTAATTGTAATTTACTTAGAATATTCAAACTACCTTGTTCTATTGGAATGTTTGTTCACTTTGAGTTGTCCTGGCCTTTCACAAGTTCTGATAAAAACACCGATCCAGCTAATGTTTTATGATAATGAATTCAGTCCTACAGAAGCTAGTGGCTCGTTGTGTTTATTTTAAAACGGGCATTACAGAATATTGGAACGGGTAAATAACGTCCTTAAATTTGGATATCCAAAACATTCTGTTAATCTTTTATTCGTTATCTAGAAAGGAAAACAAAAAGCAGTAATTTAGACAATTTTTTTGAAATCAATACTCATCAAATTAATGTCGTGTTGACGTATGTTCAGGTATACAGAAGAATCCTGGTTTGTGATAGGACAATAGTTAATGTAGTGAATGTTCATGTCTTCTTTCTTTTTTTTTTTTTTTTTTTTTTTTGGTGGGGGGATCTTTAGATGTGAGAAATCAGTTTTTACAGGATTTTTGTAGAATATAAAATAAAAAAGACACATACAATAATTCTCTAAAAAGTCTATTTGTTACTCGATATTTGTTTAATACTCACTTTGAGATTTTTTTATAAAATATTAGAATAACAATTTTAATGTTAAATGTATCCAAATACCATGAAAATTCAAATATCAGATAAATTACTACCTTAATTTTTAAATGACTCTTTGTTGGTTAACTCAAAGAATATGTTTCTTACTTTTTAACACGGATAAATTATCGTCCGTCCATTTTCCTCCTCACATCATACTAAATATCTATCAATAAAAATGTAAAGACTTGTTGGGAGTTTTTGTACTTGATAGTTTATTAATTAATGATCAAATTTTTCACTGTTCAGTAATTTTTCAGTCCATCATTATTATTGTTTTGTACGTATGCGTATGAATAACAGTTTATTTGACAGTCTACAACTAGACTGAAAAAAACTATACCTGACTGTAACATGCAAAACAAAACCATTTCATTTCTATACTGAATGTACAGCATTGGATACGACATATTGATTCACCTACAAATGATCTATTGTTCAAATGTTTAGATTATTTTAGAGCATTTTTCTTCGCAGGAAATGAAAGAGTTTTTGAAGCGAAAGTTTAGTGAGATAGACAATAATACATCTCCTATGTATGATAGCCTTGTTATACTGTTCCTGTCTGGGAAATATGAATCGTCCACAACTGAGATTTATGACAGAGACGGAGAAAATGTACCAAAGAAAGATATTTTAGAAATAATCAAAAGCTGTAAACATTTTAAAGGGAAACCAAAAGTTGTTATCATCCAAACCTATAGTGTTAAAGGTGGTTCATTTGTAATAATTCAATTAAAAAGAATACAATATAAATATAACATTTTCTTTCAATAGCTTAATAGTTAATCTCGTTAACATTGATACTTTCAAAACAGCATCATCAAATGGTCAACTCATACAGCAATTAAGACTGGTATGTCATTCACATGAAACAAGTTGTTGCTCTAAACAAAAATAATTATATGATTTCTTTATTTTATCTCTTTATTTCTCTAGAAAAATTGAAACACCAATTGAACATGACTACCAAACTTATTTCCTTTTATTAAGGTGTAATTACTTACCTATTAAACAATTGGAACCCTGACATATTTTTGAGTATCTAAATTATAAGTGTTTTACCTGTCCCTGTGATTATAACATCAGTAGTATAACGATGCTTTGAATACTTTTCCAGATATTGTTGTTATAGTTGGGGTTTTTTTGGGTATATTTTGCTAGATATAACCGCGATAATTAAAGTCATATGAAACGAGTTTCTTCTAATTTTTTACACACATCATCATTTTATAATAAGACATTTTGTAGAAAAATATAGTGTGCTGCTCATATCCCAATATTAATGACAAGACAATATAATAAGTTAATTTTGGAATTTCCTTATACATTTGTTCCTTAAATATAAGAAGTTAAAACAAATATACAAGACAAGTTTAAACATATCAAAATTATTTTGATATATTTATAAGATCTTTTCATTGTTCAATTCAAAGAGCCAAAACATAGCACTTTTATACCAGTGTCTAAAAATTGCCCAAACAGTTTTAGTAGTTGTGAAGGTCGTGGTAATTTTTTGTTTTCATTTGTACAATGCTCACCTGAAGTCACAGAATAAACCAACTGTATCCTTGGTTTCCCATGAATAACATGCAAATACATCTTTTGGTTAAAAAAATATAAAAATTCTTAGAATGCATCACATAAAATAAACTTAGGATAGAAATGAAAAGATTTAAGTGACTGGAAATTGCATATCTCTCAGGTTTCAACCAATCTTAGGTGATAATTATAAATGCAATTTCAATATGATTGAAAATCATGACTTGCATGACATTTGTACAGTTGATCAAGTTTTTGTGTTGGAACATAAACTTAACCGATAGTTAATTAATTTGGCGGTGTCTTAGGATTAGATAAGAATCAATCACCAATCCGCTATTGTGTGATGCATACTCACTAGATATTACTAATCAACGTATTTTATAGGTCGTAAACACGACGGATGTTACATGTAGAGCATTATCTGTTTACCCTTCTGAAGCACCTGAGGTCAGCCCCTTGTTTTTGGTGGGGTTCGTGTTGCTTTAGTTTTCTATGTTTTGTTTTGTATACTGTTATTTGTCTTTTTATTGTTTTTCGGCTTTTTGCCGTGGCATTGTTAGTTTATTTTCGACTTATTAGTTTAAATTACCCTTTTGATATCTCTCACCTCTCTTTTACAATAAGACTATCGAGTGGCTGAAATTTACCTTATTTTAAATTTTATATTTGAATTGTTGATTAAAGATAACTAGCAATCAGTTTTAAGGATGTTCGCTTGTTATGTTTTGGAATTTTTGTCAGATTTTCGGAATCCTCTGGTTTTATCCATTTGAATGCCTTAAAATATTTTGCCCACTAACCCCCATTTTTCTTTTTATAAATCCTTTACATGTATAATTATAAGCCATCTGTAAAAGTCTTATAAAATCTTTGTTATTTTTTTTATAATTTTTGAGACTTAAACTTGTCAATAATGACGCTATAAAAAATCAAGAGAGAATATTTTCCCGCCAAAATGTCAATGACTAATATCTCGAAAACAAGCACACGGACCTATATTTTTTTTCACTCTTTTGGTTCCTTTATTAATCCCCTATCAATATATAAAAGCTTGTTATTTTGAAACTGAGTAGCAAACTTCCTTAATTTTTAATTTGTTTTGCATCATCAATTGTTGAGATATGAACATTGGTAAACTACTGTTGCCTTTATTGACGTATGAAAAATGTGGTGGCATTATTATTGTGTTCTATGGTTTAGATTCCAATCAAAAAGGGGACACTTGAACACAAACATAATTGTGGAGCAAATAAAAACACGTGCTAAAAAAAATCTTTTTCGGATATTTGAAATTGAACTAAAAGTTTAATTGAATTTAATTGTCGACAGGCTTTGATGAAGAAAAATATGAAGTGATGGAGCAAATGGTCTTATAGTTGATTAGTATATTTTCCTGTTATGTGTGAACATATGAAAAAGTGATTGGCGATCATAAGTCTAATATCAAACGGACTTTAACCGTAATTTGAAGGGCCCAGTAGCTAGATTATCAAATAGTAACATTGCCATCAACATGATCAAGTCTTCTTTATTGATAATTGTAAATTGCAATTTACGGTTAAAAGGCGTTGAACATGTCTGGTCTTGAATTCAGTTTGTTCCAAGTTAAAAAAAAATGTTAGAGAATGTTTGGACTGGTTAAAGCTGTAAATGTATTATTGTACTATAGCTCATGATTACGACAATGTTTGATATTAAACCAGCTGTATAAATAACAGGGCAGCTTCCTTTCCAGGTACATGGCGTTATGCTTTAATGCAGGATTATCAAAATTTGCTGCTGAGGAATATATTTTGGTCTCATTTGTCGCGGATGGTGAGACATAAATGTTGCTTTTTTGGCGGCGTCAACAATTGTATGTTTTCTGCTTAAATGATTTGTTCATTGTTGAAGACCCTACATCAACTGTCAAGATGAAGAACAGGAATAAAAGCCCTGTTCATTGATAATTTTCTATGTTTTCTATGTATTGTGTGCGATTTTGTCCCATGTACATTTACTCCATATCCTTTCATTTTCTATTGATTGGAACGAATACACGACAACTCGTACCTTTGCCAACTCGTTCTCAACCAACTTGATCGTACTTTTACCAACTCCGGTACTCCTACCAACTCGTACTTTTACCAAGTCGTACTTTTACCAACTCGTACTTCAAACAACTCGTACCAATAGAAACTACTGGTGGTCGATCAATGATATTTTCTATAAAGTTGCATTACTCTCAGTATATAACAGTTTGACGACTATTTAGAGGTCCTGTCCCCTAGGTTATGGTCCAGCGACTTTCAATTAAAAACCAATTTTCAGTGTAACGTTTTCTGCTTAATGGTAATTTTGTATTTTATCATTGATCTTGTCCGAGACCTATAGTATGCATGTCTCTGATCTTAAATAACAGTTATTAAACTACGTTTCATGATTATTTCAAGACCAGTTCTGATAGTTTTTGGGACATTTCGAGCTTGACAAAGTACGTGTTATACTCCAATAAAGATACAATTTAAGCTTGATATGAACAACTTGTGATAGATCAATGATATTTTCTAAAAAGTTACATTATTATCAGTTTGACGACTATTTCGAGGCCCTGCCCACTAGGTCATGGTCCAGTGGCTTTGAATTAATTAGCAATATTCAATGAGTTTTCTGCTTAAAAAAGTTTGATAGGAACTACTTGTTAAAAGATCAATAATATTTTCTGTAAAGTTGCATTACTATCGGTACATATCAGTTTGACGAGTATTTCGTGGCCCTGCCCCGTAGATCATTGTCCTACAGGCGAGACACAACTCTGTGCCAACAGTTTATCAAATACAAGTAAAAATGTTACATACATTTTATGAAGGAAATATTACATTGACACTATATCCAAGATTTTATCGTGACAAGTCAATCAGGGAAATGGCGTCATACATTACCATTAATCCTTTGTGTGTTCTTAATTGCATATGGTAAACTTTGAGGATATGACCGACAATAAGAATAAAATTGAGAATGGAAATGGGAATATGTTAAAGAGACAACAAACCGACCAAAGAGCAGACAATAGCCGAATGTATAATAATGAATAATGATGTGATGATTGCATGATAGAATGTGATGGATAAACATTTTCCAGTTCATGACCTCATTATAAAACCGATGACCATGTCGTTTTGGCTTACTGATTGGCATATGCAACTTTTGTTTACAAGCCATGTTCAAACACTTCTATGCTATCTAATGTGATTGCATGGTTGTCATCTCACACCATTTCGAGTCGAAGATATCTCTCTAGTGAGAGTGCTTCCGTGGATAAAATAAAATAGAACAAAATGTTGACAGCTCACTGTACTGGCATTATTTTCTATTGTCATCGTACAGCACGCATATGCGCAGATGGCAAATACACAAAAGAACAGTTTCTTACAAACAATGACCTGGACTATCACCAACTGGTGATAATAATTACTGAATCGTGTGGTGAAGTCTATGTTAACGTTTACCTGGACTCAGCATTTCTCTGTTCAAATTGATACACAGATAACATCATCCAAATGAAAGATCCTAAAATAATATGCAGTTTAATGTTCCTTTATATGGAGACTTAGAATTTTAAAAACGTTGCCAAAGTTTAAGTTAAAAATATTTATGAACTCATGCTTTCAAAACTTAGGTCAGAATCCATGCAGCATAATAAATGTTAAATCATGACATATATGTCACAATAATATATGCGTCGATAAAAGCTTATTTTTGCAATAAAAAAGGGTTTACCTAATTCTTTCGTGATACCTTAAAATATCACAAAATTCATTATTTGTGTAGTTGAAAGACCATAAAGTTTATAATTTAACATATATCAATCTATAAAATTAGTATATTTATGTAATATTTCATTTTATTGGTTGAATAAAGTCCTTAAACTGTCTATTTCTTTGATATCTTTGACAAGGCATATATATTGTATATGACGAAAGTAATATGTTATATGATACTGGAGTGAAATATCCCGGGCAATTCTGCAGTTTGATTGGTTACCTTAACATGAGGAAAACAAAGATAAAAATTGTAATTTGAGCATTCAAATCAGGATACTCCAGTATAATATGATTGTTATTCGGGCTTCACAGGGAATATGGGTTCATATTCCCTGTCATTGCCCTATATCCCCTTCGCCTGGTGACTCAGGAGATATAAAACACTGACAGGAAGTATGAGACTATGTTTAATTCCTCTGCAGAAGGGTATTGACCTGGCATATGACAACGAGATTTGAATTCATCTGGACTATATTTTCCTTAGAATGCAGATTGAAAGTGTTCTTCTGGTTGGTTGCTTGGTCTATTGGACGAGAGAGTAGTACTCCATCACTTCGTAGTGGTCCCACTCTGCTGCTATCAATATTCATATGTTTTATATATGTCCAGAGGCGTTCCATATAACTGGTGAAGGGTTTCCACTTTAGGTGTTATTATATTTTCTATGTATTCCAATATGCACGATGGAGGTCATTTTGTACCATTTGCTTGATTTCTTTGAATTTAGATGTAGTTTAAGGATCCGCTGACCTTTCCTTTTTTGTATATTAATCTATAACGGCTGCGTATTATTTAACATACATTTAGCGTGAGACACGGGAGGCTATCCCTCTGTTATACTATTTAATTAGGAATATGACTTGTTACACTCTGGTTAAGTTTGATGAACTTTCGTATTCAGTTTAATGTTTTTATCTGTTCATGAGTTTCAATTATTTCCTGTTTGATGGTTTCCCGGTTTGCTTTCCTATACAAGAGGAATATCCGGGGTTTTTGTTTCCTCGATAAAGGCTTTGGTGTCTATTTCGCTGAAGACGATGCCGTGGCTATAAGCACCAAAACTCCTTTCATGATTAGTCATTTTTGTAGATGATATAATTTGGTGGAAATATCTGGTTATCTTTTACAGAGAAATCTATACATGTTTCTATTACCAGGACAATATCGTGTTAAGGACTTTCAGCTAATCCTTGTTTTGATTTGATATACTGAAGATTTACGGTAAGCATCTTGATAGGTACACTATTTGAATTTTTATCCTGGTCATGGATGTGTGTAAAGGTTTGATACAGTCAGATGGAAGTTGCTTATGAAGTTGTGTATCAGGCATAATACTGAATGAATTCTTCGATTATGAGCACATTTTCGTCTTTTTAGCACGATTTAATTTTGAAGAGGATTATCATATTACATAAAATTATTTGTATTTGGTGTAATAATATGTCTATTTGCCGGATACATGTATTTTATTTTCAATTCCTATACAAAAACGCTAGCTTTTGCATTTAACTACAATATTTTATGTTATAAATCAGTGTTTTTATTCGTTTTGATAATGATATTTTCTTTCACATATCATTGTTCATGACAACTTGACATTCCATATTAGCGAAGTTGATGTATTGGACTTCAGCGAACTAGATTGAAAATAAGATCAGTGTCAAATGCCAATTATTATAGCATATGCTGTTATTGTGTGCAGATCTAGAACACACATCTTCAAGGATACGTGAATTAACATTAAAGCTAGAATATCTTTTATTTAGAAATAATATAAAAAACTTGCGTATCTAATAACATAAACGCACCACTTTTACTGCATCGAATTTACGTTTTAACAAATAATGTTTCTTTAGCGATGCTACAGCCAAATATATTTGACAATAAAAAAAACGAACCTAGCGTTGAAGAGTCGATAAAACCAAAAAGGATTAAAAGTGTATCATAATTTAGACAAGGAATCTGCGCTATGCACGAGGGAAATATATACTATAAATTAGAATAATATTACAACAAACTTGTATTTGATTGTAATTTGATGACTTTCCATTGACAAATGATCAACAATTGGTTGCGCAAACTTGTAGATAACAGTGCAGGTACTTTTTCTAGTACAATTGTAACGCCAACTTTACCATTCTGTAGCCGTTTCAGGTATTTTTGTTACCAGTGACGGAATAATTCCAGATTGATATGCTTTTTTCAGCACTAGTTCGTTTACCAATGTCTTTGAGTACGCACATATACTTGGGACAAGGACTAATAATAAAATGGGAAAGGTAATGTTTAAAGTCAATGAAAAAGTATAAATACATATCACCGAGTTAAGCTTTGTCTCTAATATTCATCTTTCAGGTTGGCATGGATTAACCAGACATTAAACACATTTCTTGCATTTTTTTACACATGGTAACTTGCTCAAACATAGCTTTAATATTTATAAAAAAATGTTGTGAAAACACGGGAATTTCTTTATTTTTTCTTTATTGTCTTCCCTTGCCACTGTTTTAATCTTTATAACCGATATTTTCCTATGTCTATATTGAGATGAACACCAAGTTTGCCTCCCGTACATCATGGAATTAACTATTTCAAGACAAACACATAATTTTGAGTAACTTTCAATAGTATCCAATTAAGTCGATACCAGTGCTGGTGGAGATTTTCTCCCCAAGGGTGTCACCAGCCAAGTACTCTGCACTTCTGTGTTGACATGAATTATCATTGATATGATCATAATTATAAATTAACTGTTACCAAACCTGTTAATTTTTCAAAATACTAAGGTTTCGCTACCCCAGGAAAAGATTAGCTTAGCTGTATTCGGCAAAACCTTTTGGAATTTTGGGTCTTCAGTGCTCTTAAACTACGTACTTTGTTCGGCCTTTTTAAATTTTTTATTCGAGCGTCACTGATGAGTCTTTTGTAGCCTTAACGCGCGTCTGGCGTACAATAGTGTAAGCCTGGTATATATGCCAATTTTATTTATAACCCCTGGGGTGATGCCACTGCTGGTGGAGGGTTCCTCCCCCAGGGTTTCACCAGCCTAGTAGTCAACACTTTTGTGTCGACATGAATTATCATTGATATGGTCATAATTATACATTATCCAGGTTAACTGTTTACAAACCTTTGAAATTTTCGAATTACTAAAGATTTTCTACCCCATAAAAAGATTACCTCAGTTGTATTCGGAAAATCCTTTCGGAATTTTGGTCTTCAGTGCTCTTCAACTTCGTACTGTATTTGGCCTTTTTATCTTTTTTGGATTCCATGGTCACCAATGAGTCTTTTGTAGACGAAACAAAATTTTTGGCAAACAAAATTTCAAGCCTGGTATTTATGATGGGGTATTAAGAACAGTATGTGAGGTGGTCGAAATGTTTGTAAGCTACAATTTCATCAGATAACAGTAAAACAACCGCAAATTAAGTAAATTCCACCCAATTACGGAATTACAAAATTGTTTATAGCAATATATTGACTGAAATAAAACAACAATAGTTGAAAAGGCTACATTCTGTTAACTTGTATCTTTAAGAATTATTTTGTTATATATCAATGATGTTGTTTATAACTTTTCACTGTATTGGGCAGAATAAAGGTAAACAATATATGATACGCTAAAAAATGTTCTCTACACTATACACATATATGTCTTCATGGACAAAAATGATAAACATTTCTATACATATATATGATCATATATATATATATATATATAAAGTGCGTAGACAATCAACCTAATAATGCTAGAGTAGATCTGATTCTTTACTTCCGCCCCGACCGGGGCTGGAACCTGTACTTTTCACTTCATACTTCACCGACAACACCGCCTAGCATTGCGCAGACGCCTTATCCCCTCCTCTAACTATAGCTGATAAAATCAGCTTTCGTTTCGGGAGGTGTTACCTTCTCGAAGAAATTAAACAAGTACGTCCAAACGCAATACACAAAGTATTTTTTAAAGTGTGCAGAATTGATCATCTACTCATCTCTTCAGTATAATTACAGGATGCTATTCTATTTTTAGCCTTCCCGCTAGACCACACGACCACCTGGGCTTCATAAAAATGAAGCTTTCGGTGGCCGGGTGTTACCTTTCCACGTCAGTTTTAATCTAGCGTCGTACTACAGTACATGATATATAAAGCATGGAGATGTTATTTTTACAGATCAGCTAAATTATCTATAGTAAAGGATCCTACAAATTAATGTAAGATACAGTCACAGAAAATAATTATATTTATAAGTACGTCTGAGCCAGTGACAACTCTACAACAGATTTATCCATCGGATCACCAGCAGTGATGGTGATACATGGCTGTGTACATTATGTATATACAACTCGTCTAAACATCAACCCAACAATGTTAGATCTGTAAATTTGCTTTCGCAAATTTTTTGTTCTTCCCTCGCCGGGATTCGAACCCATGCTACTGAGATATCGTGACACCAAAACGCCTGCACTGTAGCCGTCCCGCTAGACCACACGACCACCTGGGCTAAACAAGTCTAAACTGAAAACAACGTTCAAACCTATGATTGCGTTGGATAAAAACCGCAATTTTTATACTTGTGCATGCAAAACAAATTTCTTGGTAGAGGGGTCTAAATACAGCACAAACAACATTTTCCAAAAGACCAAAAAAGTGAAAAAGTATTTTTTAACAAAACGCACTTGACTAGCAGGTCGAACAACGGTTGTTCTTACGTTTAAACAAGTGACAACTCTATCAGTTCCATCTTCATGCCGAATATATCATGTACTGTGTTACAACTCTATATTCTACTGACGAGGAAAGGTAACATTAGGCCACCGAAAGCCGAAGTTTTAGTTCAGTCTAGGTGGCCGAGTGGTCTATTGTATATATATATATATATATATATATATATACATAATTACTTTAAATATCAGCACAGCAATGTTAAATCTGCAAATTTGATTCCGCAAAGTTTTGTTCTTCCCTCGCCGGGATTCGAACTCATGCTATTGGGATATCGTGACAACACCGCCTACATTGTGTCCAGCGCTCTAGACTGAACTAAAAATTCAGCTTTCGGTGGCCTAATGTTACATTTCCTCGTCAGTAGAATCTAGAGAATTACACATTCATTCGGTTGCTGTAACACAAATATTAGGATATAAAAAGAATTAATTTTGAACCAACAATCATGGTTAATTAAGCAAGAGCAAAATGTATTAACAACAATACCGAACTCCAATTTCTATTAAAAAGGGTAAAGTCCATATGTAAAACCTAACACAAGCAAACGCTCGACTATATGAACCAACGGAACGAATTGAAAACATGGGTCATATTTCGACTTCCCGAACAAGTACAGGTACAGCTTGGTACAGGTATTTTCCAAACAAACATACACATTAATCTGAAAAGACATGCCAACAAACAATTTTTGTAGTTTTAGTTTGCGGTTAGGTCAATTGCTGTAATGTAATATCATTTATGCTGAGGAATTAAGACATAACAGTATTATGGATTTTTATTTTTTCACTTACATTTCTATTGTACTATTGAAATACGTCACACGAGATATATATCTCGGTATCAAACGTTTATT